>JAWNZC010000400.1:1170000-1600000 GCA_035771165.1 Paragorgia papillata
TGTCAGCAAAGTCTGGTTGAACTTCGCTGCTTAAAATTATGTCTTGAGGACACCATGATGTAAATTGAAAATATTTCAGGCATTGATTCCATATACGTTTCTTGAGTGAGAGTCCAAAGTTTTGAATACTTCTGGGAGAGGTCTATATATTGCAACAGTATGGACACCAATTGTAAACAAACAACTGCTGTAAATTAATATTAAAATAACTTGAAAATATTGGCTCATTGACATTGTTAGCTGTCAAAAATACATCACCAGAAAACGATCGACTCACTGTATTGCAATTGATAATTTTTATTATCAGTTGAAACCATCTCAGGCACATCAGTTAAAAACAATAAGTCTCCATTCAATAATATATTACTGTATTCATATTAAGGATATGTTTGCATGTTCATGTGCAAATACAACGATTCCGCTCTATATATTTGTATTAAATAGCGCCTGATCGAACTGTTTGTCAGTGCAAACACAATGGCTCCAATAAACAAAAAACAAGTAGCACTTATCCTGGCAAAAACCTGCACCAAACGTTATTTTTGAGGAAGCGATGTTCGACGGCTCCGACCTCGTGAGCAAAACAAAATGGCGACCTTCGGCAAACTTCCGTTACTTTACGTAACATGTTCGTTAATCACGTGATTGCCACAAACAAACTAAATCAGAACATTTTCGATAGCAATACGTCTTCGAACTACGTCCGAGACGCAAAAAATGCTATTGGTATCAAACAAAGAACACTGTAAAAGGTTTAGAAGCTTACTTTTAGCATTTGTGGTATTATATACTAAGCAGTAAAACGGTAACCGATAAACTTGCCTACATCATAAAACTCGTAAAAATACTACAAAAACAGTCAATAACTTCATTATGAAACACTTTATGTCCCTTTGATAGTAAAATATGTCTTTACAAAGCCTTGAAGTATGTTAGTCGACGATTTCGAACTGTATTTGCTTATATTTTCTTTCTGTTTCTTATTCAGTGGTATTGTTTTACGGCTTTTCCAACTCCTCAGGGCCATTTGTAGGGAACTGGGCCAAGATGGCGAATAAAACAAAATGGTGGGAACAAATGGCCCTGGTGGAGGCTAGCTCAAAATGCGCAGTATATTGCGCATTTTATTAACTAGAACTCAGTTCTTTACACAGTAATTATACCTAATTACACCTAATTATTGCATTGGTTTAAATTATAATTTCCCGTGCCGTGTGCAGGAACAACCGACAAGGTCAAAATACAATTTAAAAAAAAACAAAAACAAAATCAAACCGTCTGAATTACGTATACGCCATAAGCTCTTGACCAATCAGAGGCTGAGATAGCCTACCCTCCACCAGGGCCATTTGTTCCCGCCATCTTGGCCCAGTTCCCTACAAATGCCCCTGGGTACGAGGTTGGTTAACTCTTACTACTCTTAAGCCCGCAAAGACTATTGGACAGGGAGTAGTAAGATGGCGGATGTGGCTTCAAAATTTTGAGTGCTGGACAGTAGGAATGCGCTATCCAGTATATATATATATATTTGAGAAATAGAAAATGGCCGCCCGTGTTTATATAGCCTGATGCAAACACGAGAGTGAGTTGGGAGAATTCGAAAGTTTATGTGAACAAGAGTCGTAGGCGAGGGTTTACATAAGTACTTTCGAATTTCCCAACTCACTCGAGTGTTTGCATCAGGTTATATAAACACAGGGCATCCATTTTCTATTTCTTTTATGAAATAAGGCTAAAAAATGTGCCGTGACACATCACAACCGTGTTTACATAGCCTGATATAAACACAGTAATTGACCAATCACAGCGTGCGTAAGACGCAACCTATTTTATAAATATATATATATATATACGCTCACTACCCTTGTGGAAGTTTGAGCACTCTGGGCCCATGCGCACTTCACGCTATCTGAATGTACTTCACCGATGCTGTCCCACATGCGGTTGTCACCGACAATCGCATGTGTATAAGTAATTGATGAAATTCATTCAGATTGTTCCAAGCTACACTGATGAGCTGTTGTACAGCGAAACACCGTGTCTGTAGATTGAACTATGTACGCTCCTTCACTTCGGTGTTGTTGAGCACTCTGTGAAGTTGCCGTGGGTACCTATTAGCGATAATGCAACGCTCACTACCCTTGTGGAAGTTTGAGCACTCTGGGCCCATGCGCACTTCACGCTATCTGAATGTACTTCACCGATGCTGTCGCACATGCGGTTGTCACCGACAATCGCATGTGTATAAGTAATTGATGAAATTCATTCAGATTGTTCCAAGCTACACTGATGAGCTGTTGTACAGCGAAACACCGTGTCTGTAGATTGAACTATGTACGCTCCTTCACTTCGGTGTTGTTGAGCACTCTGTGAAGTTGCCGTGGGTACCTATTAGCGATAATGCAACGCTCACTACCCTTGTGGAAGTTTGAGCACTCTGGGCCCATGCGCACTTCACGCTATCTGAATGTACTTCACCGATGCTGTCCCACATGCGGTTGTCACCGACAATCGCATGTGTATAAGTAATTGATGAAATTCATTCAGATTGTTCCAAGCTACACTGATGAGCTGTTTTACAGCGAAACAAGTACCGTGTCTGTAGATTGAACTATATATATATATATATATATATAATATATATATAATATATATATATATATATATAGATCAGTGCTTACAAGACGTCGACATTGAAGAAAACTATATCAAGATTAGAAGGACTTAGTAGATGCCAGAAACAGCGGTATATATACGCTGGCTTATATGTGTTCGCAAAGGCTTAAGGGATGCGTTGTTGGAATATTTCGGCACAAAATATTTCTTGGCTGGAAATATATTGGCTGGAAATATTTCTCGACTGGAAATATTTTTCGACCGGAAATATTTTTCGGTTGGATATATTTTTCGGCTGGAAATATCTCTCAGCTTGAAATATTTTCCGGTTGGATATATTTCTCGGCCGCGCTGGAAATATTTTTCGGTTGGATATATTTCTCGGCTGGAAATATTTTTGGGTTGGATATATTTCTCGGCTGGAAATATTTCTCGGCCAGAAATATTTTTCGGTTGGAAATATTCTTCGGTTGGAAATTTATCTGTACTGTAAATACGTACATTATGCTTTTGAAATATAAATCTTTATTTCCATGTTGCCCTTGTGGGCCACCATAAAAAACAAGAGGCTGTGTTTTGTTTGAATGCAATGTATGTGTCATAACATGAAGTA
Source organism: Paragorgia papillata (assembly GCA_035771165.1). Classification (NCBI taxonomy): domain Eukaryota; kingdom Metazoa; phylum Cnidaria; class Anthozoa; order Scleralcyonacea; family Coralliidae; genus Paragorgia; species Paragorgia papillata. Next base: position 1,173,230 of record JAWNZC010000400.1, read on the forward strand.
CATAGCTGTCTTTGTGGAAACACCGTGGGCTCGCAGCTAATGCAAGGCAATGCCACCAAATTTTGAGAAAAGACACTGATTTAGTAGTGACTCTCAGTCAGTATTGAATTTTTTTCCGGTTGTAACAACCATTTCTTCCTGGTTTTCTAAGGTACGATAAGGTATGTATAAAGTAAATTGTTTTTGCCTGTTGTTTTAGCGTAGTTTATTCAGTTATAATTTTTCGTTGTATTTAATACCCTCGCTATTAAAGTTATAAAACAAGAAAGACTGATTAACATCAACCTTTAAGAGGTCTTGAGAATCAAGCTTTCTTTTGACAGATAACGTATTAATTAAGGTCAATCAACGTATTTAATACGTTGATTGACCTTAACTGTATATAAAGTCTCACTAGTGGAATCAAACCTGTATGATTCAGAACTAGAAGCTTTGCTCTGACCTGTGTTCCCAGCCTCCCAGGTTAAAAGGAACACAGTATATTAAGTTCTCCAGTGAGTTTGGGAGAGTTTTAAACTCAAGCAAGTTCAGGCATTTTCCCAAACTTACCCATGTTTGCATTAGGCTATACACTGGGTTGTCATTAATTTTGGAAGTAGCAGTCACATTTGAAGAGGACCTTAAATTTCTCCATTAAGCCCCTGTGGGAGGGGGGGGGGGGGGGGAGGGGGGGGAGCTTATTTTTTTTCAAACTTTTTTGAGGAGGGAGGGCTTAGTAGAGGGGGGCTTATTGCAAATAAGTACATAAAGTCTGATTCTCCTCTATTTATGAACTGATTTGGGGAGGGGGCTTAATAGAGAGGGGGTCTTATTGGAAGGGGTGCTTAAAAGAGAGGGGGGCTTAATAGAGAAATTACGGTAGGCAGTTCAGGCACATACCAATCTCGTACCCAGAGCCTTCACCCATGCGCAAACGAAGGCTCTGGGATAATCTGTTTCAAATCGACATTTTATTGGTTGAGTAATTGACAATGGTTTTTATATGAGACATTTGAAAATCTGTATTCCTTGTTCTTTTGAAAGCCTTGAGGGGTTTCAAATTTTATCTGGCGACTGAAACTTGTCAAGAACCAAACCTCTGGAACCAAACAGCAGTTTTAAAAGGGAAAGTGGTGAGTACTGAAGTGGCGTGTTGCCCATGGTGCGGTATCTTGTCAATTGTGGAACAAGATGGCTAGCAATTTCAGAACTACATATCGTTGAAGTATATGGTGTATGTATGTTGTTAGATGTTGAATGAGCTTTCATTTGATGTGTAGTTCAAGATTCTGCATTTTATTAAACTTATTAAAATGTCCAAAATGTGCGAACCACTGTTTGAATAAACAGGAAATTGACTTCTCACAAGTGTTACAGAATTTTAGATATCTTTTGAAATATTTAACACACAACATCGAGATATATATCATACAGAAGCTATTGAAAAATTCTATTCATTTTGGAAATTTAAGCTTCTAGTTAAACAGGAAATATTTTAAAAATGGAAAAACATCTGTTGTTTTGGTTCATTGCGTCGGTTTCCTGTTTATTTGTAATATAATATTATTACGAACAGTGGTTCACAGTTTGCACATTTTGGACAGTAATGTATAACAAGTTTCATAAAACGCAGAATCTTGAACTATACATCAAATTGAAAGCTCATTCACAATATATTTCAATGATACATAGTTCTTAAATTACTAGTCATCTTGTTCCACTGACAATAAATGGCGTATTGCCACCGTGCCACCTTGGCTACGACAAGTTTGCTACTCACCGCTTTCTCTCTTGGAAGCATTCAAAAGCCATCGATTACTTGCTGTTTAAAATGCTGTTTAGTTCTTGACAAGTTTATCCGCAAGATAAAATTTAAAACCCCTTGAAAAAATACTAGTTCCTACCATTTGTGAAGATCTCGATCACAGAATAATCTAGTTCTTGTCTGGTTTTCTGGCAATGGATTATCCCAGAGCCTTCATTTGCGTGCAGGCGAAGGCTCTGGGTACGAGATTGGGCACATACTGTACTGTAGGAATGAATTTGAAGTTGGGGCGGGGGCTGAAAGTGAGTGGCTAAGGTGTAAGAGTCCACTAGGGGGGTTTGGGGTTCATGCTACCCCAGAAAATTAGAGTCTCTGAAATGGCATTTCCTGCATTTTGAGAAGAGATTTAAGAGTTTTGAATGTTATAAAATACTGTGTAAAACTATCAAACACTTAAAAGACAACATATTTTAGCCTGATTTTTGTTGGGGCTCAGCTCTCCCATTTAAAAACTTGAGGGGCTCAAGCCCTGTGTACTGTAGAGTGTAGACTCTCCTCACTGCTTCCTACAGTATGCCTATGAAGCAGTTGATTTGCACTTCTCACACTATGGTGGCCATATTGAAGGAAATTTAGCAAAAGAATCTCATTAGCAGCTATTGTATCTCAAAAGTGTAAAAAACCAGAGGTCTGCGTATGTAATTTTAATTTAAATTTATTCACTTCGCCACAATAAAAAATTACAAAATATATATAGAAAATCGTGGCAGGGTATCCACAACAGCAAGACACCAATTACTGTGGACCCGAATAACCAAAGAATAATTAAAAACAACAAGTAATAGGAGCATGCAAACTACAAGCTGTATTACAATGTAAACACACCGTTTTCCATGTCCGAGAGTTTTCAGGATCATAACAATTAGATAAAGCAGTAGCATAATATTTCCATAAGTTAGCTTAATAAAGGAGGGTATGTGGTGTTTTGAAAGGAACGCCTGTCATAGTCCTATTCAAAGTGGCGACTCATGCAATCAAATACATGTAGAGTTGTTTATCAAGTTCAAGTTTCAAGTTTTATTGATTTCACACTATTTACATGTTGTATAATAATAAAGTTAAGATTTACAACTTATATAAAACTTTATTTATGCATTGAAGATTGCTAATTAAATTAATGTAAACAAACTGTCAATTCGTCAAGCATATAACAATAGAGCCGTTTATGCATTCAAGGATTGCCAATTAAATTTTTTGGCAAGAGGAGCTTTGCATGATGCGCGGCCTTCGAACGTTTATATGTTGAACAGCGGAAATAAATCGTTAATTTTAATGGTCCTGATGTCTTGACTGTCTTGTCAAAATATTTTTTTCCAAACTCTTGAAAATAAAGCATGATCAATCATACTAATGAGATTTGTAAACTTTTACAGTGTGAATAGGACTATGGCAGGGTTCCTTTTGCCTCCCACTTCAAACGGAACGCTAGCCTGGTCACAGCCCTAACTCGGTACGAGTATAAGGTCTGTGAACACTTGCGTGATTGCCGGTTCTTGCATAAATTAAATCCCAAGTGGCAAGTTTTTTGGGAAATAATTTATGTCACCTTAAAAAATAATGACGTAGTTTTGTGGTCAACATACCCGCTTTTACATGTTTAAAGCGACTAATACAAGGTAAATCGGGAGACAGAGTCAGTAGTTGGTTTGTAAATATGTGTATACCTATGTTATTTTGGCGGATTTGATCGCGTTGCATGATAATAATTAACATATTAGGCCGTTTATACGAGAGCCGATAAGACGCGCCTTATACAAGACGCGCCTTATACAAGACGCGCCTTATACAAAACGCGAACTGACTCACTTATACGGCGTTTTGAACAAGTCGCGGCTTGTATAAGATGCAAACATAAGTCTTTGTACCTTTTATAGGAGTGTTTCGCGTCTCATGTACAGTGGTACATGTAAGTCGCGTCCTGTGTAAGCCGCGTGTTATGGGTTCTCGTATGAATGGCCCTATTTAGCCCTACAGTGTATATTCTTTCCCAGTCGTCTCCTAGCGGAAACAAACAATCACGCAAATGTTCACAGGCCTTACTCGTAGCGAATTAGTGCTGTGACACAGGCTAACGGAACGCCAGCTATGCAGGCTATACGATTAGTAACTATAACATGAAGCATACACCTGTACAATTATTTTTTTAGCTGAGGTGAACAAGCACTGTCTAAATGAGATGTTCTTTGGGCTGTTGAGGAAACTGACCTCTGGCTGTGTTCGTGGCTTTTCATTAAGTAGACATTACAGAAATGCTTCTAAATTAGCATTTCCCGTAGTCAATGGAGATGTTGACATTCTGTCTTCCAACTTCAAGGAGAAGAAAGCATCGTTCTCTAAAACCGAAGAGAAATACGTACAATTATTGGAACATCTCGACTCTGGAATTAGTAAAAAGGCTATCGACCGACATGTTAAGATTAATAAGAAACGTTTAGTGAAGGACAGACTGGCTCATATTCTTGACCAGGGCTCGGACTTTTTGGAAATTTCACCACTAGCTGGGATTGGTCTTGAGTATGGTGATGTATTTCGCGGAGGCATCTTATGCGGAATTGGTTGGATATGTGGACAACCTGTTGTTGTTCAAGCAAGCGATGCCACCGTTAAAGGCGGAACAGCTTATCCAATTACGGTTAAAAAACAAATCAGGGCCCAAGAGATTGCCGAAGAGAATCATTTACCTTGTCTTTACTTGATTGACAGTGGTGGAGCATTTTTACCATTGCAGGTGGGTGATCTTATGTCGTATAATTAAAGTGTCTATGAAGTGAAAAACGTCAAGTGAAAAGCGAGCATGGCAGGAGAATTCACTGAAAGTTTTAAGAGAATTTGGCGTATAGTCTTCGAGCTATGGACTCTCAAAGTTTGCTATGGCTAGTTCGTTTTTGGAGAAATTTGGGCTCTCTGTAACAATGCCTTGTGACATACGCAAATAGACAACTACTGTATGCGTAAGAGCAATGGATTTTAGCATCAATGATCCATTTGGCACGTCATAAGGCCTTGTTACCGAGAAGTTATCCCAAATTTCTCTAAAAACGAACTAGCCATCATGGCAAACTTTGAGAGTTCGTAGCTTGAAGACTATGCGCCGGATTCTCGTGAAATTTTCTACATCTCCAAAACTTTAAGTAATTTCCTGGTGAAAGTTTGTCAGTAGGTTTACACTGTCTTCTAGCTTAATAAAATGAAAAAACAAATTACGTTGCTTATCACCTTTAAGCCTCGTTTCTACAGTATACTGTATATAGTTGTAATTGTCGTAAATCATATCGCCGATTTTCCTCGTATTCAAGACGTCTCGGTTTCTGTAACGTTCAAATGGTTAAACTGAATGACTAAAACTTCGTTTAGTGATTTCTGCCACAGTATACTGTATATATAACAACAGCGCGCATTAAATCGTTCGGAAACATTCCATATCTTGATTGACTCTGCATGATTACAATAATTACAACTCGCGTTTCCAAGTTGTAATTGTAGTAATCCAGGCGTAGGGCTGAAGGCCCGGTGAGGGTGCTAAACTCGACACGCGTGGAGTCCATTTTACACGCATATTGAAAAGCAAACAGTGCCAATTTCTGTGATTTGATATATATATATATATATATATTATATATATATATATATATATATATATATATATATATATATATATATATATATATATATAAAGGGGATATTACACGGTGGCGAGAAGATATGGATTTTATAAAATCCATATCTTTGAGCAACCGTGTAATGTTCTATTTATTATATGGACAATGAAATTATGCGTGGAAGTGATGTTGATAAACTACGTTTAATTTTTAGAAAATACAAATGAAAAATACAACAGCTTATTTGAATACGTCATTTTACGTGAAACACTGAATTAAGAGAAGTCACTGGCTCAAATTTATTTCATTCGAAACTTACGGCAAAAGGCGAAAATTTTGACTTGTCGATATGTCACTCGCGAGCGTTACATTCAAGAAATACGACACTCGGTTCCCGGATGTAGAGAAATATGGATTCTACGAGTGTTTTTACTTTTAGTTGCTAGTAAAATACTCTTCTCCATATAATAAACTCGAAAAGAGGAAAAAGCAATAGCAATAAAACCAACGAAGAAAAAGACCGAAAAGTTTAAGCTTACGGTAAAAATATAGAGCAGCTGCTCTCAGTAATCACGAACATTTAGTAGCAACTGCAATACTTTTTGAGTTTTACTGTTTATATATCTAGCTTTCACTGTTAATTTATTTTGTTTTCTATTTTATGTGTCCTTAAAGTATGTTAACCGTATCCGTTGGCGTTGTATGTCTTTTGACTGCCCATTGTATTCTTTTACCTATGGCTGCCATCTTAATATCTTCTTTTTAATATTTTTGTTATGGTAAAACCAGTTGTGACTTCATAGCGTCGCTTGTATATAATTTGGCATAAAGGATCGGAAAAGAAGCAATTTTTCGTCTGTATTAAAAACGTACAACTGCTAGCTTTTTAAATATATTTCCAGTCCAAGGACTTGAAATATTACGTCAAGAACCATTTGAATAAATAAAACAAATCAATTGTTCACACATTTCCACACACTTCCTTTAATTTATCACTCAATTTAATTCACAACTCTCTATGACATGTTTTACTTGTAATTATGAATAGTTACATTGCAAGCGCCACTTATATTTATTGGCCGATACCCGTCGATTTCAAATTCTGATCGCTGATCTGCACTAAAAGTTGACGATTCACTCTTCTTATTATTTTCACTAGTATCAAATTTCCCTTCAACTGGGCCTAGTACCTTAGAAACAACCTGCTCCTGCTCTTCACTGACTTTTTGATAGTCGAAAAGTGCACTAGAAATATGACCAGTACGACTACGGATAAGCTTTTCTTCGACACCCTCTTGAAACAGTTTTGTAGCTCATGTAATACGTAAACTATGACTTGTTTTCTTTTCAACTCCAATTGCTTCACACAGAGTCGGCACTATTTTGGCCAAGCTATGAACTCCTACAACGGTATTTCTATAACCGAATTTGCTTTCAAATGGTTGAAAATAAAAAGCGGTAGCGCTTACACTCAATTCACGTACAAGCTCAAAATACATCTTATACATTTTGACTAAACAACGACCGTGATCGTCTCCTGATTTATGACAGATATGTGTAACCACTTTGCGCTTTTTTTTCAGATCCTTTAGGCCACCGTGATAGGTTTTACAAATGTTCTCAGTATACTTAATGACGTTATCTCCGAGTTCAAAATCTTTAAGTCTTAGCAACCTATGCTCACTAGCCCTGAGACCAAATAGTTTTCCGTTATAAAAATATAACGTATGCATCAAAGTCTTGGCTGATTTCGTGCCAAGAAGTCCTTGTTCCCACATCTTCTCTTCTTCGGTATCAGAAAATGCTTTTCGTTCTTGCTTCGTGTTCGTAATGCCTTCAGATTGTACATCTTTCATTTCAGCGTCCAGGAGTCTACGCAGGCCACTAAAACTACATTAAAAGCACACATTAGACAACAATAACAGTCAAATATAGCTGTTTTAATTTGAAATCACAATGTTAAACATACACGTTGTTGCCTTTCTCCAACATGTTCACGTCGGTTCTGCCATGTGCTTCCAAATGTCGCTTCAAACTTGCCACGATCTGGTAAAGTGTTTCACCCGGATACCGTTTGGAACTCTTGTCTCTCACCTCTTGGATAAATTTTCCAACCCAGAAACTCAGCGATATAGGTCTTAAGTCCACCAACTTACAGTCAAGACTCTGGACGTAATCCAGGTTAACTCCGGTCAGACTTGTCACTTCTAAACCTGCCGACTTATTCTTTCTTGCATATTTCCACTCATCAAATAATTTAACGGCCCATGCGTTTTTGTAGCGTGTCGATATTGGAATGGCTTTCTCTAACAAGTCTCGTTCTTCCCCTGCATTCCGAGCACTTCGAAAGCGTTTGCACAACGGCTCGAAGTCTTCTTCCTCGTCCACCATGTCGACAATTCACCTTAAAATTCGTTTCACGATGTATACGAGTGAACAAAATGCGCTTTGCAATTCAGATGAAATCATCAACAAACTCACAAAAGGTACATGCATAACACAAATTCATTCACACAATCGGTTATTCATCCATACACTAATTACTAATGCACTAATTCATTTTGGGGATACACTAAGTGATTTTGAGAAGTCATATAAAGGCCTCCAATTCGGACTAGACCGGGTTTTCAAGTACTCGGAATTCGTTGGAACGAATTCCTCGTACTTGAAAACCCGGTCTAGTCCTCATTGTCGGCCTTTACATATTACGTAAAGATCGATTGAAAACAGTTTCAACACTTTCAGATTTTGAGTTGAAAAATTATTTTTGTTATTTTAAAATGAATTTGAGTTTGAGTTTTCAATGCCTTTGGAAAATACAAATGGTTGTATGGATACTCTAGCAACGTTCTTTGTAAACATGGTAAGAAAGAACTGTAAAATAATAAAATATAACCCTGATATTTGAATCATTGTTGACGCCTGTTTCTACTGAAAGGTGGTAACATCGGCCAGGTGGTAACATCGTCGGTTGTTTTGCGAACATGGTCGAGTTCAAACCTTGAATGCGGTCTGCAATTTTGTTTATCTTAATTATTTTTCTGAATATTGTCTTGAAAAACTTTCTTCTCACTTATTACGTTTTTACTCGGGCTACCTCTGTGGTAGCCCGATTCTAGGTTTCGGCACGGTTTCGGCACGGTTTCTGTTTGGTTTTTTTTCCTTTTTTTATTTGGGCGTCACGATTTTGCATTTTTACACATTTTACTTCCGCTTCTATTCATACTTCTGGTGAGTTGTTTGCCGTGTGACGGAGTGAGGCCGTGGGGCATGTTATAAGTGGCTTTGCTCCTTTCGCTTTTGGAGTTGGACAAAATTAGTTGAACAGCTTTGCCTTTTGATCAAGGTGTTCTTGCACGTTGTTGGTAGATTTCGAAACTGACTGACTGATTTTGTTGTTTATTTAACAGTGATGTGGCTGACAACTCCTTGATCGTAAATATGTTCACCTCTGTGAAGTATGCACCACATTCACCCTTTTATTCACGCCGGCTCTGCGCACTTGCGGCAAGTGCACCGAGCCTGAACGAAGGGTGAATATGGTGCATACTTCACACAGGTGAACGTGACCCGGTAGCCAGAATGAACGCATGACCCAGGCGTCTTGTTCTTTAAAAAATTAGAGTTAAACAATTTTTTAATTTCAAATATTCTACTCGAATTAAAACTATATTTTGAATTGTTCCGACCGGAGTGTCTCTTTCCAGACCCTCAATAAAACAAAGCAAGTTGTGTTAACGTTTTCTAATCAGAGTGTTTAAAAAATTCAAATAAAAGCGAGCGAGGCTGCGAGGGGTTATTGCGATTTATACGTATTTCAAGTTAAAACAATGTTTTGTGATGATAATTTAAATTAGACTTTAAAATTAATTAATTGTACAGCATCTTTGCAGGCTGACATCTTTCCAGATGAACAACATGGAGGAAGAGTTTTCTACAACGAAGCAATAATGAGCGCAAAGAGCATTCCTCAGGTATAGAACTAAATTTGTTATTTAAGTACAGAGATTTTCGTGCGATTAACGAGGGAAATTCAATTTTCCGCGGCCCTCATTATCCGTACGGTATTTCTCCACTAGTATATAGAACAAGAGGACACTCAGAGACTGCATGACAGCATATACCTCCACAAGCGGGTTATTAGAATTATTTAAAAGGAAAACTAGCCACCCCGCTAACCAAGCTAGCTCACGAGACCAACACATGCATGTATAAATAAAATGCTTGATTGCACTCGTACCAAAATTATGCAAAAATGTTTGCATAAAATAAGGATAATGAGCTCAATCAAGAATTTCTTCTACACGGAGAATCTTGTGGTCAGATTTTTATTAATTTCTCATCCAAATTTTAACTATTTTGTCGTTTTGGTCATTGGTTTTTGGCCAACCCTTCTACAAACTTTCATGAATATCGGTGCAATACTCTAAATCTTTGAGATATCCTGGCGACAGACAAACAAACAAACAAACAAACAAACTAATTATCCAACTAAAGGCGGATTTCCAGTCCTCGCACGAAGCAACTCGCAGCTCGTCCTCGCGCGGTTTCCACAGTATTTCCACCAAACGCAGCTCGTTGCGATAACTCGCGTGGTTTCAACTGTATTCCCAAACAAACAAATATGGCAACAGGCAACTAATTAAGCGATAGCTGAGTTTTTTTTAACAAACTTCGAGGTGTTTGGCTATCCTGACGAATATATAGCATCGATATAATAATTGGTATAGCATCTCAAACAAATCGGTATTTTAAGAGAAAACCGCGGTGAAAGTTCGATTAATTTATGTAATTCCAAACCATCGACACGGTAATGATTTCCTTTGTGCAGTTTTCCTCATGAATTACTAATGAGTTTCAAATGTTGACATACTTTGTTTTGATTGGTTTATTTACCGCGAGTACTTGCCACGTATCTGCTACGAGCGCTAAAATACTCGCAGCGAGCTAGCCTGCGTAGCTGGCGGTATTAGGGCCGGGTTCGTGCGCGGGCGGTAGGCGGGCAACGCGAAATACCGCCTGCCCCCAAACCATGTGTTTTTGAATTCCACCCACCGAATATGTTTGTTTAAGAGAACCAATCAGAACGTGAACTAATAATAGTGATGCATGAAGCATGCTGTTTGTGCGTTTCATTTTGAGAACTTTGTTGTTTCAATGGTAAATAAATTGAGGAGGTGATCGCACTACATCCGCAAGTGGTTCATCGGAGAGTTAAAATGCTGTGCAGTTAAGCGATTCAAGAGAAGAGATTTGATCGTTTATAAATACTCTTCAAGGGAGAGACCACGAGTACAGAACATAATTCCAAATAGTGAAATAAAATAGCGTGCTGCGTAGGCAGTGTTGAAACAACAATCTAAATATAGTAAGGTTAGATATACTACCGAAACAGAGAACGTAGGAGTCTAACGTTTCGAGCGAAGGCCCTTCTCTCTTTCTCTTTGACGAAGGGTCTTTGCTCGAAACGTTAGACTCCTACGTTCTCTGTTTCGGCAGTATATCTAACCTTACTATATTTCGATTGTTATTAATAATTCCAGACATTTTCATCATCTCATGCTTCGCCAAAGCATACACGGTAAATATCATACTTTTACCAAATCCAGTTGGCAAAATTGCAATCAATCGTTGTTCACTCTTCAAAACGACGTGACGACCTACATAAGAAGGACACCCACAATATTTTAGACATTTTGGAAACTATCTGTAACTCTTCACAAATTGTTCAGTATATTGTTCAGTAATAAACGTTCTTGAAGTTGTTGTGAACTTGTGATGTTATCTTGTATGTTATGTATATATATAGTTATTAGTTATCTATTATATTCTCTGAAGGGCGTGGCCCTGTTTATGGCATTTTGCGAGACGCAGGACACCCACAACTTTCAAAAGCTTCCAGAGCCCCTGGTAATATGATAACTCCTGAAATAAAAAAATCAATATTCTGACCAATCAGAATTATCTGTCACCCAGCGGACGGAGACCATTAAAAAACACATGGTTTTTGGGCAGGTGGTATTTCGCGTTGCCCGCCTACCGCCCGCGCGGCCCGAACCCCCTAATACCGCCAGCTACGCAGGCTAGCAGCGAGCTTGCGATTGCTCGCAGCGAGTTGCTTCGTGCGAGGACTGGAAATCCGCCTTAACAAACTAACAAACTAACAAACAGAAAGGGGTATGACCTCCAGGCCGAGGTAATTATTTACTGATTGGTTATACTGTTTTTCGTACCAGTGAAAGACATCGTTTAAGCGTTCTTAGGGGGTGATTATATTTACCGACACGATCGGAAATCGCATATCAAATCGGCCACTTTCATGAGGCAGTTCGCAGTCCGCGTGCGTGCTGGCTCAAGTGAGTTGTCGGCCGTGTATTGATGACGTTTACACACAAGATATTCGTTCTACGCATGAGTAGCTAAGGGGTGGACCATTAGAAAAGTGATGGGGGGTGGGGGGGGGGGGGACCAAAAAATAATTCGTGCAAGGCAATGTGCTCGAAAAGAAATTCATACACAAAGAAAGTTTGAGAAAAAAAATTCGTGCAGAGCCTTCTCGTGGTGAAAACTAGGTATGTGTAATAAAAAAAATTCATGCAAAGGATTAGACAATAAAAAAATTCCTGCACAAGCAAATGACAAAGAAAAAAATTCGTGCAAACTGAAAAAGCCCCCCCCCCCCCATCACTTTTCTAATGGTCCGCCCCTAATACGGGTCAGCCCGTATTTCGCGAACCTCGACAGCCGCCATTTCCGATCGTGAGCTGGCCTGCATGGTTAACCGAGCTAGACCAGTACATGTAATCATAACACTGAACATTTTATGGAAGTATAAGACTTTTATCAGTTATAGACCCGGTGCGAAGGAAATTCGATGTATTACCCCGAGGGATGATATATCGCGAGGGTGAAGCCCAAGAGTTATATTATCCCGAAGGGTTTGTTTCGTCAAATTTCCCGAGCAGAGGGTCTATAATTTTAAGAGAAAAACGTTAAACTTTTTTAATTAGCTCAACTTGCCCAGCATTACACATGCATTGTCTGTGAATGTAATAAAGTAAATGTTTGAACCTACTGTAGAAGTAACACAAACATGTACTAATAATTGTCTGAGAATGTTAACTGTGGTCACAAGGGTTCTAAATGCGTTCTTCATTACTAACTCTTTGTATTTTTCAAGTTCTTATTTTCTTGTAACCTATAAATTCCCTTATAAACATCTCAATGTTCAGGCGAAACATCTTCTTGTTCATCCATTGTTGACAGCCTCGTTTTGGTTTTCGTGAGTTGTACCCAAGCGTGGTACTCGCACTTGAATAACCCTCCACAGCCGGGTATTCAAATGAATACCATGTCGTGGGGTAATTCTGTAATAAATTAACTGGTCACGTGGTGTAAATCTAGGTCACTGATTGGACAATTTACAGTTGTGGTATAATAATAAAAATATGCTAATAATTTTTGTTTTCAATGAATCGACGATTTTTCTACGATCCCTCTAAACGGATGTTGAGATCGCCTTTCACAAGCTTTAACTCAGTGTTTCATTATTATTTTTAAATTCGATTCTTTTCTGGGGGTCTTGATACAAAACGCTAAAAACTGGTGTCGGGGATTTTCGATATTCGATTCTAGTAGAAATTAAGTTATACAGCATTTTGTAAATTGACAGAAAAAAGCATGAAGTAAACGCACGGGAATGGGCTTCAACGTAAAAGCTTTCGGATTTTTGTACAATATTTTGTAAATTGGCAGAAAAAAGCCTGAAGTAAACGCACGGGATTGGCCGTCAACGTAAAAGCTTTTCGAATTATCGAATTTCCCGACACCGTTTTGTTAGTGATATATTTATTTACCGTCTCTGAGAATTTAATGGAAGTCGAAAGAATTTCCTTTACGGGCCTATTCTCATGACCACGGGACAAATTACTGTCGCGAGACAAATATAATTTTCCGTTCACATGGTAAGTTTCACCGTCCCGGAAACCCGCGGGTATGTTTGTGGCGGGAATTATAAGGATATTTGGTGCGAATTTGAAAAGCTTTCAAAAACGAAGGATTATCTCGAATATGCTCCGTAAAGCAATGCAAATCGTTTTGTTGGCCGCTCATGAATACAAATACAATGGTTGGCTTGTTGCAGCTAAATATTTTTTTTCTTCTGACCTTTTCCCGTTCTTGCTCTTCGGCGCCATCTTGGAAACGCGTGTCAAAAAGGTCGTAGCCCCGTGATAATGTATTCACATTGGGGAAAAGATGCCTCGGTTAACCGAGTGTCCCGGCTTGTTGGAGAGGGTTACCCGGTCATGAACTAGCCCCGGGACAACTCAAAATGTCATGTGAACACTTATTCTCTACTTTCTCATAGTCCATAATGCTTTGCGTTTAGGGGGTTACAACCTTCCGTTTTTTGCCGCCGTTTTGAATTTTTGAGCCTGGGTGCGAGGTTGTTACCCCCAAAACGCAAAGCATTGGCAATGGGAAAGTAGCGAATAGGCTTCGAAATAGGCACTGGGGCAATTGCTGTCGCGGGTCACGTTTTTCACCCGGGACAGTGAGTTGTTTATTTATTTTAATTTTATTAGCTTTGCCAGTTACACATTACAATTACAAACATAATTATACAGAACGAAAACAGTTTTGGCAGGGACACCGCAACAGCAAAAGCCAATTACTGCGGGCCCAACACACTTAAAACAAAATAGAATAGATAGATATTACATAATTAATGTCAGCGAATCAAGATTAGAAGCAACATTCTAATAATCCTGACGCATTGCGAGCAGTATTGCAGGAAGGGCAAATTGTTCGCCATGAACGAGGATCTTCAGGGTCATAGGAATGTACAAGTGCGTTATTATAATATTTAATTAAAAGCGTTTTAAAAGTTGTAAGTTTAAAAGAAAGAGAAAACTGTAGGCCATCAGACAGCGCATTCCATATTCGAGATGTTCTATTAAAAAAAGATCTCTGAAACGTTGTAGTTTTGCATTTACGCGTCTGGAAATGAACAATGTTAGGGTTGGTATTTCTTGTTGCCCTTGTTGACCGAATGGTCGGAAGTACGTTTGGATTCACTTCTATTTTACCCGTTATGGCTTTAAAGAAAAAGACAAGATCCAAATATTCATGCCAATAGCTTATCGGAAGGAGGTTCAATTTTAATAAACGATCTTTATACGATTCTTGACAACGAAAAGGTAGATTCAATATATATATTTCGAAGCGCGTCGTTGTACTCTTTCCGTCTTTCGAATCAACTCCTTCGATTGTGGTGCCCACACTTGCGTTGCATAAGCAAGATGAGATCTGACTAACGCGAGATAGATGGAACGTCTCACTGAAGTATTCTTTATAAACCTTGTGTTACGTTGCACAAAACCCATGACAGGGTTCCAAAAGAGCATTTTTTTGTGCCTGGGGTTCAGTGATTGAGAAATTGATAGCCTAATTTCAGTTTCACAACTGGGTGTGGCATTGGGTGTGGCCGTGGGTGTGGCAGTGGTTCAAATGCTAAAACTATTAACCAATAACCGGATTGAAACAAGTATTGCCGCGCGCCGAATTTTGATCGTTGTTTGCATCGTCTCAACTCCTACTTGATACGGTCCAAAGTATGAGTTCACACGGGGTCAAGTACAAGTTCAGTTTAGTCAAGGTTATTTTTAGTATCAACCAATCACATTTCACTTATCCCAACGAACTGAAATTGAACACTAATAACATTTAACGCCTGATCCCAGACAGCATGCAAGTTCTGAGATAATAATTATGAAACTTAGCAAACGCAGAAGGAGATATTACTAGTGAAAAAGCTTTGTCCATTGATTTTACAGTAAAAGAGCTATTGACCCCGTGTGAACTCGTACTTTGGGCCGTGTCAAGTAGGAGTTGAGACAATGCAAACAACGATCAAAATTCGGCGCGCGGCGCGGTCACCTGAAAACAGCAGTATATAGTTTCTAGAGTATATAATTTTAGTAACATACTTCATTGTATTTATACTGTATTTACGTAATTACTAAATGACATCATACTTATCGGTCGTAGACGGTAGAGCTGACTAGTGACTACCGAGTCATTTAAGACAAGAGGTGAATTAAGATGTACTTCATCCACGCAAATACTTGTCTACTGCATCTGAAATGCACCAAAGTATAATAATATTTCGCAGATTACTCAATATAAACATGTAAATCCATTCCTTATTCAATAACCTCAAAATAAAGAACATCTTACATCTGCGGACCAATATTTATTCAATGCAAAGCGCGGAGAGTCAGAGCGAGACGTAAAGGCCTGAGAACGGCCTAGTTTTCTAGGCGGAGAAGGAGTAGGGAGTCTGAGAACGTCCTAGTTTTTTTGGCGTAGAGCCTGAGAACGTCCTAGAATTGACAAAAACTAGGACGTTTCCAGTCTTCTGCACCAAAAACTAGGACGTCCCCAGACTCCAAGCTTAGCAGCCGAAAGGCAATGACGTCTTTATGACCACCAATCCCGTAATAACGTAGTCGCCCGATCAACTTGGAATGGGCGACTTTGTCGAAAGCTTTTGACATGTCGAGGTAGACCATATCTACCTGGCCACCATCATCAAGCTGTGCGCCGATATAATCAAGCACGTCGACCAACTGCGTCACACACGATCGGCCCTCGATAAAACCATGCTGAGTTGTGGAAATGAGACTAAAAATATAATGTTTGATCTTGTTAAACAAGCAACGTTCCATCACTTTTGATACTATAGGCAGCAACGATATTGGCCTGTAGTTCTCAACATACTCTTTGTTCTCTTTTTTAAACACAGGGACCACGTTAGCTATTTTCCAATCTGCCGGAAGGATACCTAACCTTAGCGATTTATTGAACAAGTCACATAGTGATGGCGCAATTTCATAGGCTGTCTCTTTTAGAATTCTTGTGGGTATCTCGTCGGGTCCGGTAGCTTTGCTTATGTCAAGGTTGGTTAATACTCCAAGGACATCGGCGGAGTTAAGTGTCACATCTGTTAAAATTGGGATGCCATTACAGGGCTCCATATCTTCTCTGCTTTCTGCCGGTGGATAAGGATATATACCAGGAGTAAAAACTGATACAAAGTAACGATTGAATAAGTCAACGATCTTATCTGGAGTGTTGGCACCTATTCTTGATTCCGGGTTGACTGCCGGTTCTCTGGGGCCAGTTGCCATGGAGACATATTCAGGAATGTTTCGGTGTTTAGATTTTAATTTAAGAATAGACCAGAAGCGTTTTGGATTTGATACAAATTCTGTTTCCATTTCTGCGAAGAATGATTCACGACTTTCGCGCAACCTACGTTTGATCTCGGAGCGTAGATCTCTAAACTTATCCCACAAATAGTTTGATGGGGCTCGCTTGAATTTTCTTCTCAAGGTTTCCTTTTTCTTAATTAGATTTATAATGGAGCTATTACCCCATGGGACTGGGTTCCTTCCCTTCAGTTTCTTCTTTGGGATGTGGTCGGCTACGCTGGCTAGAAGAGTGTCTTTCCAGCGGCACCAATCGCTGTCGATACTAGTGTCGTCGTCAGAAATTAAGTTCGACATGTTTATGGTCTGTAATGTAGATCGGAGCCCATCAAAGTCTCCTTTCCTATAGTCATAAACAAAACGCTGGCTCTTTGAAAGTGCTTTAATAGAAGTTGCAAGCTCGAAAGTGACAATGGAGTGGTCTGTAAATATTTCCGTTTCCTCAGGTTTTAACACTTCTGTTATGTTCACTTGCTCTGGCGTACTCGAAATCACGAGATCTAAGACATTGTTCCCACGTGTTGGAATGGTATTATGCTGGGCAAGAAAGTGGTCGTTAAGTACGTTAATAAGTATCTGCTCGTTAGCGCCTTCGGTTAGTTCAGGAGTCCTCCAAGGGATCTTTGGTAAATTCATGTCTCCACAAATTAGCATAAGTAGTATAGTGCGGGGCTTAATACACCTATTTTATGCAGGAATTTAAGGAATTCTTTTGTCTTTAGATCATTAACATAATTACCATATCTTTTGTTGAATATTTTTGTTGAATAATGCATGAGTTATGAATAATCAATGAGGTCGGATTTCCGAAGAGCTAACGAAGTATTTCCGAAGACGATAAAACGCCGAAGCATTTCCGAGTCCGATAAAACGCCGAAGCATTGCCGAGTCCGATAAAACGCCGAGTGCTTGTTAAGATTACGTCATTTTAAACACGATGGCCGAACAAACAATTTGGGCTGAATTGCGGGAAAACAATATCGAGATAGAGAAAGATACGTTATGCTTTTACATGAATAGATGCCTTAGAGAGCATGGTGAATTGTATGAGAGTATTATCGGTCAAATCAACAGAGATAACTTGCCGAGTAGCTTGTATAATATTTATCAAGAGATGGATCTTGTGAATTTCGGTAGAATTATTGCTTATTTGACTCTAGTGTTGAAAGTAAGCGATTATTGCGACACCGAAACACTTCGCCATGTCGTTAGAAGAACGGCCAAAGATTTTAGGCGAGTTGACTTGAGGAAATACGAAATAAAACACTCGTGGATAAAAAGATTGATTAGATTGTTTTTTCTAACGTAACTGTTGTGAGGGATGTTAGAGCGTTGCTAAGGCAAATTTGAATATTTCTATACAAGTTCGGGCGAAAAAAGTCATTAAAAATCGATTAAACGAAGTCATTAATCTTAGGAAATGGTAAATACAGGTTGTCCTTTCAATGGATTCTGACCTGATTGAGATTTTAAATTTGCGCGAGAGAAAGATTGAGTGTACACTTTTAACATGCTATGTTGAGGAAATATCGTTAAACATTGTGGGAGACCTTACTTCGTCTGTTCTGAACGAGAGAATCCCTGCACGTTTTGGCAATGGGGGATGTCTTCGAGAGTCCAAAGCCTTTGTGTAAACACGGAATGGTTTGCCGTACTCATAAAGTTAAGAAAGAAGGGGACAACCAGGGTCGTCTGTTTTACTCGTGTCCTAACGAAAGACAACACGCATGCGGATTCTTTGAATGGAAACCTACAGAGAGCTCGCCACGAATTTATAACATTGGGTGTCTTTTCAGCAGTCCATTACAATATCAATACAAGAACGCAGAAACGGGTGAATCCTTTACAAGTAGAAAAAGTGACTCTAAAGAAGCCTACGAAGAGTACCTTTTTCAAAAATCTGTCGATGCATTGACTGAAGACATAGAAAAACTGAACATTTGCTGATCATTCAAACTTTAAAAAACTGTTTTTAATCTGTATATTTATACATTTGATGCATTGACTGAAGACATGTATAGTTTTGTATTCTAATTTAATATGTAATAAATATGTTTGCATTTATATCGTGTCGTTGACTTTTCTATGTTCATTTACTTCTAACCTTTGTCGCGTGAACATGACTTGCTGTGGAGGATTACCACAAATAGCCCTTCGTAATATTTTTCGAAAGATTCGCTGTATATCAGCGTGCTGTGGGGGAAAAATTGTGATACAGGCATCCGAATTAGATGGCGGAACAGTACCTTCACGATCTGTATTACAAGCCAAAAAGTCCGGCAAGTTTTGGCGGCGTAGATGCCTTATACCGTGTCGTAAGAAGTGACGGTAAATTCCAGATATCCCGAAACAAGATAAAAACATGGCTTAGACAGCAAGATACCTATACTTTGCATAAACCCGTACGACATAATTTTAAGCGAAATCGTGTTATTGTTGGATCGATGGACGAGGAGTGGGAGGCTGATCTAGTAATTATGGATTCGCTTAGTAAAACAAATAATGGTTATAAATACCTTTTAACAGTTATTGATGTACTGTCCAAATTTGCGTGGGTGGAACCATTAAAAACAAAGACTGCAGAGAGTCTGGTTAAAGCCTTTGAAAAGATACTAAAGAAAGGAAGGAAGCCTGAAACAATCCATACCGATAAAGGAACTGAATTTACCAACAAACGCTTTCAAAAGTTATTGAAGGACAAACATATTCGATTTTTTACAACACACAACGATACCAAGGCATCCATCGTTGAACGATTTAACCGAACGTTAAAGGGGAAAATGTGGAAATATTTTACAGCAAAGAATACGTTAAAATATACCGATGTACTACAAAAATTAGTATATTCCTACAACCATTCGAGACACCGTAGTATTGGGATGAGACCAGTTGATGTTAATCGAGAAAACGAGAGTATTGTGTGGCAAAAACTGTATGGTGATGAGTCCAGCAAACCCATCAAATATAAATTCAGCATTGGTGACCAAGTTCGGATTAGCAAAGCAAGACGTACATTCAAGAAAGGCTACTTACCTAACTGGACCGAAGAGGTGTTCATCATCACGAAGCGAGTACCCAGACGACCGCCAGTGTACAAGATTGCCGATTATCACAGAGAAGAGTTACAAGGAACATTTTACGAACAGGAATTGCAAAGAGTTACAAAGACAGATAGTGACTTTTATAGAATAGAAAGAGTAATTAAGTCACGCATGCATGGTAAACATAAAGAGTATCTTGTAAAATGGTTAGGCTACCCTGAAGATTTTAATTCCTGGGTATCAGCCGATAATGTAAAAGATATAACGAAATAAAAATGTGTGTACCTTACAATTTGTGTTCATTTGTGTATTGTTCTTCGACATGGCAACACAGTTTTATTTAACGCTTCCAAGCAATAGCTCTATGGAATATTTTCCAGATAATACTGTAGCAAATTTTAAAGTGAAGCTTGCTGAAACTGTACAACTGACAGGTGACTGGGAAGTAGCTTTATCAGAGTTATATTATCCCCATACATGGAGCGCGATTCGAAAAGGTAATCAACAAACGTTTCTCTATAACGCTGGAACAAAATATGACGATACGGGTATTATCCCAAATGGTTACTATAACACCATTGCTGATCTGGTGGGGGCTTTAAACCGTAGCATGAACAAAGAGGCACGAGCCAAGATAAATTTTACGTATAATCGAAGTACACGGAAAGTCACCGTCAATGTAAAAAATGGGGCAAACGTTTGGTTTAGTGGTGACATTGCTACAACATTGGGGTTTCAACAAGACACCTTTATTAAAAAGAAAACCCTAAGTCCTTACGTAGCAGATGTTAACGGTGGATTTTCAGCTATGTATGTATACACTGATATCGTAGATGCACAGTTTGTCGGTGATGTCAAAGTGCCCCTACTCAGAATTGTCAATACTCAAGGAAGTTATGGTGAAAACGTGAATGTCAGTCTCCGTAACCTACAATATATTCCTGTCAAGGTAAAGTCCTTCGAAACAATTGAAGTGAATATAAAGGACGACAAAAACGAAAACGTATCATTTGGCTTCGGGAAGTCGATCGTGACACTTCACTTTAGACAGCGAAGATCTTCGTATTTCATTTAAAAATGAGACATACAATTATTCCAGACGTAAAGCAATTTCAACAGCATTATTTAAGAAGACAACAAGGTGGAAGTCTACCTGGTTTCCGAGGTGCACGTATTCAGAAAGGTTACGGCATTGGAAGTTTTTTTAAAAGTATTGCACGCTTTGCAATACCTCTGGTGAAACGAGGAGCTCAAGCTATTGGAAGAAGAGCTCTGCAAGCTGTAAAAGACGTTGGGCAAGATGTTCTGGCAGGGAAGAATGTAAAGCAAGCGATAAAAGGGCGTGGTTCTGAAGCCGTGAAAGATCTTGTTCAAAAAGGGGTCCGTCGGATTACGAACCAATCAGGAGCCGGTCGTAAACGCAAACGGGTGAATTCTCCTATAAAAGTCAACACAAGACGTAAAACCGTCAGTCGTTCGCAAACTGTGAAGAAGAAAACATCTGAGCCTACGGAAGCAAAGATTGGACCGTTTATAAAATATAAATCATGAGTCAAGCTTTTAGTGCCCTACATAAAGATTCGTGTGAGTGTGCAAAATCAGAATTAGATTTATTTGTAATGCCTGCTACACAAGTAGAAATGAATAAAGGATTTTGGGAAGATATAGATCCAGTGTCGAGTATTGGAGCTTCAGACACCATCGAGTTTCTGTGTGCTGCAAATTCTGATGTGTATACCGATTTAGCAAATAGTTATCTACACGTGAAAGCAAAAATAACCAACCATGATGGAACTAATCTCGATGAAAATGTTCAAGTCGGACCTGTAAATCTGTGGATGCATGCTTTATTTTCTCAAGTAGAAGTTTACCTAAACAACAAACTTGTCACACCATCGAGCACTGCTTATCCCTACCGATCATATATGGAGACCGTACTGAACTTTAGCAAAGACGCGAAATCATCTCATCTGACCTCAGCGCTGTTCTATAAAGATCAAGCTGGTCGAATGGATGTCGTAAACCCTGTAGCAGTAGATGCCGATGCAAACAAGGGTTTGAAACTGCGGTATGTTCATGCAAGTCAAAGTAAGTCTGTGGCTATGGAAGGCAGAATCCATTCCGATCTGTTTGCACAAGCCCGTTATATCCTTGGTGCTGTACCGATCAAGCTCAAGCTAGTGCGTTCGAGAAACCCATTTTCCCTAGTGTCGTCAGCAGAACATCCTGACTTTAAAGTGGTTTTGGAAGAATGTGTATTTCGCGTTCGACGTGTCAACGTCTCTTCGACCGTTTATGTTGGCTCATACCCATGCCCTTCAACGTGTCACGGCCAAGTACCCTATCAATCGTGTCAGTTGTAAAGTGGTTTCTGTACCGAGAGGAAATATGTCGGGCAATCAACCAAATATATTTCAAGGCCCTATACCTGATCGAGTGGTCATTGGAATGGTCGATGCAGATGCTTATAATGGTACCTATACCAAAAATCCTTTCAATTTCAAAAACTACGACATTACTTCTCTTGGTCTAACGGTAAATGGGGAGCATTTGCCTGGAAAACCCCTGCAACTGAAATTTGCTGCTGCGAGAGGAAGTAACTACGTGTCCGCTTTCCAAACCTTGTATGCTGGTACTAACAAACTATTTCAAAATGATGGCAATGGTATTACACGAGACGAGTATGCCAATGGGTACACTCTATTCGTGTTTGATCTGACAGCTGATCTGTGTCTGAGCGATCATATTCAACCGATTAAAAATGGAAACGTATCGATAGAATGTCAATTTGGAACGGCTCTGACAACAGCTATAAATATCGTGGTGCTTGGAGAATTTCAAAGTCTTATCGAAATTGACGCCAACCGCAACGTTCTATGCGACTTTAGCAGTTAAGATGAACACTCTACAAATCCTGAACGTCCTGAAAAGTGATCCATTTACCAAGACCGTATTTAAAGACGTGTTACCATCGGATCGTCTACCAAGTCAGATATCGAAAAGACCTAGCGGTTTTATTCTGAATGTGGATCCTAGTAATGGATCTGGTACGCATTGGGTAGCAATTTATCTTACCACAGATGGAAAAGGGGAGTTCATGGATTCGTACGGACAAGGACCGAGCTTTTATAGCAAAACCTTTGAAACGTTTTTACGAGATCATAGCAGTACTTTTACTTGGAATGAACAGACTTTACAGTCATTGGGGTCTCGCGTGTGTGGACAATATTGTTTATTTTATGCTTTACATCGATGTAGAAATATACCCATGTCAACAATTGTTGGCATGTTTACTGATAATAAAGAATGGAATGACATGTTAGTTCGTGACTTTATGCGTAAATATTATTGTGTGTAATAAATACAAGACAAATAATGTTGTAAACAATTCTTTATTGTAATATCAAAGCTTTACAAGGAATAAATTTATTTAACCCATTTATATGGATGTAAGTTTTTGTCTCTTCGTTTCTGTTTTGTTCTTTTCAATGTTGCTGGCGCTACCTGTGACGTCAGGGGGGTGTTGTCTGAAATATCTTTAGTTTTATATTCTTGTACCATACTTAAACGATTTTCATTTCTGATAATGCCTTCGGGAACATTCATGTTTCCTAATGCTTTTGCGAAAAGCTGCCATCCAGCAGGGTTGAAATTCTTTCGTTGGCGTAGAGAATCGTTGACCAAGTCGATAACATTTGTACCTGGAATAGGTCGTCCTTTAAACACCATCTGTCCTTGGTCAGTCCACCCAATGAGGTCTTTATTTGCTTTAAGTTTCTTAACCAACTGTCGAGCTCTTGATTTCATTGTTACAGGTACACTTTCTAAAATGTCAGTTTCTATCTCTCCAGGCAACTCGGAGGGTGCTGTTTCAGCAGTCTCTTCTGTATTCACTGATTCTTTAGGTTTGTCGTCGTCAGCTATGGGTGTTGTAGGCGGTATGACGCTTACACGTACTGGGCTACTCATTCTTTTATCGTAATAACCCAAATAACGTTGCAGCGACTGATCGTACATTTTCACTTTCTCGTCTTGTGTTATATCTTGACGTTTAAGAAGATTTTGCATTTCTGAATCTAGTTCATTCACCTGCGCTGTTAAAGGAGTGACCAAGGGTTTCTTTCGATCTGTCATATGTTCTGGAACTAGCACCAATCTCCTGACGTGTTCCATTATTTGGTTAAAAAACTTGCCAGTTGTTCAAGTACAGGAACTAAGAGAAACGGTAGAAAACCTTCACCTTCTTGTAGAATAACTTTCTTTCTTTTTATTACTGGATTACGTTTATCAGCAACAAACTTGATATGGTCGTTATAAGGGGCTAGTTTCCTTGCTATTTTCGGAGTAATCTTAATTGTTTCACACCACACGTTCAAAAGACACTGTCTAATGGCTTCTAATATATCGTCGTCGGCAGCTTTTATAATTGCGTTTCGCAGTTGAGGATTACACTTTGCCAGTACTTTTAAAACGTCGCAGTTCCTTCTTATACAAGCAGACATTGTCAAATGATCGTATTGTCCTTGAACAGCCCCTTTTATACTCTGGGATGGTACACATAGTGGGTGTCCGTCAGAAAGATCCCGGATCTTACTCGGATTTCGTCGGGACATGTCGGAGTGAGATCGACAAATAAGTAGGAATACGGCTCTTTAGTTGCCATCTGATAGGCTTGCTGGAAAAATTTAGTGTTGCTAGGATACAACTGTTTGGCCAGATGAGTCACTTGACTCGCGTCACGAACATTTTTAGTTAACACGAGATAACTAGCGTTAAGGGAAATGGTACGATGATCCTTGCTTTGATGAAACAAGTTTTGCACGATATAAATTACACTGAGATTCCCATGGTGGGATTTCTTAGTAAATAATTTCGCGATAATACTATCTTTCTCTCCCATCATGTCATCAATAATAAACAAATTTCTTATTTGGGGGTTAATGCTATCCAACATCGATTGGGGCAAACCTTGGACAAACTGAATCCCTGGAATTAAGGTTTCTATTTCGCCGAACGTATCTTGATACTCTGTATAAAAATACACGATGTTTTCCGGAGGTGGGTCGATCATGATCTTAGCATAAGCCAATAACTGTTTCACAAACGTTGTCTTGCCTGTCTTAGTACCTCCAGAGACCAAGAGTCCAAACGGATGTGTCAGTTGTATCGAGTACGTTTTTTGACTCTCAGGGGTGAATGTAGTTGTCATAGCAGTAAATGGGGAAGATGTTGTTACTCTATCACTGATAGACCTTTTATGATGAAAAGATCTCATATGGCGTAGACGATTACTTGATGTAGCGAATGATTTTTCGCAGACTTCACAAACGTAAGACATGTTCATCCAGTGACTGTCAATCATAAACTGATGTCACTCTTTCACGCAACTGCTTTTTATAAGATTGAATCATTGAATCCTAAGACTGAATCATTGAATCCTAAGACTGAATCATTGAATCCTAAGATTGAATCATTGAATCCTAAGATTGAATCATTGAATCCTAAGATTGAATCATTGAATCCTAAGACTGAATCATTGAATCCTAAGACTGAATCAATTTCGCTCCCTTGCACCACGAGTTTAACTCCGTTCCTATTCCGAAACTCTCTGAAACATACATACATCTGCTGAAAAAACTGGTCGGAAAATACGTAAACTTGGTTTTGACCATTCTGCTTTAAGAACACAGGTTTCTCGTGGGCGAATTTTATTTCAGTCACAAAGACGTCGTCCATATCATAAGGTGAGCTGTGGGATACGACACCGATCTGTTACCCGGACAAACTCGCTTTGGGGCAGGACGAATCATGTTCAACTGACGTAATACTGTGTAACACACATGCGCAATCTTCTTTATGTTTGTTCATAATTAATTTGTAATTGTTCTTGAGGTTCTCCTTTAGGTGGATAAAATCACATGGCATAAATCTTCTAAACGCTTTCTTGTGATCTTGATATGTATGTCTCACTAGTTCAAGACCGTTTACAAACAATTTCGTGTCTTCTAATTTACGCACAAACGCTTTAACAACGTTCTCTACAGATGATCTCTCTAAGGCACATTCGAAGTAAAACCATATTTTATCTTTATCCGGCATCCTGGGACAACAATGTCGCACACTGCCATAGCAATTCTCCACCACCAGTCTATCAATGTTTAACGATATTTCCTCAACATAGCATGTTAAAAGTGTACACTCAATCTTTCTCTCGCGCAAATTTAAAATCTCAATCAGGTCAGAATCCATTGAAATGACAACCTGTATTTACCATTTCCTAAGATTAATGACTTTGTTTAATCGATTTTTAATGACTTTTTTCGCCCGAACTTGTATAGTAATATTCAAATTTGCCTTAGCAACGCTCTAACATCCCTCACAACAGTTACGTTAGAAAAAACAATCTAATCAATCTTTTTATCCACGAGTGTTTTATTTCGTATTTCCTCAAGTCAACTCGCCTAAAATCTTTGGCCGTTCTTCTAACGACATGGCGAAGTGTTTCGGTGTCGCAATAATCGCTTACTTTCAACACTAGAGTCAAATAAGCAATAATTCTACCGAAATTCACAAGATCCATCTCTTGATAAATATTATACAAGCTACTCGGCAAGTTATCTCTGTTGATTTGACCGATAATACTCTCATACAATTCACCATGCTCTCTAAGGCATCTATTCATGTAAAAGCATAACGTATCTTTCTCTATCTCGATATTGTTTTCCCGCAATTCAGCCCAAATTGTTTGTTCGGCCATCGTGTTTAAAATGACGTAATCTTAACAAGCACTCGGCGTTTTATCGGACTCGGCAATGCTTCGGCGTTTTATCGGACTCGGCAATGCTTCGGCGTTTTATCGTCTTCGGAAATACTTCGTTAGCTCTTCGGAAATCCGACCTCATTGATTATTCATAACTCATGCATTATTAAGGATTCAACAAAAGATATGGTAATTATGTTAATGATCTAAAGACAAAAGAATTCCTTAAATTCCTGCATAAAATAGGTGTATTAAGCCCCGCACTATACTACTAGCATATTATCAAATTTACTGCAAGATTCATCAAGAAAATTGTTAAATAAGTCCATCCAATTTCGATCTGCATCCGGAGGCCTGTAACATGAACAGAACATAAATTTTTGGTTTGATTTTGTTAGTACTTCCGCAGAAACAATCTCCAAATTCATAGATGTTGGGGTGATGTATTCTCTAACAGTTTTGAATGAGTCTAACTTCAGTGCAACAAGAACTCCACCGCCACGCTTGTTTTCGCGATCTTTCCTGTAAATTATATATCCAGGGTGTAACAGCTCTATGTTTGTAATATATTTTCTCAGCCAGGTTTCGTTTACGTATATTACATCGGCATCTTCTTGTCCTGGAATCATGAGCACAGGCCCTAAGTTGTAACTCTTTAGAATCTTTCCCTTGTTGCGAAGAATACATTTTGTGTAAACGGCACTTGAAAAAACATTTTACTTTAAATTTTACTTCCGGTCAAAAAATATTACATCGTCATTTCTCCGTCACTATTTACTCGTTTTTCCTATTTTTTTTTTGTATCAAAGTTTTACATTCGAACCCCTATTAATCCTTTGACTCCTAAGCACGCATGTAGATGCACCTTTAGTATTTTACTCTGGCTAATGCTAGAGTATCTTACTCTGGCTAACGCCAGACGATTTTACTCGTCAAGGGAAGACCCCTTGTAGTCAAGGGGTTAAAAACCTATCTCATTGCTTAACCCTTTGACTCCTAAGCACGCATGTAGACGCACCTTTAGTATTTTACTCTGGCTAACGCCAGACGATTTTACTCGTGAAGAGAAGACCCCTGGTAGTCAAGGGGTTAAAAACCTATCTCAATGCTTTTGGACATCCTTTTAAGCGGACACCTCTCTTAAGTGGACACCTAGGCGAGGTCCCAGCCATTTCTTTCATAAAACACTGACTTACAATCCTATGACACCCCTCTTAAACGGATTTCAAGGGACACCTATCTTGGGTTCCAGTGAGCAAATTAACCTTTCTTAAGCGGACAAATGCATATCAAAACCAGCGGGTTATTGGCGATGTTTAAAACGAAAACGAGCCATCCCGCTAACCAGGCTAGCTCACGAGACCAACACATGAATGAGTGAATAAAATGCTTGATGGCACTCGTACCAAAATAATGCAAAAATATCTGCATAAAATAAAGATAATGAGCGCAATCAAGCATTTCTTCTACACGGACAATCTTGCGGTCAGATTTTTACTAATTCCTCATCCAAATTTTGACTAAATTCAACCAAAATTTAATGGATTAGTCGTTGGCCAACCCTTCTGTCAACTTTCAGGAAATTCGGTGCAATAGTTTTTGAGATAGCCTGGCGATAGACAAACAAACAAACCAACAGACAAACAGACAAACAAACCAAACAGAAAGGGGTAAAAACATAACGTCCTGGCGGAGGTAATTAACGTTTTCTTTAATAACAGTAATAATCAACACTTGAGATTAACCAAGAGAGACCAACACTTTGAATTGTGAACCTGTTTAAATCAGTTAGTGCTGTATTGATTATTTTGTCGAATTATAGTGAAAACAAACTACATGTACGTATATAGACACAAGAAACTGGTCACCATATGCGTACCCCTACTGTGCAACCCTTTTTAAGCGGACACTCCTTTTAAGTGGACACCTCAGCGAGGTCCCAAAGGTGTCCGTTTAATAGGGGTTCGTCTGTAATACTAAATTTTAGGCCTACGCTAAACGTCGCACAATAGACAAATTTAATTCAGACGAATTTAATTCGAATTAACTTCGTCGGTAATGCGACGTAAATGCGACGTCGAGTTAAACGTTTGAGCCTCAAAACGATTCCTTGAAAACAGGGCGCCGAATTGTCACAGACAAGAGAAACGCGACGATAATTCGTCGTATTACTCGAACACGCATTATCGTCGCATTATCCGTCTGACCTAGACGAATTTAATTGCCCAGACGAATTTAATTCGTGTGTCGAATTTAATCGACGTACATGTATATGTCGCCGTTTCGTTCAATAAAATTTAAACAATTAAATTCGTCTGTTGTGCGACGTTTAGCGCAGGCCTTAATGTGGTCCAAAAAATTATTTTTTGAAAAAAAAGCCCATGAAGGTATACGGTAACCTTAGCTTGAAGATCTATATTAATCTCAAGTACAATTATCATTTCTTGTCTTTGTTTAGATTTGTGTTGTGTGTGGTTCATGCACAGCTGGAGGGGCATATATTCCAACCATGGCAGACAGAGCAGTTATAGTGCATAAAATTGGAACAATATTTCTGGGAGGTCCACCATTAGTTCAGGTACAAACTCATTAATAATTACTCGGGCTACCGCAGGTAGACGAGTCTATGTTTCGCGATTATTTTTATTTTTATTATTATTTTTATTTTTTTGCGACGCGTTATTAGTCCTCCGCGCAGCCGCTGGCGATATTGACCAATAAGCTTTGCGAAACTGAGGCATGTGACTATATCTATGCATGTGACCAGTGACTGCATGTGCCTTCTTTCTTTTCGACTGAGTGAGTGAGTGCTCTTTCTCGTCTCGGATGTGTGTTGTGTTCACAGACATAGTTATTGGGCAGTAATGTCGCTGGCAAGTATCTTGATATTATTATATACGCTTACAATCGCACACGCCGTTCATTAAGTGAACTTGCAGGTGACATGCACTTTCTAGGTAAACATGAAGCTGTGTAATAAGGCTGTACATGTGTGGAAATAATACTTTCTTTCTTTGCTTTCCTGATGTCTGATCACTCGTGTCGGATGTGTTCTGTGTGTTCACAGACATAGTTATTGGTCAGTAATGTCGCTGGCAAGTATCTTGATATTATTATATACGCTTACAATCGCACACAGGCACACGCCGTTAATAGTTGTGTTGATATTTAATACCTGAAGAGACTCGACATATGAACGCTGTGTACATGCATGTGGAAATACGTTAATAAACGTTGTTAATAAACAACCAATTATAATAATTCATTCAATTACCTGATTGAAGTTGGATACACCGGTAAAACACGCCAAAATCTTATACAACCCAAGATCTTAGATGAAAACCGGTGTAACATCTAACACTTAAGATCTCAAATATCTAAGCAAGATGAACAGGTTGGTGTGTGAATAGATTTTACACACTCTCATGATTAAAATCTCATGAGGGTTTATTTTAATTGAATTTTTCAATTGAAATCGCTCGATTGAGATGCCATATCAACTCGTTTACCGTGTTTCATTGGGAAATTTATCATTCAATAAATTAGGATTAATAAAAGGGAATGATAGAAAATGTATTTCCTGTTTCGAGCGACTTTTACCGACTTTAACGTCTCACTTCAGGTGCAAAGCCAGATAAGAACCGAAAACATCTCAAAATTGTAAACTAAGGTAAAACCAAGCTCAAACTCTTATCAACTCTATTATCAAAATAGTTTTCTCCCCGAGGCAATGGTACTGTATAAATGAATGTGCGAAAGGGGACGGTGGTCATTCGGTCTCAGTCAGACAAGAGCTCGCTAGTAAATAATTGATTCTGTAAATAGCACTTTATGTTCTTCCCACACACCACATCCCTTCTGAAGAAAAACATACATATTCAAACGCAATATGTAATAAATGTAAACATAATTTTAAAAGGAATAAGACTAATTAAATGAGTGGCAGGAAATGCTGTCATCTTTATCACTTCACAGAAATGCGGTGCCTCACACACTTCACCCACGTGAAGGATTTGGAAGGACTAGACATCGATTTACAAGTGCTGAGTACCTCTCAGACTAGAGTCAAGGGTGTTCAGACACATTTATTTTGGCCCTTTGCTAGGGAAAATTTGATTTGACCACAGCTTGTGGAGCTTTACAAGTTTGATCCCCATGCTAGATATTCTGTACGTAGTATATATTAAGTTCTTTTGTTTGATGATGTCATACAGTGATGTTATCGTGACGTCATCATTACGTCATTGAGATCAGAAAAAACCCTGTAATTTCCGCCAATTTATAAGTTTTGCTAACTATAGAAGTTGCACCCAAACCAGAATTGTTATGTGCGAAAAAAGTACACATGCGTTTCTCAATTGAGCAAATTTTAATGACTTTATGGCTGTTGGTCAAGAAAAAATAGAATATCTTTGTCATTTTTCGTTTATTCTTAAAATCCATGCGTACGTTTAGGGAGACGTGTTTGCCCTAAGTGTAAACGAACGAAAAGTAGCTATTTGATAAATACTCGCGGAAAGTATAGAAAGCCCATGCTTTTGCCCGATATGCGACTCAACCTAGCCTGAAAAAATCAGGCGCGGGCGCTCCTCCTGCCTGATCAGAGATTGCCGGCTAAATAAGACGAGTTCTGCCGTTGTTCCAAGCATGTTCGAAGAGTCGTCTTGTTCTCCATACAAAGTTGAAAAGTTGATGTCCATTGTCTTCGAAATCTTTGATTTATGGTTTATTAGCCCTGCCGATTTCTAAATTCTTGCATTCAATTCGAATATCTCGACGTCCTTTGTTTGTTTTCCCGTCGTCTGTGTCCCGATGCCCTTCAAGTTTTTTTGCCAGCAACATTCTGCAGCAAACAGTTGCTTTTCCTTTTTTGGTACTTTTTTCGCAAGCTTGCTCGTTTTTTTCATTTTTTTTTGTTTTCATTTCATACTTTTTTGCAATATATGTACTACGAAAACATGTTTTGTAAAAAAACTTTCTCCGACCGGAAGTAACTTTGCCGTGGAAATCCTAATGCCCTTAGCAATCGGTTGTATAGGAAAGAAAAAACGTTCGTACACCCTTAATGTCTCTCTCTCTGAAATGGGCAAATGGGCGATCCCTATTTCCAGCCGCCGGATAGGACACTCTCCTCCCGGTTCAATTACTTCCTTTGCTATCTCCTTTTGCCACAGTTCATTACAATCAACCGCTTAGTCTCAGTTTCTGTAGTTTAACACGACCACAATTATTAACAGCTGCAGGGGAATCCAAACACTCGAAAACAATAAAACCACTCGGCCTTCCGCCTCGTGTTTTTATCATGTTTCTTCGTGTTTGGATTACCTGTTGAAACACTCAAACTCGTTGTTGAAATATTACGTATTTACTTGATTTTAACGTAAATCTACAGCTTGGTAAAAGAAAAAGACTTTGTCGATATGAAGTAAAATACCCAAGAGCTCTCGACATAAAATTCAAATCTGCTGATGCAAATATTTTTTTCGGAAGCTCCAGTTTCAGCGGCTTTTTACGGCCAAGAATGTTTTTCTTGTATTTTCTCTGAAACCATGAGCCAGACGCTGAGGCGGTTGATTCTAGTAATGTTTAAGCGTTTTCCTAATAATATTCGCTGTTTTCGATGGTCAGAGTTCACTTCTTTGTTGATATTCCCATCTTTATAATATTGAATTTGTCGGCAAAATAATTTTCGGATTACTTTCTTTCTCGTTTCGCTCGCCCTGCTCGTCCCTCGTGTTTGGATCAGGCTATCCAAACATGGAAACCATGTAGGCCAAAAGTTAAGCCCGGTTAGATGGGATTAGTACCTGGATGGGTGACCGCCAGGGAATGATCCCGTTGTCGAGCTTGGAACTCATGGGAGTGGAGTTGTAATAGGCCATTTTCAAAATCCATGGCTAGAAATCCAGGACACTCAGCGGCAGTGGCCTGTGGGCTCATATTTAGATGGAATATTAATTTGAAAATTCTGATGGCTAAATATCGATCATTTCAGCTATAAACAGAAGTCTATAGCAATAAATTAAAGTAGAGTTATTCGTTAAAATGTCTTATTGACCCATTTCTTACCCAAATATCAAATTACAAAAGGTTTAATCGTCTAGACAGGCCTGTACCCTCATACTCACAAAAATTGCTGCATAAATTTCGGTTATTATTTCCTAATCCACAGTCATATTTAATAATAATAACAGCGGTTAAGACCCTGGCAACCTAGCAACATCTCCATAAGAAATGGCGGACAAGAACCCGAAATTATCGAGGAATGCATTGCTAATTGCTTCTTCACGCCGAGTTCAGTATTTATCTCGGCGCTTGATGGATTAAATTACAACGACTCGGCTGCAATAAATCGTACATTTTAAGGTCTTTGGGAACCTATTAAACAACGAAAAAGTGGAACGAACAACTCCGCAAAACAAAGTAACGTTCATCCCGAGCAAATTCAGACGTTCGCATCGTGGACAAACAACACAGAAGCAGCCAAAATTGGAGCTCCAAAATAAGTGATATAGCAGATTAATAGACTTTAAACAGCGA
Source organism: Paragorgia papillata (assembly GCA_035771165.1). NCBI lineage: Eukaryota > Metazoa > Cnidaria > Anthozoa > Scleralcyonacea > Coralliidae > Paragorgia > Paragorgia papillata. The sequence goes on from JAWNZC010000400.1 coordinate 1,206,247, forward strand.
ATAAGAGGTATTCTTGTGAGGGGCTCGGGAACCTATTTAGGACGCTCCAAACTTAATAGAAATTGTAGTGCTGAACGATTGTTCAATTTGGTGAAGTTTTGGACGTTCGCATGTCGGAATTTACAATAATAAATAACCGAAAATGATTGTTCTTTATATCTCCTTAAGAAATCTATTGAAGGACGCCATATTAAATTAATTAAAAAGGGATTCAGTGCGCATGCTTTGCCGCCATGTTGTCCTCGATTTCTGGCCATGCACATGATATGGTTCATACATATATTGTGCTGGAAGGACAAAATGTTTAATGTGGTATCACTCTCGGTGAAAAAGTGATGTAGGATCAGTTATAAAATTTTGTGATTTTGAAAATGGCCTGTTGGTCTCTCCTGTGCTTCGTTTTTTTTTCGTCGGGTTCTCTGGTTTTCCTCCCTCCATAAAATCAACACCTACATCTTAGCTGTGATCCGGGGTCTGAACTGTGTCATATGCATGGCGGCTGCCTGGAGTGCCTTTGATATGCGTTCGACACGGCCACGTTGACCTGCGTCCTTCACAATTCAACCGCTCGCTTCAAGCCTGCGAGTAGGGATGCTCACAACCCCCCCCCCCCCCTCTCCCCCAGTCCTTTCAATCTTCAGGACATCAAGTACAAATCTTCAAAAACAGCATGTGTTGTAACACTTTTGCCGAATATGTGAAAACCAATCGACCAAAAAGCAGTTTATTGGCAAAGACAATATCACAGTGACCGTGTGACATTGTGTGACAGTGACAGTATGACCGTATGGCAGCGACAATATGGCAGTGACAATATGACAGAGTGACAGTGATAATATAACAGAGTGACAGTGACATTATGGCAGTGTGACAGTGACAATACGACTGTGTGACAAACTGACAGTGACAATATGACAGTGACAATATACCCGAGTAACAGTGGCAGTGTGACAATGTGAAAGAGTGTCAGTGACAATATGACAGAGTGATAGAATGACAGTGGCTATGTGAAGGAGTGACAGTGTGACAGTTACAATATGCTAATGTGAAATAGTGACAATGTGAAATAGTGACAGTGACACTATGATATTGTGAAATAGTGACAGTGTGACAGCGACACTATGACAGGTGTAAAGGTGTGACAGTGTGAAACAGTGAAAGTGAAAGAGTGACAGTGTGACAGTGACACTATGACAGTATGAAATATTGACAGTGTGAAAGAGTGACAGTGTGAAATAGTGACAGTGTGAAAGTATGACAGTGACAATATGTCAGTGTGCAATAGTTACAGCGTGAAAGAGTGACAGTGCCACTATGACAGTGTGAAATAGTGACAGTGTGAAAGAGTGACAGTGCCACTATGACAGTGTGAAATAGTGACAGTGTGACAATGTGAAAGTATGACAGTGACAATATGTCAGTGTGACATAGTTACAGCATGAAAGAGTGACAATGACAATATGACCGTGTGACAGAGTGACTGCGACAATACGACAGTGTGAAAGAGTGATAGTGACAATATGACCGTGTGACAGAGTGACAGTGACAATATGACCGTGTGACAGTGACAATATGACAGTGTGAAAGAGTGATAGTGACAATATGACCGTGTGACAGAGTGACAGTGACAATATGACAGTGTAACTGAGTGACAGAGTGACGGTGACAATTGGCCATTTCCCAAAAGAGTTGAAGACTGGTGGAACGCTAGGGTACTTGGGATTGTTTGGAAGGACAGATTTCATGCTTGGTAGCATAGAGATCATATAAATACTAGAGGGGGGCATTGGCGGGAAAATTTGGTAACCACATGGCAGCCGCCATTACCTATGATATTTCAGTCAATTGGTTGGCAAACGCCTAATGTTTGCCTCCAAAAAAATCCAAGATGGCGGCGTTCAATTGGTTACCCGCGGTTGGCTGAAAATAAGATAGGGTGCCCCCTCTAGTATTTATATGATCTCTATGCTTTGTAGCGTAAGGACAATGAAACTGTCCCTCCAAACGATCCCAAGAACACCAGCGCTCAATACTCTTTACCAGTCTTCAACTCCACTGACAACTACAATGACAATATGACACAGTCTGACAGTATGACAAAGTGACAGAGTGACAGTATGACAAAGTGACAGAGTAACTGACAGTATGGATGTGTGACTGTGACAGAGTGACAGTATACCAGTATGACAGTGACCGTGACAGTGGCTGGCAACTGTCATTGGCAATTGCTAAATACAGCAGTCTCAACAATTTTGGTCTGTGGAATGTAGCAATACATCTATCGTGGTCTTGTGATTTGTGGTTAATTTACGGGGGTGAAGCTTAGTGCTATCTATTTTACATTTAGGCTGCGACAGGGGAAGTGGTTACATCTGAAGATCTTGGTGGAGCTACGGTACATTCCAGGTATGTTCAGTACTAAAATGAACAACATGCTTGTTTGGTCCTTTGATATTTTCATTCGCATAAACTCACGAATTTCCTGCCAAAACTTGACGGTTCCTAAAATAGCGTATTGATTTCTCATACCCGGCAGGTTAATACGTCTTTTCAGGACCCTTTAACAACTAAGGGCGTGTTTACATGAGGCCGGCCTGAACTCGAACTCGCCAGAATTCGGTTTTTGTTTACATGAGGCTGATCTTGAAACTATATAGGCTTGGTTTCGCTGTTACTCCAAGATTTGTATCAATTGCCTTACAACTTGTGACCGCCGGAGAATCATTATTTTATGTGGATTTGATACTAATCTCATTAAACACAACGTATTGAGTTTGGGAGGTGAAAGTACATGGTTCAGTTCGGTCTTTCGCAGTCGACCTGAGATTAGGCTGGCGTGAACTGAATCTCAGGCCGGACTCATGAAAACGATCCATATAGTAAAAGCACTATAATCGACCCGAAATCAGTCTGGCCTGAGTTCGGGCCGCCGGCTGCATGTAAACACCCCCTAATTAGGGAGCGCCATGTCCTGATAACAAGCTCAGCCTCATTAACAACATGTTGTACGTATCTACTTATGAGTCATTCCCAATATGTTAACACAACAACCCCTCGCCCTCTTTTACACGAATTTTTGTAAAATTTATATCCTTCGGATAACCCTCGATTAGAAAAACACCTTCCCGCTCTTTTTTATTGGGAGCCTGGAAATAGCCGTTGGAACAATTCAAAATATAGTTTTAAACTTTTAATTAAAGTATAATATTTGAAATAAAAAAAAGTTGTTTAACTCTAATTTTTAAAGAAAAAGGTAATAAATAACAAAGAAAATGGAAAAATGCAGGTCGCATCCACGGTTTGAACTCGACCATTTTGCGTGCAAACTGACGATGTTACCACCGGGCTACTGAAGCAAGTGTCGAAATATCAGCAAAATATTAGGGTTATATTTTACAGTTTACTTTTTTCCATGTTCACAATGTTCCAATGCCTTGCATTTTTCAAAGGCATTGGACATTGGCCTGGCTGCCACGGCTATATTCATTTTATAGCATTTCAAATTCATTTAGAATAGCAAAAACAAATTTCGTCTCAAAATCTGAAGTGTTAAAACTGTTTTCTCCTGAAAAAATTGTTTTCATGCAGTCTTTTATATCTGTAATATTTCAACATGCAGCACTCGGCAGCATTAATATGTTTAACAGACGAAAAATTGCTCCTTCACCGATTTTTATGCCAAATTTATATATGTTAGCTACGCTAAGTTTGACAAGGGGTTTTACCGAAGGGAAATATTGAATAGGAGATAAGACGGCAGCCAACAACGGGCAAGCGAAAACATAACGGATACGTTTAAAATATGTTAAGGACACACGAAATCGAAAACAAAATTACTGTAACAGTGACAAGGAAACTCGAACAGCATTGCTACTAAATGTTCGTGATTTAATACTGAAAGCGGCCGCTCTATATTTTTACCGTAAGATTAACCTTTTCAGCCTTTTTCTTCGTTGTTTTTTTCCTCTTTCGAGTTTCGGTGTGACGGGTTTTCTTCTACTAACGATGTTGTTCTGCTTTATCCGTAAACGTTGATTTGTTGCTGTTCTTTCAAAAGTGATATACGTTTCCCCAAAACTCCTTTCTCAAGTCTTTTTGTCAAGAATAAATTATGTTGTTAGTTCAAATCTTTTTGTCAAGAACTATATTCTCCCCAGTGCCCCACAATCTTAACCGCGCTTGGTCCGTCCACACATATATACAAATAAATAAATAAATATTCAGATCACAGAAATTCGTTCGCATATCACGTTTGTCCACGCGTGTAAAATGACTCCGCACGTGTCGAGATTAGCACCCTCACCAGGCTCCGGGACTTCGGCCCTACGCCCGAGCTCGGGGATTATATTATGTGCAAAGCGACACCATTTACTACCATTTAAATTGCCTATGAAGCGAAAATTAAGTCCGTCTTATTTGAAAGAATACTTAAAATGACAATGTGACATATTTTGTAGGTTTTTGCTTCGTTGTTGAGATATTTCAGGTTGTTTGATATGCAAATTAAACATTTTGACGTTACATATGCATAATGACTTATCAATTTACGGGAATCTCGGGCTCGTTAACGTTGTCTAATAGAGACTTTAGATCTACGACGTCAACCTCAACGACGACGTCCTTTAAACAAAAGAATTATTTTTGCAAAACAAAGAGAATGAATAATTTTAGATCCAAGAGTAATCACAACACCGTCCTCGTTCTTTATACAACGCCACTTAGGCCCCGTTTACGCGAGACCAGACGAATGTTTTTCCGGATGAAAATTCGTCCGGATAGGCCTCGCGTTCACACGAGACCCACCTACCGCTCAAATTTTTGACACGAATCCGGTCGAATTTTCGTCCACCTACGAAAGCGGACGAATTGCGATTTGTGCCGGATAAATATTCGTCCGGTACCGTGTAAACGGTAAAGATCCGCTTTTTCATTGTGCTCCATCAAGGAAAATAGATCCTTGGAAGAAGAAAGTTGTTTTATATTGCTATCAGTGCTTCTGTGGACAACTACTTCGGCTGTCGAGATCCTGAACGCGGCCTTCGTAATGCTTTCGAGCAATTTCCGACATAATTACCTTTCCAAACGACCAAACCAAATGTTATTAACACCAAAACGTTGTTACAAAATGGTGGCTCGTTTCGGTGTTTCCTTACGCATATCACAAGACCAATCCCCACTATTTACTAACCATTTACCCTCATTAACCCGAAAAGTTTACCCAATATCCCCGACAGTTCTCCTCGAACTTACGTCTAATACGACTCCGTGTAATATGGTATGCTAAGAAGAATAAGAAAGCAAGTTACAGCTCATGCTGCCGAGACGGTTTATGCTTCAATGATTAGACCAGTCTTAGATTATGGAGATATAGTATATGGTAATACGAGTAAAACCAAGCTCATTATGATTAATAGGCTGCAAAAACGCTGTAAGAGAGTAACTATGTAACTATGAACAACACACTTAACATTGATGTCAACTGGCCAGAATTGGAAACTCGAAGAAAATACCACACGATTGTACATGTCAAATGCTGCTTGGTTGGGCTTGCGCCAGAATTTTGTCAAAACTACTTCAAACTTATGAATCATAACTACTCCACCAGAAGGAACACCAGAGATATTAAGGTTCCCAAAGTTAGACTTGAAGTGGGCGAAAAGAGTTTTAAATACACAGGAGCAAAGTATTTCAACAACCTCCCATTGGAAATTAAAACTATTGGTTCATTCAATAACTTCAAACAGAAATTGTTTACTCATTTATTTCATACTGCATAATCGAGTAATCTAATCTATTGTATATGTAAATTATATCTATTTAGACCTTTACATATAAATTCTACTGCATGTATTAATTTAGCATACAGCGCCCTCATTGATAGCAGCGACTATGTGTATGCTGAAGAGGTTACGCGCTGTTAACATATTATTAAATTGAAATTGAAACGGAAAGGTAAAGTGAACGAATTTTTAGCGGAACCGCGTGTAAACGTATTCATCCGGACAAATTTTAATCCGGATAAACATTCGTCCGGTCTCGTGTAAACGGGGCCTTAGAGCATTTTCACGTCTTCAGGACGACGTCAACGGCCAAAAGATGAGATCTGAACATTGTAGTGTCCGTATTGCAGTAAATCTCAAGCAATCATTTTAGCAATACTGGTGGCGTTTTTGAAGTGATTAAACTAGCTTCAAATATCAAATATAATGGTCAGTTAACCGTGACTTCTTTAAATTGTAAAACTTATCTTGCGTTTTAACCATCGTCGTCGTCCTAGCATCTTATAAAAGTCTCTATATTAGCACAGAATAATGATATAACCAGAAGTCCCGCTCTATGTCGGTACCTTTGATGTTTGTGTCTGGCCGCCGCCATGTTCTTAGAATAGAATAGAATAGAATAAAACTTTATTTCACGAGGGAAAAGACGTATTAACCAAAAAGGTTATCTAACATACGGCCCTCAAATATAACAATAATTACAAAATGATATACTAAACAGAATACACTATATATACATACAGGGAAAAAATAATGTTAAGTAGACTATATTATTCAAGTAGAAATACATTTATAATTCAATCGGAATTTACAGTTTAAGCAAAACAAATCTTATAGATGGTCAATACAAGTACGTTTATCAAGAAAGTAATAACGGAGTTTGTTTTTAGTGGTAGTTATTCTTAATATTGTAGGAACATCGGTAGTACTTGCTGATGACATGCATGGCGAGTTGCTTATATTTATTGTCTAATGAGTTAAAAAGAATCGAAGCACTGTAGAGAAATGTGCGCTTACCAAAATCAGTACGTGGTTAAGGCAGCTTAAGATCATATAAACAGGCTCTAGTACTAGCATGTTGTTTATTGGATAGTGCCAACGAAACTTTTACGAGGTGTACTGTGTATGCTATTGTCTGTTCTAAGCCAAAGGGCATCCCATTGTTAACTTATGAGTTTGAGCAATGATTTAAGCAGATTTTGTGAAGTCAAGTCTTCAACCAAGAACTCGCAAAACGATTTCACTATCTAAGAACATGGCGGCATGGAAAAAAGCGTGACAACAAAATCATGTAGTGGGACTTGTTTGTCTGAGTTTATAATTTATTCTTGCATTTCCAACAAAAGAAAATGGCTCATTAGAAATCTCTCGAGATTCCATTTTGGTTTGTTTGTCTGAGTTTTGGTCTATAAATATGTACCGTGCGCTTCGCTATTGCATGGTAATTAATTTAATGTTGTAGAACTTATTAAAAAGAAAATTGATTAAATTAAAATTATTAAAATAAATAAAAAAACAAGAGGGCACTCAGAGACTGCATACTTCTGCCAGCGGGTTATTAATGCGAATTTCAAGTCCTCGCACGAAGCAACTCGCAGCTCGCTGCGAGTACTCGCGCGGTTTCCACTGTATTTCCACCAAACGCAACTCGTTGCGATAACTCGCGGGGTTTCAAGACTGATGAACCGATAGCCGAGTTTTTATGAACAGTCTTCGAGGTAATTTAGTTAAAAATATATCAAAACCCAGACAGTTACTTTGAAAAAGCTCATAACATTGAAGAAATGGTGAAAATGAAAATATTTATTGAACTAACATTAATTTATGTAATTTCTTCCTTCAATATCCATGCAAATTAACTATCGACGCGGTAATGATTTTCTTTGTGCAGTTTTCCTCATGAATTACTAATGAGTGTGACATAATTTGTTTGATTGGTATATTTACCGCGAGTACTTGCCGCGAGTAAAAAATAGTTCAAACTTTCCAACTATCTGCCACGACCGCTAAAATACTCGCAGCGAGCTTGCGAGTGCCGAGTTGCTTCATAGTTACTAAATTAGAAACTAAAAATGTTTTGGAAGCTCAACAAAAGTCATTGTTTTATGTTTTTGTTCAGGTTTATGGAAATTTGTGCACTTTCACGGTTACTGAACAATTGTGTTTTCTGTATAATGAAGCAATCATCCAATAGCAACGTTTGGGTTCAATCACTCAACCGTACTGTTTAAATATTAATAAACCTAAAACAAAGGATTTGTGCACCTTCATGTGCCTTTCAGCATGAATCGTAGCTTGACTGTTAACCGCTTTGAAGTTTGCTGGGTTTCGAAACCATGTTTATTTTCTATTAACTATGGTTGCTTCGTGCGATGACTGAAATCCGCTTTTAGAGATGGGAGAACGAGTTATCGCGCTAAGCAGGCTGGCTCACGAGACCTACACATGTATGAATGATGAGAATGCCCATAAGCTGATAGAGGGAGATGGTTAGGAAACCCGGCAAACTTCAAATATATTGAACAAAGAACCCACTTGGAGGTTGAACGGGGTTTGACCGTGCACAAAGTTTTTTAAAGCTCATTTGATATGGACAAACGACTGAACACAAACGTTTTCTATTGGAAACACGGCTCGAAATATGTCATTATTTGTGATAAGTACTGGAATACCTCGAACCAGAAGCCAAAACAAACACGTAGTGCCCAATCTCTTTTACACTGCTATCTTAGTTCGCAAAGGTAAAACAATAGTAAAACAATAGAATTTTCAACCGTGACCGTGCACAAGGTACACAAAAACCTAGAACAATGGATTTTATGAAGTTTCCTAACCATCTCCCTCTATATGAACTATGGAATGCCTGATTGCACTCGGAATGATGCAAAAATGTTTCTTCTACACGGAGCATTTCTTCTACACCGAGAGTCAGATTTTTAAAGCCTGTGAACAGGCTCTCTTTGTGGGGTGGGGCTTAAAGCCCCGTCCCCACAGAGAGAGCCTGTTCACAGGCTAGAGTTTTAAGAAATTCTCATCCAAAATGTTCCTTGGTATACAATCAAAAAGAAAGACAGACAGACTTCTTGGCCGAGGTAATAAATACACATTATATGGCTTTGTAATATCCTGAGTTCTGATTGGTCAACGCACGGTCCGTAAAAATGCGTATCCGGAGCACGGTCCGTCTTTTTCCGTATCCGGACCGCTGTCCCGGATGTTGATTTTGCTCGCGTGAATTTCTAAGGTTTTCACACTTAGTTTGATGCAATAATTATCGAAAAACTTGAAATAGCCATATAATAAACGCTTTATTAACCTCGTTTACTCGGTCTGTACGGGAAAATATCAGACCTCGGTCTTTTTTGTACGAACCTCGACTGCGGCTCGGTCCGTACTGTCAAGACGTCGGTCTGATATTTTCCCGTACACCTCGTTCTCGGTTAATAATCTCTTAACATTATTCTAAACATGCAAAACTTAATCTTTGTTTTCTTTCTTTTATATGCAGTGTCAGTGGTTGCACGGATTATTTTGCTGAAACAGAAGATGAAGCATTTTCGATTACTCGAGATATTTTTGCGTCGTTGAACCCAGACTTAACACCGGTGATCCCACAAAAAGGTTTGCAGAAATTAACGCTTTAACCCTTTCCTGCTTGGTTTGCCGAGATGGTAATGCCAAAATGAAATGCCAAATATTACTTGTAATATACCCAATACTTCTCCTGGCATTACTACTATTATATATATATATGCATATATATATATATATATATATATATATATATATATATATATATATATATATATATATATATATCAACATTTGAGGTAAGCCCACTTATAGTATATATATATATATATATATATATATATATATATATAATAGTGGTAATGCCAGGAGAAGTATTGGGTATATTACAAGTAATATTTGGCATATATATATATGTAAACACGCTTGTGATGTCACGGCACATTTTTTAGTCCTCGCCTACGGCTCGGGTTCACATAAACTTTCGAATTCTCCCAACTCACTCTCGTGGTTCTATTTCTTAAATATATATATGAACTATGAACTATGAACTATATATATATATATATATATATATATTTAAGAAATAGAAAATGGCCGCCCGTGTTTATATATAGCCTGATGCAAACACGAGAGTGAGTTGGGAGAATTCGAAAGTTTATGTGAACCCGAGCTGTAGGCGAGGGCTAAAAAATGTGCCGTGACATCACAAGCGTGTTTACATAGCCTGATATAAACATGGTAATTGACCAATCACAGCGTGCGTAAGACGCAACCTATTTTATAAATAAATATATATATATATATATATATATTTATAAAATGGGTTGCGTCTTACGCATGCTGTGATTGGCCCATGGTCGTGTTTATATAAGAGTACATAAACACGGAATTTTCGCGCGCTTTTTGAAATATACAAAATTGCAGTTCAAGCAATGGCAAATAATTTTCAAGTTTCACTGTTTTAACGAGTTTTTAATGAATAAATTACAAAATGGCAGATAAGGGAAGATTTAAAAGAGTAAACGAAAATGACTTGGAGGCTTTGATAAATAATACTCAAGCCAAAAGAACCAAATACATGACAAATTACGCCGTCAAGATTTTTAAAGGTACGACATTGTATAATTTTTGTGTTTACGTTAAAACCAGTTGATAAAAATACGGAACTTTAAATGTACTAAGCAGTTCTAAAAACAGTGCTGTTTTTTAAAACTTTAAGAATGGTCAAACGAGCGTAACATAACACAACAATTGCACGAAATGGACGAAGAAATGTTAGATAACTACCTTCGGATCTTCTACGCAGAAGTAAAAACAAAAGACGGCCAAGACTACAGCCGCTCAACGTTTCTGAGCTTAAGAAATGGTATTGAACGTTACCTTAACTCTGGTCCATACAATAAAGGTGTCACTATCGCTGGCAACCCAAGATTTAAAAAGTCAAATATTGTCCTCAACGCCAAAATAAAGTCTTTAAAGATGGAGGGCAAAGAGAAAGTAAAACACAAGTCAGCCTTGGAACAAGAAGACCTGTTGCGCTTACAGTCAAGTGGTGTTTTGGCTCCTGTAAGTCCTCTTAGCCTGTTGAGAAATGTTTGGTTCCACACTACTTTATACTGGTGCCGTAGAGGAAGAGAGGGACAGAGATGTCTCACAAAAAACAGCTTTGTTTTCCTTCAAGACGCTGCAGGCGACGAATTTGCAACCATGGTCCACAACGAGTCCTCAAAAAATCACCCCGGAGGGATTATCGACGAAGAAAGCTTCGAAAGCAAAGGCAGAATGTACAAAACAAGCCAAGAAAATGATGGTTATAACGCACTAAAGTTATATATGTCCAAGCTGAATCCCAACTGTGAAGCTCTGTTTCAATATCCAAAACGTCGTTGGAATCCAACTGATGGTGTTTGGTATGAAAATCGCCCCCTTGGTGTGAACAAGCTCGGCGAAATGATGAAGGAAATCAGCTCTACTGCCAAATTATCCCAGATCTACACGAATCACTGCGTCAGAGCAACATCTATCACTTTGTGGTCGAATGCCGGGCTTGCAAATAGGCATATCATGTCTATTTCTGGTCACAGAAACGAGCAGTCCTTGCAGCATTACAACCAGCGTCCATCAACAACTCAGTTGAAGCATTGCAGTGATGTTCTTTCCCAAGCACTTGGCAATGAATCTGCAGAAAACCATCTGAATCTGCAGAAAACCATCAAGCCGTCCACGTTACTCCAACTTTAGGATGCTTGGAAACAGTGGTATCATCAGTCAGTTCAACATCTACCTGCACAACTACAATTTCCAGCAAAACGGTGATCGAGAATGCATTTCCCTTTGGTGGTGTTTTTTCCCAACTGTTCTATTGGCAATGTGAACGTTAACTTTAGTTTACAGCAATAAACAGGTTGTATTAAAGCTGGATTATTCAATTTAATGTAAATCCACCATGTTATACGTTTATACGCCTTGATTAAGTGTTATTTTTACGTCCTTGGCAAACTCTTTTGATCAACAAATAAACGTTCTGTAGAAGAAGCCACTTCAAAGCCACTTCAAAGCGTGGGATATACCTTACGTTGATTGGCTCTTCATATATCTCATAAGAATTTTCAACTTCATCAGGTTTTTTCAATAAACTAGTTAAACTTTTTTGCGATTTTGATCTTGTTATTTTATAAAAGAAATATAAAATGGTTTTCCATGTTTATGTACTGTTATATAAACACTTGGGACGTTGCTCGACTTTTAAAAAGCTAAAAAACACTCGCCTAGCGGCTCGTGTTTTTGTTACACTTTTCTCAAGTCTCGCAACATCCCGCGTGTTTATATCACAGTACATAAACATGGAAAACCATTTTATATTTCTTAAATATATATATATAGCGACTCTCATGATCCCGCCTGATGATCCCGTTTAGGGTGAAACCCCTGGTAGCGAAGACTTTAAGGTAAACTATACTTCATACTTTGTATATATATAACATATATATGTACTATTTACAGAATGAGTGGCCGTTCTGTTTCGGGGTATACATCGGGGTATCGGGGTATCCCGATACAGAACGGACACGAATTCTGTAAATGACTTCTAAAACGCCTATTAAGGTAACTAAACAAAAATAAATCATGTTAACAGCTGATAAACCTTCGAGGTAAGGTTTAATAGGCTACGATTATTAAATTAGTGATACGAGCATGCGCTTTAATTTAATATTAGTCCCACATTTTCTATTCTAAGTGACGTGGCATAAATGGCCTTACTCAACTAATGTTGTTGGGCAATAAATGTTTGCATCTTCATCTTGTATGAGGACGCTACCAGCGTACCTCACTCAAGATAGTTGAATGCGAAGTGTCTGTACACTTGCTACAGAACTGATATGATCAGTGTCTGTAAATGTGATACAGAACTGATGTTTTTTTTAAACAGTTCTGTATCACATTCACAGACACTGATATCAGTTCTGTACCGGGGTAAACAGACATTGATTAAACCTTAATTTCTTTTGAATTTTCCTCATGAATTATTAATGAGTTTTAGAAATATATGTAACAAATAGATAACATTTTTCCGTGTGTGTGTACTGTAATAACGCACAGATGACGTCACAGCGTGTAAAGAACAAAAAAGTACGCCACGGGATGCAGTCGAGTGGTGTGACTGTTGATCTTTACACGCTGTGACGTTTTCTGTGCGTTATTACAGTACACACGCACGGTAAAATGTCATCTATTTGTTTTATACATCAAATTGTATTATTTTAATAAGAAATTTTTGATATTTTTGAATCGTCGAACCGGCAGGGCTATTGAAAAGGAGGTAACATTTTCAATTCAGGTTTAATTACGTCATAAGTGATCTATACAAATAAAGCAATCTGATTGGGCGACAGAAGAAATAATGCTGTCCTGATTGGCTATATATATAACAAATAGATGACATTTTTCCGTGCGTGTGTACACAGGGAGCCCATCTTTGCAGCGCGTGGGCACCCTCGTGGCGGACTCAAAAGACGCGCGGGGGACTGTGGCACACTCGATCGTGATGTGTTTAGGAAAATAATAAAGGGATGAAACACGAATTCTTCCTTGTTTTGAACATCGTTTTAAGCGCCTATAGGTATTAAACTTGTAAGACAATTGAGCGAAGTAGTTGTGATAATGATTCATTTATCAAAATATAAATCAAAATGATGCAAAATCTCAACTTTTAGCCGTGATTTTGCAGCTAAATTACATATCGTATTTTTGGGAGATGTGTTCCGCAAGTAGCTAGGACACTACATCATCGTTGACACTTCGGATAGCTATACGAAATCTTACGATAAGCTTTTCGGATAAAGCGGGAAGTCTCAGGATTATTGATTTATTGCACATTCATCTGACTCTGAGTTTCAGTCGGTTTCAGTATTCTAACGGTGGCTCCCGACGATGCGAGATGTCCTGAGATATACTGATGTTTTTCGTTTTTTTAATCCCCTGCCACAGTCCCCCGCGCGTCTTGCGAGTCCGCCACAGGGTGCCCACGCGCTGCCAAGATGGGCTCCCTGTGTGTGTACTGTAATAACGCACATTTGCTAAAAAAAATATCGGAAACATTTCCGATATCCAGTACATTCATATAATACTAGATATGCTGCCAAATTAAATTTTTCCAAACCAAAGGCTTACACAATATGTAAAAGTTACTTTCAATTTACTGCAACAACAGTATGGGAATTAATTCCCTTTAAAGTGTCACTGAGACGAAAAATCGACCACAAAGTTTTGCGAAAATTGAACTTCGACGAACTTTATTGAGATATGAATACCCCGTGTACAAAATTTGAACCGATATAAACAAATAGGTTTAAAGTTATAAACGTTTGAAATGCTTAAAATTGTGTCCGCCATTAAAATTTTCTTCACGGTGAATATTGATACCTGAGAAGTGTTGTGACGTCATAGTCTTAACCCAAACTTACGTGACTAAGGAAGAAACAACAAGAGCGCATATAATTTGACAACAAAAATGTCGAATTCATCATCATTTAGTTGTTCTTCTGGCTATGGATCGAAACAGAATCATCCGTTATATGTTTGGAGTAAATAGTAGCCCATTTTGACGAATCTGGTTTCGGAATTTGCCAGGACGATGATTGTATTGCTTCGGCTGACGAGATCGATAATCATAATCGCGCAATACGAACAAGATATGCCGGAGAAAAGTACAATACATTTTCAATATAGCAACATTTCAATTCTGACGTCGTGGTTTCTTCTTGAGAAAGACAGTATTAGTCGGCTAGAGACGCTATCTTTATGTTGGTATGAATGTGTATAAAAATATGTATGTATATGTAATGTGGCTCTAGCTTGTATTTGATGCGTGATACATTTGATACTACTACATAGAAATTCCAAAGTTCGAGAGCATTTTCTCTCCTGTTGGAAATTATACAGCGACAGAAAAGAAAAAGAAAACTAGTTGGCCTCAGTATATAATTCTGTCAATTTGCAATGGCCTGTTGACGTGGCTCACAAATCTGGCGCATAAGTATAACTAAAGTATCAATAATGTGGTGAACTGCTTCAGCTTGTAGAATTGTTTTGGTTAAATTTCTTAAGTTTTCTACCCTACAATATTTAGATTAGTATTTACGCTTTGTTGCTTTGCAAATCAGACTGTATATTTATTGAGTTAGTTATGCTATTTATTTTGTAACATCTAATAGCATTTTCTTTAAGTTTTAAAATACTAAATGAATTGCTAGTAGCCTAGTATATACATGTATTTTATATATACAAATACAATACATCAAATTCAACCTTCGTTGTCCTTTGCTTAATTACTTACATGATATATTTTATAATCTTAAATAAAAGTATAGTGGAACTATGATTACCATGGTATGGTATAAGAACAGGGGACAAGAAATTTTCGCTTATTTTCCAACGGTTCACTTCCTTGGAGCTCGAGACTGGTCTGCCTCCAAAGTTTTGTTGGTCTTTCAAATAATAGGCACATTACCACGCTGAAACACTCTTGTTTGTAGTAAGGTCGCTCTAAAAATCTTCATGGAAAATTGATTGAAACAAACTATGAATCATATGAATTTTGCAAGTCAATCGACAGCCCCTACAAATGGTCCTGGAGACGAGGTTGATACAACAGAGGATTTAATGTTTTCGATATATTTTCGAGGAAATGAAGTGAATTGCTTCACCTTCAAGATTTCCTAAAAATGATAAAGAATTGCCTTTACAGTTTTTTTGTTCTCAATAACAAGTTATTTAGATTTGATTAACGTAAAGTTATGGACAGATAATGGTAAGTTATTTGGAATAAAGTTGTCAGTATTCAACGAAATTTGGTCTTGTGATGTTAAGTGTGTTCAGATCCATCAGGAGCGTATATTAACGGCGAGAAAGGGAATGTATAGTAATGGGTCTAGTCCCTATGCATTCTAATTGCTCTTAAGTTATTTTTAGAACTCATAGATGTGATACCGATAGCATGTGACACCTATCGTGAATTTTGCGTGACGGTTTACACGTTCCTTTCGGGAAAACAAAATGGCGGGGAATAGCAATAAGAGTGAAGTACGTTTTGTTAAAGAATTGCATATACGAAAAAGTTTTATTAAAGTTTTTACTCAAGAATTGACAACAATCAAGACTCCTCTTTCCAAAATCCTTGTGTAGTAATATAATTTGTTGTTGTACAGAACATCTATAATGTCATTTTCGACTGCTCGGCAGGTTGCGAGTTACGCGCAAGATTACCTTGTGAAATCTAAAAATAATTCAAGAGGAATTAGCATGGGGCTAGATCCATTACTATACATTCCGTCTCTCACCTTTATGCTCTCTTGAATGCGTATATTTCGAGAGTTTTAAATAATTTTGTTCAATAGTTCCAAATATTTTCATAATTTTTCAATAAATTACAATGATTTGCTCATAACTTTACGATGTAGTTTATCTCATTTACATAATATCAAACCACTCTAAATAACTCGGAAACGAAGTGAGTTATAGAAAACCTGTAAAAGTCTTCTTGAAGATGAAACAAACTTTTTATTTCATTTCCTCTTTCTTTATTTTATTCCAAGCTTAAGAAAACAGAAGAAAAGAAGGCACGGCTCAGAAAATAATGCAAATTGAGTTAACTAGGAGAATTTGGTTTATTTTCCAGATTACGAAGAACCCCTTTACAATCCTGAAGAACTTGGCCCGCTTTCAATTCACGACGAAACACAAATACTTCCCGTTCATAAGGTAGTTGTAGAGAAATTTTGTTCTTTTAAGCGTTTCAAGTACACACGTAGAAAGATAATAGGTTGTGAACAAGTGGGTACAAGTTATAACAAACAGACATAGTTTACAGTACCTATGAAACAAAAATTAAGTTGTCTTATCTGAAAGAACGCTTAAAATGACAAAGTAACATCTTTTCAGTTTTTGATAATGACTTATCGGATAAGGTTATATATATATAATAGTTCAAGTAGTCGTTTACAATATAGACCACTGAGTGCTCGATACTTTTGAAGGTACGTAGAGCAGGATAGATTTTATTTAAAAAAATGAACGTTGCGGGTTTCACGCGTTAGCGATCATCACGCGTTAGCGAGTTGCCTGATGATCGCTAACGCGCCAAACCCGGAGTAGCAACGTTCATTTTTTTAAATAATGTATATATATATATATATATAGTTCAATCTACAGACACGTGTTTCTTTGTAGCTTGGAACAATCTAGATGTCACCAATTACACACATGCGATCGTCCGTAACAACCGCATGTGGAACAGCATCGGTGAAGTATATCCAGATAGCGTGAAGTGCGCATGGGCCCAGAGTGCTCAAACCTCCACAAGGGTAGGGAGCGTTGCATTATCGCTAATAGGAATCCACAGCAACTGCACAGAGTGCTCAACAACACCGAGGTGAAGGAGCGTACATAGTTCAATCTACAGACACGTATATTTAACAGTTATACCATGAGCTCGAGTCGAATATGAGCTCATAGCCAACGAGGCGCTTCGCCGAGTTGGCTATTAGTTCGTATACGACGAGAGCGAATGGTATAACTGTTTTATTATATAGCCAAGCACTGTACAAGAAACAAAATGTTTGAAAACAGCGAAATGTTTGAAACGACAAACTTCCGGCATAAGCAACTAATACTTCCGCCATGCGTAATGATGCATTCACATAGAGTTTCTCGCTGAGCTGTTCGGCAAACAGCTTCAAACAGCTTCAGTGAAATGTTGCATAAATGTTGCTCGAGAGGCAAAAAATGTGTTAAGCAGATCAACAAAAAAGATTGAAAGGTACCTTTATGAAGTCAAAAGGTGGGTCAGTTGTTTATATTAGCGTTGCTGTCGTGAAAAAGGTTTTGATTTCATGCAAAAATGAAACTGAAACACCTTCGGCAGTGAAACTAAATTACTTAGTTGGTTGTTTTTGAAAAAGAACATGCTTTTTACTACTCCAAATGCTTATCTAAATAAAAAAGTCTCTTTACTGGTGATCTCCTGCGAAATGTGTGTTGTAAGCTTGATTTTAACCGTGAGTTTTTTTGTTTGGCAACAAATTAATATCAACCCGCTAATTTAGTCGTGTTTCTGAAGTAAAAAGACGTAATATTTAGCTGAATTTTACCATTTGATATGCTAAATTGTGTATTTGTTAATGCATTTTTACACAATGTTGTTTTTTTATACATTGGTTTGAGGGTGTTGATGTTTTTCTGTATAAAAATCCGTCAATTTCAACTCTTTTCAGCAGTTTAAAAAAACATGCCGCCATCTTGTTTTTCCTCTACTAGTAGGATATGAGCTGATAGCCTGGTAGTAGGGAACCAATCAGATTACGCAAAAGCTCATATCCTATAGCATGCTATATAATAAATATATATATATATATAGTATTGTATTGTATAAGACATGATTTGGGATATGATTTTATTGCAAAATTAAACGCTAAAATGTTCTTAAAATCCATAAGAAAATCGTTAAAAACTTTAAAAGATCGACGACGTTTCGACCCTACTTCACGTCGTTATCAAGAGTTTCTCCAAGTACTTAATGATGTCCACCCAAACTTGTCATTTATATACCATGGAACTCGAACATGACGGTTCTATACCTCATAAATGAAATAAAAAGTTTAACATTTTTATATTTTTCGGTATTTTCATACAAGACACGTCCGCTAGCAACTTGGCGTACTCGATATTTGTCGACAAAACAGTTTTTACAACTTTTGAATATATTAATGGCTAGAAAATTGTAAAGAAACACACCTGTGGACACTCTTCTACTTAATTTTGTTGACTTTTCTCGTTATTGAGCGACATCAGCCTTGTTTATCAACAAGACCTCCTGCTTCGGTAAACAAAGCAAAACTGACCGCCATTTTGTTTTGACCGCAGGTGAATAGTGCAGGATATCCCGAACTAGAGGAACCAATCAGATTGCTTAGAAAGCACTATTCACCTACGAAGTATATGCTAATTTACATTAGCTTACAATATCTTACAATATTCTAGCCATTAATATATTCAAAAGTTGTAAAACTGTTTTGTCGACAAATATCGAGTACGCCAAGTTGCTAGCGGTCGTGTCGTGTGAAAATACAGAAAAATATAAGAATTAAACATGTTATTTTATTTATGAGATATATGCTAAAACAATTATTCACCTCAGTGTCGGTGAATAGTGTATAGATATTCACCTCCACTTCGGCGAATAGTTGTTAAATATTCGGCGAAATAACGTAACAGCTCCCGGACATTGAGAATTAACTAGAGTATGCTAACTAATACAGTAAGAAACGAGAATAAAGTTTGAATATATAATAATTAACAATTATTGGACAATCGAGCTTGAGCATGATATCAAGAATTATCAAGGTCCAGGCTTCTATTATCTGCCGAAGCCCCAAGGCCTTGACAACTCTCGATATTGTGCGATAACCGAGTCCAATAATTGTTTTAGTATACAAAGGATGTGTATGATCTTCTAGCAACAAAGAACTAATTATTTCGAGAACAACAAAAGGACAGTTAAAAGAGCAGAAAATTAATGTTTTTCAATGTCAACAACGTTTCAATACTAAAATAAAAGTGCAAGTGCGATTGATGTGTACCAAAGTGACGATGAAACTTACTTCTGAAGTCTATTTTAAAGAGTTTTTCTTTTTAAGTTCGTGTTTCCTGGTTGTGCCACCGCCATGTTTGTTTTCGCGCGAGCAGAACGAGCAGCAAACCTCGTACCCAGGCTCTTTTCAACCCGCAGCGCGAAGAAAAGACTCTGGTATATCATGGTCACGCGACTATCAAAATCTGGTTGTGACAAATTTTGTTTGGACAGGGGTTGGTGTAGAGATGATTTGAGGCTTCTTGGTAGAAAGGTTTTACCGTTTGAGCATAGCCGTTTGAGAAAATACTTCGATCTTGGATTCAAGAGCTCAGCGCTAAGTGAGCACGATTTGGCTATGATTTTCGAATATGTTCACAAAAAATAGTTAACGTAGAAAATTCTCGCGGCTCAGAGAAGCGAATCAAAGAGCAGGTCGCAGACGGTAAATATAATTTACCATTTCAAATTCTCATCCCTTCTCTAGCTGCTAATAATGATTTCTAGCTGATTTCTGCTATGATGCTTATTCTTACATACAACTTGTTTTGATGTGAATACTATACGTAAATTACCGGCGTGTGGAGCGGAGAGAAATTGGAAGTGCTCGACGATCGTCGATATTTCCCCAGACATCTACAGAAGTTTTAAATTGGTTCATAAACAAAGGAGACAAGTAGCCGAGGAAAATATCTTGGCGCTTTGTATTTTCCCGATTTGTTTGGAATGATGTATGTTGCCGATAATTTTTCGTTTAAAATGAATGATCAACTTTCAAGTTTGAGTACTGATTATCTTTGTTTATTTCACTTGTTTATATAAAAAATTTGTCTCGTCCTATGCGAGACGAATCAGTTTCCGTCTCCATTCCATAACTCGGTGTCGTAGGACTTTCTCTCCGCTCCACACTTTGATAATTTACGTGGTATTCGCATCAAAACAAATAGTGTGTATAAGGAAAGCATCATAGCAAAAACCGTGAGCAGCTAGATAAGGAATCGAAATGTAAAACCGGGAAAATATTTACCATCTGCAACCACTGCTTTTTCGCTTCTCTGCGCCCCGAGTCTCTTCTACGTTTAATAGTCGTTTCTAATTGTGAATATACTGTACATGCAGGTATATAATCGAAAACAATAGCCATATCGTGCCTACATAGCGCTGAACTCTTGAGTTCAAGATCGAAGTATTTTCTCAAACGGGAAATCTTTCAAGGAAGAAGCTTCAAATCGTCTCTACCCCACCCCTGGCCTGTCCCAACAAAATTTGCGTGCATGGGAAGTTGCTCGACTTTCGAAAAGCTAAAAACATTCGCCTAGCGGCCCGTGTTTTTGTTACGCTTTTTTCAAGTCTCGCAACATCCATATCCCGCGTGTTTGGACTAGAGTATGCTGTACGGAAAATCATTTGGTATTTCTTTAACTACCGACGATAAACATTTCGAGCACAATATGTCATGCACAGCAGATGTAGAGAAATCTTCTTACGTTCTTATCTCTTTTTTCTTTCCTTTTGTGTAGATTATTTCGAGGATTGTTGATGGAAGCAAGTTCCACGAATTTAAAACAAAGTTTGGTCCCACGCTAGTAACTGGGTTTGCATTCATTAAAGGGTATGTATGTAAAGGTCTGGCCAAACGCTTTCAACATTTCATTCAACATCGTTCAACATTGTTAAATTCAACATGTTGAAAGCGTTTGGCCACCCCTGTTGAATGATGTTGAACGTTGTTGAATGGTGTTGAACGAAATTTTAACATGTTCAAATTTCTATTGTTCTCAAAATGTTGAAAGGTGTTGAACGCATTTGGCCACATTTCATTCAACTTTGTTGAACAGAGACATGCGCCATGCGTGATATTGTCGATTCCAGCTTTTGTGGTAGCCCGCGTTCAATTAATTGTCATTCATGAATGTTGAACGATGTTGAATTCATTTGGCCACTCGTGCTTTCAACATTATTCAACATTGTTCAACAATGTTGAATGATGTTGAATGCGATGTTGAAAGCGTTGTTTGGCCAGGCCTTAAGGTTTGGAAAGAGATATTTACGACTACTAATTATGCTTCTTATCTATGCACATAATCGTTGCGTAAATAAGAAGTTTCTTTCTCACACAGACTGGGACAGCATGAAGCAAAATATGAACAACAGGACGCTTGCAGTGTCAGGCGTTCAATCGGGCTGCTGGGAAGGTGCGGAATAGACTTGCCACAAGTCGATCTCTACGAGCGACGAAGTCTTGTTTCACCTGCATAGCTTTTAATCTGATTAGCAATTCTGGCGCGAAAATTAATTATAATTACGGGGTGTGTCAAATAAACACAGGTGTCATTTTCACGACTCTGCTTCACTTGTCAATTTCTGCTCGTATTGCACTAGGCAATGTTTTCATGGCTACTTCAACAGTTCTTACGCCAACTAAGATATTTCAACGAGTAATACTTTCTCCCACTTCGAAGGACGGGCTGTGTTTGCAATGCGGTAATGATGTAAACGACCCAGATAAGCGACGACGACTTTTTGTTGGAAAG
This sequence comes from Paragorgia papillata, assembly GCA_035771165.1. Classification (NCBI taxonomy): domain Eukaryota; kingdom Metazoa; phylum Cnidaria; class Anthozoa; order Scleralcyonacea; family Coralliidae; genus Paragorgia; species Paragorgia papillata. Next base: position 1,228,221 of record JAWNZC010000400.1, read on the forward strand.
AAAAAGACGAACATTTGCCTTGATGGTTTCTTCGCCGACATGATATATTCAAAACAAACTTTTCCCTTAACCAGTCGGCGAACTTAAGAATACATCTTTTCCAAGTGTGTTAGGCCCGTTTCAAACGTCGCTCTCCTCGTGCGCCGAACCTAATACAAGTATTAAGTGCGGTAGAAGAGCGACGTTTGAACAATTAACAGCGGCAGATTGTATTAGGAGTGGCAAGGTCTGTCGCATTATGCGACGTTGGAGCGACTCTGATTCAAACGTCGAACTTCTCATGTGCCGAACCTAATGCATAATTATTTTAATGTATTATCGCTGCCACTGGTCATGCGTAAGATTTTTGGAAAGACTTTAGGAAAGTCTAAGTGTGGATCGCTAGGGTAAAACAGATTGAAGTTATTGCGCATGTAGCAATCACAAAATCGAAGGCTGAATGTCGCGCATACTTCACACTGGTGAACATGTTTACTTTCAAGACGGTTGTCAGCCACATCTGATCACTGTTAAGCTACAGAGTCAGTCTGTCAGTCAGTCTATTTTGATATCTACCAACAATGTGCAAGAACACCTTGAACAAAAGGAAAAGCTGTTCAACTTTTTGTCCAACTCCAAAAGCAAAGGAGGAAAGGACTTACAACATGCCTCATGGCTGCACTCCATCTCACGGCTAACATCTCACCGGATGCATGAATAGTAGCGGAAGTAAAAAGTGCAAAAATGAAAAATCGCGACACCTAAAAACGAAAAAAAAGAAAAGAAACCGTTTGTGTTCATCGCAAAATCAAAGACAACATTGTATTCTATAAGGATTCATTGTATTCCTGGAGCTTTTTGCCTCACTTTTTGCCCCCCAAATGACTGGACGTTAGCGTTCCAGGTATCGCATTTTAACGTCGTCATCGTTTTGGCGGGAATTTTCCGTGTTTGGATCCAAAACGGCAATTGACCAATCAGGGCTCGCGTAGTATACATGTTATTTTATAATAGCTTTCTACCCATATCTATTTTATTTTTGTGGCATAAATTCTGACGAATTGAGAGCGCTTTACCGAAATGACCCTGCAAACCTTAAGGAAGACCTTAAGCCAGGATTTTATGTGTTGTATGTAATTCATCGCCGAATAGCTTTGCGATTAATTTCGACGAATTAGGATTATGAAAATCGGCAATCAGAGACGATCCCCGATCATCGGTGATCATCGCAAGAACCAAAAGATTTGTTTCCCCCGAGCAAAACAAATGAAAACCGAAATCCAATGAAATAATACAAATTAGGACCCAGTCTCTCGAAGAAAACGAAGCACTTCAAACACGCACCAACGTGTGAAATTGCCATGATTCTTCCCTTGTCTCGAATATGTTTCGCACCCAGAACCTCTTCTTTCTACAGTATATTTCTAACGCCGCAGGAGCCTTTTCTTTTTCAGCAACAGCGCTATGACGAGTAAAAGCTTCGTATGGAGTATTATTATATGGCAGCAGCGCTGAGAGGTCCGAATACGGAAATCCTGTAATTTGATTGGTTCATAAGCGGTCGGATATTTCCCGTATCCGCCCGCTCAGAGCGGAATCTGCCGTTCGAGACCGTAAGTTAATTTTTTAAACAAAATGGCAGTCAGTCATGTCAATATATATCGGAAACAAGATGGATTATAATTTCAGAACTACTCATTGTTGAAATATATCGTGCAGGTATGTTGTTAGAAATTTTATAAGCTTTCATTTGATGTATAGTTCGAGTTTCCACGTTTTGTGAAAGTTTTTAAAATGTCCAAAACGTTCGTGACATTGTTCGTAAATTAACATTTACTTCTCACAAATATTAGAATTCCAGATGATTTTTTATTCCAACTACCTAACGTACGATCTTGAGCAATATGTCAAACAAAAGCAATTCAAAATTACTATTTGGGGTAGAAAGTTCAGGATTCTAGCTCAACGGAAAGTACTTTAAAAATGGGAGAATGTCTGCCATTTTCGTTTAGTTCGCAAGAAAGATGGATCGAGTTTTAACAGAACGTTCACAAGATTTATGGCCATATAATAAACTACTTATTGACCTCGCTTGTTCGGTCTGTACTAGTGAAATATCGGACCTCTGTTTTTTGCACAGACCTCAACTCGCTTCGCTCGTCTCGGTCCGTACTAAAAAAACATCGGTCCGATATTTCACTAGTACAGACCTCACGCTCGGTCAATAAGTAGTTAATACTCTGTTGTTTATAGCGACGGATATTTTGAAAAAAAAACAAAAAAAACGTTTTCCCGTTTTGATTGGCGGCCATCGGCGATTGTCTGGGATGATCGCCGATTGTCGCAAGCGTGAGCATCGGCGATGATCGGCGATGAAATGCGACAAATGTAAACCTGGCAAATTGGACAACTATGCATAAGACCAATGGATTTTAGCATGAACGATCCACTTGCATGCGTACATGATAGGCTTTGTTTCCGAAAAGTTCAAGTTTCCCAAGAAATTTAAGAGAACTGTACGCTAGAAATTTTCAGTTAAAGATCTTGACACGCTCTTGTGTTTATTAAAACAAGAAAAATTCCAACCACTTTTCTACTTCATAGACACTTTAAACAGTGCACTCTTACATTAACTTCTGAAGCGACGTGCATTGCTTCCACCACGCAACCTCGTACCCAGAGCATTTCGCCTCCAAGTTGGGAAGTCGGCGAAAATGGGCCTGGCATCGGCTGGTCACGTGACACCTAGAATTTTAGGGTATTTTGGCAAGAAATAATATGCGGTCTTTGTGTTTTGTTTCTTATCTCATACGTATGCATAAATAATAAATGAGAAATTTTCAACGCTCTGCCGACTCACTCATGTGAACTCACTTTATCATAAAAGCAAATGGCTGGCATTATTTATCCTGATACTCCCCACGATTATCCAGGATACATTTAAATGTCATGAACAAACATATAATCTAATATTGTTCTTGACTTTAACCAAAGCTATCGTTTCCATTCTTTGGGTGAACTTTGCAGAGTGGATCTATTGCAATTGAAATTTTCATAAATAAATCTTTCTTTTTTTCTCTCTCTCTGAATTAATCAAGTTTTTAAACCGGTCACAACCTCGTTCCCAGGGCCTTTTTGAAATTGGGAAGGCAGTAAAAGACCCTGGCATCGGCTGGTCACAGCACCAAGAAATACTGGGTGTAATAAATTAGCAATTTAATTTAGTATGTAAAATCATTCTGAGTAATGGCAGTCCCGTGGGAGAAGTTCATTGTGATGGCTGTCCTGTTTGGCGGTCCCATTGAAGCTATTTGATCATAACTGGCACAAAACTATGCATATGTAAATATGTTTGATAGGGAATATTTAAGAAAAGCAACCAATGAAAATGCAGAGCACACCAGCCTATGCCAGGGCTTTTTCCCGCCCTACTAATTTCAAAAAGGCCCTGGGAACGAGGTTGAACCGGCCAATTAAAGAATCGTTCTAGGGATTTTTGGTGAAGGAAAATTCGAGTGTATATAATATTACTTCTAATAAACTATATTAGATTCGACCAGCTGCTTCCAGGGCCATTTTTGCCGATTTTCCAACGTGGAGAGAAAATGCCCTGGTTACGAGGTTGTCCACCACGGTGTAATGTGTATTTCTTAATTTTTAGAATTATGGTGGGTATTCTTGGAAACCAAGGGCCTTTCACGTCCGCAGCTGCTGCAAAGGTATTTCTAAAATATATTAAGTTATATACATATTTGCTATTTGGGAGATCAATGGATCACATAATCATAATCCCCGTTGAGGGTGCTAATCTCGACACGCGTGTATGGAGTCATTTTACGCGCGTGGACAAGCGTGATATGCGAACAAATTTCTGTGATCTGAATATTTATTTGTTTCTATGCATGGTACGTTCACTTGAGCGGTAATGATTGTTGAGCACTGGGAACAATAAAGTCTATTCTTGAAAAAAAACAAACACTTCAACAATATGTACTTAATTTGTTCTTGACAAAAAGACTTCAGAAAAGGCTTTTTTTCGGATACATATATCCCATTCAAAAGTATAGAAACAAATCAACGTTTACGTATAAAGCAGACTTGCCACAAGTCGACTGCTCTGTTGTTTTATTCAAGACACAGCCAACAAATCGTACCCAGAAGGCGAGAATGAGCGACGAAGTTGCGAGCAGTCGACTTGTTTCACTTGCAGGAAATCGAATTTAATTAGCATTTAATTGTTCTCTCCCATCTCAGATATTTAACAATATGCGAGCGAATGAGCGGTTATTCTGGGTTTTGAACTTGCAATATAAATTAGTTGTTCTTATAAGTTTTGAATTGAAAACAGCTTACAACAAAACAGCTTAGGGCTTTTATCATTGTATAATCGTAGTCGTTTTCTTCGTTTTATATTAATTTTTAAAATAGTTTATAATTTGCTACGCCCAGAGAAGTTAGTGGATTATTTATCCAGACGAAGCAATATTCATAATAAATGTTTGCGCGATTTCACTTTATTACATTTACCCAAAGCAAAAACAACGGCTGGCCAAAGTACTTTTCAGTACTCTGCTGCCAAGGACTGGAACAGTCTACCAAGACATATCAGAGAACATACTTCTCTTAACTCTTATAAACACGATCTCTATCATTTTTTATTGGATTCGGATAAATCCAGTCATATATGTAGTATATAAATGTAACGTGTTTTCTTATTTATAGTATCTTGTATCATAGTTAAATAGTTAGAATATTTATTAACTGCACATGAGTTAATACCAGCTGAAATTTTAATTTCGGCTGATTCATTATGCAGAATAAGTAAAGAGTATTATTATTATTATTATTATTATTATTATTATTATTATTATTATTATTATTATTATTATTATTATTATTATTATTATTATTATTATTATTATTATTATTATTATTATTATTAAAATGATACTTGGGACATCCGGACAACTTCTTAACATACGTCATTTTTTTCTACGCATTTTTTTTTTCAATCTAGAACACCAATTAGAATTCTATTTTCCATGGGTGGGCAATAGCATTTTCTTCCGATTCGACTCTATACCATAAAGCAAAATTCCATGCACTTTCAAAAAACACACACACACAAAACTCTTTCGTCACTGATGTTTTTCCAAAAAGCTAGGGTTTATGTTGTGGTTAGGGTATCGCTAAAATCTGGAAACTCGCTGAAACTTGACGGCAAATTGGGAAGAAAAAAAATATTCGACGACATATTTTTGAAAAGCCGCGAAAGGATTGGACGGGTTCTTTTGAGTTATCCCTTTTAGCCGAAACCCTAGAATACTGGCAAAGCATTCTGGTAGTTGTAGTCACCCAACGCCATACGTGCAAATGGTCTATTAGCACACTCCGAACATTCCATGTTATAAGGTAATTATGCAAAAGGTGAAGGCGGAACAAAAAAAATTCGATTGTCATGCTTGTGCGTTTTATCCATGCTTTAAATTGATGGTCTTTCATTCTGGGTTTTTCAGGGTGCTCATTTTGTCCAACTTTGTTGTCAACAAAGTACACCTCTCATCTTCTTGCAAGACACGTATTTAGAAATGGAAGAGGATTCAGGCTTGGTTAAAGACCTTAGCAAGTTGATAGGGGCTGTGTCCTGTGCTCAGGTTAGCGGACTTTACGTTATTATTTAGATATTCTGAACACACTTGGTACTCGGACTACCTGTGGTAGGCCCGAGTTTTAAAGTGTATATGAAATAAAAATTAATCAAGTTTGTCTTATTTGGAGAAACTCTTAAAATGATAAAGTAACACCTTATACAGTTTTTCCATATCTCACTTCGTTCTTGAAGTGCATATATATAAAATGAAAATTATGTTTGTTTTATTTGGAAGAACTCGTGAAATGATAAAGTAACATCTTTTACAGTTTTTTCATATCTTACCTCGTTTTTGAGAAAATAAGAATTGTATGATATTCAAATAACCCACTGCATACGTCACACTAGCCTGCGAGTTTAGATAGCATTGGTAACAAAGAACGTCTGCCGTCAAATCTTATAATTGGCCTTCCGCCCCTTGACACTTGGCATGTAAACAAACTACAAGGCGACTCGCCATCAACGTATCTACACTGGCGATATAAACGTCTACTTACAGACCATATCGTTGACTGCTATTGTTCTGCAATAAAAGAAAACTTGGATATCCAAAGCAGTTGATTTACCAATTATTTCACTGGCCGTTTTTATGCAGAAGCCGACGGCTGACGCTGATTTCACTCGGGATTTTTCTGTGTAACTGAACCCGTTGAAAGCTGAGACTTCTCGGTTTCACATCAACAATTTGTCTCTACACAAGCGTAAATATTATTAAACGTTGCAAAGCATAATCTCGCGAAATAGAATTCTCAAAGTGAAAGTAAGACAATTGTTATTAAGTGTGGCCGATCATAATAGAAGCGGAAGTAGCGCAAACCTTATAAGCCAATCAGCACATTAGTCCGCCACACGGACTAGAGTATTTATTTTTCAGTGGATTGTCCACAAACTGTCTTCTTTTTTCCCAATGCCCCCCCCCCCCCCCCCCCAGGCAGTCTGTTTACTGGCTAACGTCAGATTGCATGAGGTTAAAATCACCAGTATGAGGATGTTTGGTGCCAAGTTTGAACATGACACGCTTCTCTTGCCATTTCCGGTTTCCATTGTCATCTGAGATGGGAAGGATGACACAGACATGTATGTCTGAAACCGAATGATTAAAACTATTGAAATGGCCCGGATTTTCAACATCATTTGCTTTTATTAATATGCATGAATTGTTTTTTATGAATTTTAAAAGAATATTTCAAATGAAGACTATACCACAGTCGGATGCAGCAAATATTATACTTTGCCATTTTTTAAGGAAACAAATCTGTGCTCAGAAATCAGAATTAATATTTGGCCACTACTCGAGAAAGGCAAAAGCTGGCTTCTACTTCTAGGGGGTTGCTACTAGCCTGAGAAAACAGCCGCCTCTTTCTCGCTCGCCCCCCGCGGAAGAGACGTCTGAGCAACGAGCCAAGAAATTCCATACTGATGACGTAAATGTACCGAGATCCTGGTACAGCTTTTGATTGGCTGAAACAAAGACGAATAAATTAACACGAGTTCTCGCGTTTTACGCGTGTTGTAGCAAATAAACATGGCGGACGACAAGGAGTTGAAGATGCGCGATTTGGAAGAGATTGTTTCAACACTGTACGATACTTTTCAAATAGAAAATCTGCATGCTGATCAATTCAATGCACTTTATAATTTCCTATGTCGACGTGATGTCTTCGTGAACAGACCCACCGGGTCAGGAAAGTCTATTATTTACCAAATGGCCCCGTTCGTCGAGATGGCTTTGGATAGACGTTTTGGCCAAGACAGTACATGGAGAATGAAAGCTATTCTAATTATTATTTGTCCGTTGACTTCGTTAATGAAGGATCAAGTCAATCAACTGCAAAAGTGTAACGTCAACACAGCCTATATTAACTCTGATCAACCGGAGACTATTTTGAAGAACATCGAGCAAGGTCATTACAATTTAGTTTTTATGTCTCCTGAGTCTACGCTCGATAACGATCGCTGGAGATCTATGATTACAAATTCTGTATATTCGGAGTGTCTAATGGGTATTGCAGTAGATGAAGTACATTGCATTACTCAATGGGGCCTGTCTAATAGCAATCGTGACAGATCAGCATTTCGAAAGTGGTACAGTCGTCTCAATGAGCTTAGGTCCTTGACAAAGGAAATACCAATCATGGCACTGACAGCTACTGCGACTTTGTCAACAAAGAAGAAATTTGTTGGAATTTGTGAAACCTTTTGAAGTTGTCGTAAGCCCTAATAGAAACAACATTTCATATGTCGTTCAAAAAATGGAACTTAATGCAAGTCTATTGGATCACTTTTATTGCATATTATCTGGCATAAAAGTAAAGGGAAAAGAATCAATGCGAACAATAATCTATTGCCAAACAATTTTGCAATGCTCCCTGCTGTATAATATAATATCCAAGGAACTTGGTCATTATCTGTATAAAGATCATACACTCAAACCTAAAGACAGGATGGTCGAGATGATGCATTCTCAAACTCCAACAAGTGTGAAAGAACATATCCTTGAACAATTCAGTCAAGTTGCAGGTCACCTTAGAGTATTGATAGCAACAATCGCCTATGGGATGGGTGTAAATTGTAAGGGAGTACAACTAGTCATCCATTTTGGTCCATCAAAATCAATAGAATCATATATACAAGAAAGTGGAAGGTGTGGTCGTCATGGGGAGGAGAGTTATGCTATTCTTCTATACAATGGTATAACGAGCAGGCTAGCTGATGATTCTATGAAAGAGTATATTAGAGGGTCATATGCTTGTAGAAGGAAAGAACTTCTGAAGCACTTTCAAGGAAGCATGGATGATCGAACCATGCCAGTTGGTCATAATTGTTATGACAAATGTGCCGAGTCTTGCACATGCAAAGATGGCCGCTATTGTGACATGGATGTCTACTTACCAGTTGGTCCTCCTGACAAGGAAGTTAATCTTGGAGATGAAAGGGCTGATCGAAATGTTACTGATGATCAAAAAAAAATATTAGAAAGTAAACTTTTGGAACTTCAGAAGCAAATAATTGTTAAGGGTTTCAACTCTGCCAGTCATGTCACATACCCGACAACACTTATGCATTTTGGGGAGGCTAAAATCAACAAAGTACTTGAACATTGCAATTCAATCTTCACAGTAGAAGATGTTCAGAAACATGTTGAAATTTGGCATACAAAGTATGCCACCATGGTATTGTCAATAATAAACGAAGTGTTTAACGATATTGACCAAGGAATGGATGATTGTGATAGTGAAAGTACAGATTCTGAAGATGAAAGGTAATTATATTGTAATAATCTTAGGTACTTATTCAGGATACCAACATCACTGAAGTAATTTTTTGTGTGATCCTGCCAGACAAGACTGTAGTACCGGTAATACCATATATGATCTGTATTCTGCTTGGCTTGGTGATAGACCATCTGTAGCAAAAAGGTTAAAAAACATTGCGAAAATTTACTTTGAGCTAAGGTTTCTTAAATAATATTCTGTCCAACTTGGTGGTTTGGAGATCTGATCAGCAACAAAATTACATGAATTAGGCAAACTTTCACCTTGATTTGTTTGAGATGTTATATCATGCACTCAGAGTGTTTCATCAGGATATCCAAACACCTTGAAGTTTATTCAAACCCTTGGCTTCACCTTGGTTTTCCCAAACTTTTCCATTTGCGATTTATTTATACTTGAAGCATAGTAAATTATTACTGCAATTTTTATTTTCCCAGGTGTTCTCTCAGCACTACATGGGATGTTATTGTAAATGACAAGTCATTTCTCAGTTTGTTAAATCAAACAGAGTGGAACGTTGACTCTTTGAACACAAGTGATGGGACAACTGATGGACAGTTTGAGAATGAAGGAACTATACCTATTACCGTTGAAGAGCTTATCCCATCAAATTGTATCAGTATGGATTGATGTTTATTTTATTACATCGGTTACTTAATATTTACACAGCTATGTAACATTAAGTGCATCAGTGGCCAGTTGTTCAAAGCCCAGATAGTTTATCTAGCAGATAAGTCTTAAACATATTATGACAGTGGCATGCTTTGAACAAGTGAACTTAAATTTTATTCATGAAATGGCACTATTCGGTAGATGACGCTCTCTATTCAGCAGATAAAATTTAAGTTTGGTTGTTCAAAGTGTGAATGACAATGTTATGTTTTTAAGACTTATCCACTGGATCAGCTATCCTGGCTTTGAACAACTGGCCCCAGTACAATAAAGAATAACACAAAAGTAGGCTGTAGTACAGTTTAGCAGGCCCCAGTGGATTGAGAGGGACCAACAACATGTGAGGTGGTAAACTCGATAGTCTGTCAGGTTAGCAAATAAGCTAGTCAACCTGATGGATATAAATTTAGAGTTAGGGTTTTTGTTTGGGTTAGGTGACCATAATTCCCATGTAAATTTCCCGCCAAAAGAGAACACTATCTGCAAACACTTGAGCCTGCAGTTTCCTAATTTACTCAGGGGTCTGCTAAACTTACTTTCCCCCCAAAATAATTTTTCTTTTGGATGTAATGTCAAAGGTAAATTCACTTTACTACCTTGCTTTTCTCCCATTTATTACTCCCTTCTTATGAGTATCAATCCATTTACAAAGTCCAGCTAGATTATGTCCATTAACTGGGTGCTGTATAATATTAGAAAAATGCTTGTAATGCCTTCCTGGTTGCTCTTTAAAGGCATTTCTTTCAACTAAATTATTTACAATCTTGGTCAAATCTTTCTTTGCATTTTGCTCAAAATGTTTGCCAGACCTTTTCATTACCTTGCACTCTCTGGTGATTAGCTCAACTTTCTGGCGAGCAAACTTCAGAATTTTGCCAGAGCGAGAAACAGATGTTTGGGTAATGTTTGGTCCTAACTTTCTGATGGATTCTTTCAGGTAATGGTTGTCATGCTCCAAATCCAAATCGAGGGGCACATTCTTGCCTGCTCCACCCTTGTTGTTGTTTGATCGATTCCATCTTTGTATGTAGGCATCTCTTGGGGATAATAAACAGTATTGCTGTAATAGGAGATATTGTGCCTCAATAGCATACTTAGTTTTTTTCTCTGCATAGAAATACAAAAGTATGAACTTCCAAGACCTTAATATTCTGTCCCCATCCCCCTCTGCCAATGCATCGATAAAGTTCATGTATAGAAGACCAAGATCTAACAGATTACACTGATAATCAAACATGTTATCTGGATTTCGTGGTTGTTGTTCAGGCTCAGTGTTCTTTATATTGGGATTGTCATCTCCAGCAAGAATGCTTGGCTCAGGCTGTAGTTGGTGGACTTCCAATTCATGTCTTGCCTTATGCTTCCCACAATGCCTTGAATTAAAAAAAAATATCAATAATTATTAAAATTATGTGTCATGCTGCCACTTTTATGCCTGCTAAAAAAATAAGACAAAAAAAAAAATTACACATTTCTGGAAAATGAAATTACATGTAGATTTATTTTGAAATCATTGTTTAAAATAAAATTATTAGGAATACACTAGTAGGAAGGAAATGGCTAGAGTCCTTATCCAAACAAAGAAAACCAAGATAATCATTGTATATTATTACTTACTTAAAACTTTTGTCACAGTTGGTGGACCGGCAAGGAAAGCGACCATTTGGAAGCGTTGGAACGTTTTTAATTGCTTCCTGTTCTTTTTCATCAAGGACCTGCTTCATAATATCTTTGCCAGCCTGTGTGTTCATGATAAACTTGTCAACAATACTAGCTGCTAGGCTTCTGATATATACATCTTTGCGACACTTACTCTTGGAGAACATTGTTTCTTTTTGGAACTGGTTTTTAGTTGGTTTCCCGTCTATGGTATCCATACCTAGCTCATTCATAGTAGCAGCAACAAGTCTGGCTTTAACAGCTAACAAAAACATCTGTTTGTCAGGTGCATATGCCTTAGTTATATCAGCTACAACATTACGTCTGTTAATCAGATTTCTATCAGCAAATAGGGTACAGTCATCATCTGCTGCAGTAGTAGAATAAAGGCGGTGATATATAACCTTTAAAATATAAAATTACAGATAACATAAGGAAGACATTTAATATATACAGTATGCAGTGTAGTACATAGTGACAGTACATACTTACACTAAGGATATTCATCTCAGCATGCCAGTCAACTTCAAAATGCATACCATCAAGCCTGTCGTCAGATGTGAAACCATTTGCCATTGAAAGAATACAGCTAACTCCACGTTCAATAGTAAGTTGATCGCCAACTAATCCTATTTCATGGTAAAAGGTTTTACTATGATCATCCTCAGGGCTCCAACTAGGCACGTACGTGTGAAGATGTTGCAATACTTCATTCATCCCTTCAGTAGTGTTCTCATTGTGGAATATAATTCCAAGGCATTCTTAAAAGTAATGAAACAAGTCATTTTTCAAGTAAATGTACAGTGTACATCAGTATCATTATCAGAACAAATTCTTACTGTTTAACTTTGGTTTCCTAGCATGTTGAACTCAAATTAACATTAAGAATATTGCTTCCTAAATACTCAGTAAGAGTGTGATATTTATTCTGCTTTTCACATTTCCTTTGTAAGGAGTCAGTGTTTTTCACTGGTTGAGAAATTTTCTAAATATACTGTAGTATACAGTATTAGAAAATTTGTCATGTGACCCCTCCAATTTAATTTCTAAGTCAGAACAAGAAAAAAACTAAAATGGAAAACCATCTGTAATTGATTATCCATTATTGAAGTATTACAGACAAAAATTTAAATCCATGTTTTTATTTAAGGACTTATAGTGGGAAAAAGGGGGTATTTCTGCTTTTAACTTAATGGGTAGCTTATTAGGGAGACGGCTTATTTAGGAAATACTGTACAGTACTACAGTAAGCATGGATGTAGCCACACTGGGCAGCACCGGTTGGGACAACCTGGTACAAAGTCTAAGCACCAGCACTCTGAGTAATTTTTTTAATACCACCCAGTGCATTTTTAGCAAGAGATGGTGAAATACACTTTTCGTTGAATCCATCATTCATCGAGCTCCAAGATAGGTACCACCAACATTAGCGTGAACAAGGTAAATATGATCGTATATTATTCTTATACCATGATTCTTCACAATTAGCTGTTGCTGCAGAGTAGCCAGGATATTAATCACTATAAAGTAATATAAATTTGACTGTGTATTCAGAAATTAAAAAAAGAAAAACAACAAATAATTTTTCAAGTCCTGGAAATTTCATCCTTGATTTAGACTTTGCGTTAGCATAAATTTTACAAAAAAAAACCATTGTCTGGAAATCTGATAAAAATTAAATCAGGCATACATTTTTACCCAGCACTCATTTTTCGCTGGCTACATCCCTGATAAGCACATAGCTTATTTTCAGAAGTATATTATAATTAAATAAAATTAATACTATTGTATATAAATTGTATACATATCTTTTCAGACTTCTGTGCCATCTCTTTTGAGTGTACATGTTGTATATGCTGCGGAACTGCATCTTCACAAAAGTTGAGATAAGGAATTTCCTGTGAAATCACTCGTCCTACCAGTGTAATATAGTTCTCCCTTTGCAATATATGATCTGTTGTATTTGGCACAAGTTTGACGTTATCAAGTTTCTCAATATCACAAATTGGCCCGTCATTAGTTAAATGATTCCCTGATACCCGGTTTTTGACAGCATTATGGTTCACCCAATGAATGTCTTTATTTTGATTATCTTCTGTCATATCACGAACATTTAGACGGATGTCAAAGTTATCAAATGGGAATTTGAAACCAGCTGAAACTTTGTTTGGGACGTTTGTTTCCATAAGATTTGCAACATTTATATTTGGCTGTGAGACAGACTGCACATTTGTATTCTCAACAAGTGTAGAAACAAGTTCAGAGGGGACAATTGTACAACCAGAGCAATCCATGTCAGAGAGCACTTCATTTCCAGTTACTTCTTTGGTAGCTACGTGTAGCTGATCAGCTGTGACATCTGCAGGATTATTCTCCACTTGCAACATGTTATGCTTGCATTTTAATACTTCTAAATCTGCTTTGTTGGTATTTATAAGCTGCTCATTATAGATAGCTCCATATTCTTCACATTTTTTGTTGTAATATGTGGTAGTCACTCCAACTTTCATCGCTGAGAGTATATTACCCATAGCCTGAAAAAAAAGAGTTATGTACTGTGTAATTAATTACACATGACACCACTTGCATGCACTTCAAACCACTAAAGCCTTGGTTTCCATCTGATTGTCTCAATCACCCTGGCTGCCCAAATTTCTCCAATCAGACTAGAGATGTCTTGAGTCACCCAATCTGATTAGATGGATTCAGGCGATCGGGATGATTAGGGTGATTGAAAGATCTTATGGAAACCAGGATTAAGGGACAACAATTGTATTCTTAGACTATTATAGCTAACACCAGATGACTGCAATAAGTATTCTATTTAACAGAATTAATATACAGAAATAAGTGAAAGGATGTGATTGTTTCCTCCAGCTAATTCAATGTCCATATGGGTGTGCAAAATACACAAACCTGAAATTCAGTGTGTCTGATGATCATAGTCAAAAGCAGTTGGAAACCATTCATAAATCTTGAACGTTCTTTTAACAAGATCGATGCAGCTGCTGCTATACTTGGGAGCCATTGCATGTGTTGCTTCACTGAATGTCCTGGTAAGGCTATAGTTCTCAGTACAGAGAAAACAAAGGGAGTTCGCTCCCTTAATTCTTGGCATATATTTTCCATTGACAACTGTGCCATACTTCTGACATCAACACTTCTAAGAATTGATGGGTGTTTTGAAGACACAAGAGAACAAGACTCCCTAAAGATTTCCTTTAGTGCATACTTGAGAAGCTCTGTCTTGAGTTTCTTGACTTTGAAGGCAGCAGAAGCAATATCTTTCCAGGTTCCTCTCAGAAGAGCTTTGCCAAGGGGTTCTAATTCATTTTGCAAAACACGATTCTTGGTTTGTGATGGCCATGTCACTTCCACCTGTTAAAGCAACAACGTAAACTTCACTCTTAATTTAATTTTATTTTAAAAATTAAAAACGTATATTATAAACCTGAAAGCAATGCTCGAGTTATAATAGAATGGGATAAGAATTTATGTAAAGGAAATATTAGTAGCAAATGATGCACGAAAGAGTGGCATGTACACATTAAAACCATACCTTTACTCCAAGTCGTTTAGGATTTTCTGTTTTTTTATATTTTGTAAATGATACTGTGGTAGAAGAAGAAGTAGTAGAATTAGAATATCCAGCACCATGAGTATGAGATGAATTCGAGCTGTTCTTAATACTCTTTATGGGAGACAGGTTACATTCAGTAGACGTTATAGTTGTTTTCGTAGGTGTACTGTTTCTATTCGATAACGAAGAGTTGTTGGTTAGAAAGATTAACTCATTCTCAACCCATTTTAGATTCTTTAACAGGCCGTCTCTCTTCTGTAAAAGCCTTCGACATTTCTTGCACAAGCAAGAACTACCTTCGCCAGAAAATCTGACTCTTATCGGTGCCTCGTTTAGCAAGCGAACTGTCTCCTTTCCTGAATCTGAATTTGATTGAGAATTAATCAAATATCGTGATGAGTGATCTTGAATACACTGTTGACAAATTACACAATGGAAACTCATTGCGTGGCAATATAAACAATATCAACTCCTTGTCGTCCGCCATGTTTAATTGCTACTACACGCGTAAAACGCGAGAACGCGTGTTAATTTATTCGTTTTTGTTTCAGCCAATCAAAAGCTGTACCAGGATCTCGGTACATTTACGTCATCAGTATGGAATTTCTTGGCTCGTTGCTCAGACGTCTCTTCCGCGGGGGGCGAGCGAGAAGAGGCGGCTGTTTTCTCAGGCTAGGTTGCTACCAGCGTACCTTCTTTGAGATGGCCTAAGAGGGGTCTTTGATGAATTTTGGCATTGGGCATTGCTCATTGTAAATTCATAGATATATATATTTTTATCAGATACACACCTACAAGTCAGTGTGTATACAGTTACACCCCTGTGAGTGGCAGTACAATTGATCTAAATCCTTTGTTCCTCCTGGGATTTATGGAATATGCATCCTTTAAGGCGATTGTGCAACCTCACTTCCAGGGGCTTTTTTAAGTTTGTAGTACGGGAAAAGGCCCCGGCATCGGCTGGTGGACTCTGCATTTTCATTGGTTGATTGCTTTTCTTAAACATTCTTCGTGAAACACATTTATGCATAGCTTTGTGCCAGTTATGATCAAATAGCTTCAATTACGGGGCCGCCAATGGGACAAATGGGATCGCGATTACAATGAACTTCACCCACCGGACTGCCATTACTCAAAATGATTTTGCATACTAAATTAAATTGCTAATTTATTACAAAAATTACGCCCAGTATTTCAAAAAGGCCCTGGGAACAAGGTTGGCGCGTATGAAACAAAAATTAAGTTTGTTTTATTTGAAAGAACACTTAAAATTACAGAGTAACGTCTTTTCCAGTTTTTTGTTTTCTTGCTTCGTTTTTTTGAGATATTTCAGGTTGTTTGATATGCAAATTAAACATTTTGACGTCACATGTGCATAATAACTTATCGTAGAAAGCTATTGCTATGAAACAAAAGTAATTCGAAGAAAGAACGTGCGCGCTTTGATCAACTCGAAATCTTTTGCTGACGAATAATTAATTAATTTATTCAACACTTCAACTCCTTCTTTTTAATATATTTATTTATAATGCGAATGTATTAAATATGTTTTTTTGTAAATAGTGCAGATCAATTAAAAATCTTGAAAACTTGTGTTTCTCTTACAACACCGAACATGTAGATTTTTAAATGATAATGTTTGGTATAAAATAGGTTTCGTCTTATACGCACGCTGTGATTGGTCATTTACCGTGTTTATATGCGCATTTCTTAGCCTTGTTACTCAGGCTACCTACGGTAGACCGAGTCTACGTTTTGGCTCGGTTTATTTCTTTTTTGGGTGTCACGATCTTGCATTTTTACACGATTTACTTCGGCTACTAGCCATGCTTCAGGTGAGTCGTTAGTCGTGTAATCGATTGAGTGAGGCCGTGAAGCATGTTGTAAGTACTTTGCCTCTTTTGCTTTTGGAGTTGGACAAAAAGTTGAACAGATTTTCCTTTTGATCAAGGTGTTCATGCACGTTGTTGGTAGATTTTGAAAGTGACTGGCTGACTTTGTATAGTTAAACAATGATCAGATGTGTCTGACAAATATCTTGATCGTAAATATTTTCACCTATGTGAAATATGCACCACATTCACCTTATTATATTTCAACATTTATCAAAAAAGGCAATAAAGATATAACGACCCTGCTATTTCTTCTTGTCTTGAATGTAACAAACGTTTGAACTCGCCGAACTCATTCTCGTGTTTGCATGAAGCTATATAAACACGGGCGGCCATTTTCTATTTCTTAAATAATAACAAACAAATAATAGATATATAACCTTGTCCAATAACTTATGCACTTGTGACGTCAAAATGTTTAATTTGCATATCAACAAAATGCAAAATGTGTTTCTTTAAAGTGCCTTTTTTTCAAATAAGACAGACATAATTTTCGTTTCATAGGCACTCTAAAGAACAAAGAAAATCGCCTTAATTAGTAAATAAGTTATCGAATTATTTTGATTTTGCAGCAGGTATCTTTTCTATCTTATTTAGGTACCTAAGATTACTGTGGTATTGGGAAGGTCTTATGGTCCATCAAGTTACGCTATGGTTAGTACTAACTGTATTACTATATGGACCTTAAAGGCACAGTGTTGGGTACCACGCGCATGCGCATAAACCCTTCGTTTTGAAAAAATTCATGAACAAATTCGAAGCAATTCAACGTGGCGTCGTAATAGGTGTTGTATTACTTGTACTGATTTGTGTTATGAATTGGAGTAGAAAGATCGTTTTTAAAAAAACAATTGAATGTACTTACTTCTTCATCGCTTATAGTAGAATATTCTTCTTCAGTTTCTATATTTTCCGTAATTGAATCGGTATCATCAAAAACCGAACCTACATCGCTTTCCGCCATTTTGCATTAGCGCGCCCCCGCAGATACAAATCACTAATCAGCGGTCAATTATATCACGTGGTACGCAACACTGTGCCTTTAAGCAAGCACAACGCGTACGTCATGACGACGACCTATATATAGTACAATAGTAATTTTTTACCAATAAAGTGCAATAGTATTTTTCAGCCAAAACAAAGAGTTGAATAATTTGCAGTCCCAAGAGTAATCCCAACACCGTCCTCGTTGCACAAGCAACGACAACTGAGGTGTTTTCACGTTTTCAAGACAACGTTGTGGCAAGGAACAGCAAAACTTATTAGTTTACTTAGGCGTTAATCTATCATACGTCACGTTGTGGAAGCTACTGTATGCCTGCTTTTTAAAAGTCTTACAAAATACGTAAAGCATACAATATACGATTCCTGATCCATGGTTTCTTTTAATTGCAGTAACTTAATTGCCGTCGTCGTCCTAGCTTGCTTAGAATCCCTTATATGTACGTTTAATGTTCCCATTCTAAACTTTTTCTATTTTCCGTAGGTCTACCGCGATTAGCTTGTACGATTGTACTTGATACTTGCCAGCAAAATTACTGATGATCAATAACTGTTTATAAACACACTGATCACGTCCAAGATGAAGAAACACTTGACTTCAAACAACGTGATCAGATATCAGGGGGGCGAAGAAAGAATGCACGAAGATGAATATTAGCATTTAGCACACATTAGTTTCAGAAAGCCTGAATAACGGAACCAAAACCCAGACTCAGTCTACCATAGCTAGTTCCAGTAATAAAATCGTCTGGCTTAGCCAAAATAAAACTATAGAGTCTCAAAAGTCCGGTTGGCAAATAGAGGGTTGTATAGTTATCATTTCTCTATATTTTTGACAGTGCAGTCGATCTCTCCAACCATCTTTCCTGTATTTGTGGCCGAATGCAGAAATAGCTATGGACACAGCTGATAAACTTGTTAACCTATCAGTGACGGTATGTATTTGGTATTGGTTTTTAGACGTTTGATTTCCGGTATAGGTAGCATGTTTTTTAAAAGAGTAATGGCAACAAAAATCAAAATTTTTTATTCATGACGTTTTGATGAACAAACATGCTTATTCTGCATTCAAACTTCATTCACGTTTCCTATTGGTCTATATACTTTAGTTAATTTTCAATGTCCGGCAGCTGTGACGTCGAATACTGTAAGTTATTGGACGGAGGTGTCCAAAAAATATAGGACGCTGATGACGTCACTATACGACAAAGCGCGCGAAAATTACAAAATAACAAAATCTTCAATAAAGTCCATTTGGCAAGATTAATCGCACGAGGAGAATTTTTACTGCCAGACTTTGCTTGCATCTTAGTATGACTATTCTGAATGTATACTAAAACATTTATTGGATTGGGATTTGGCTTGTGCATGATATTTAACAATTATTCACCGAAGTCGAGGCGAATCGTGCTGGATATTCACCGAGCCACAAAGCAGCGAATGAAGATACGGCCGCTAGCAACTTGGCGTACTCGATATTTATCGACAAAACAGTTTTTACAACTTTTGAGTGTATTAATGGCTAGAAAATTGTAAACAAACATACCTGTAAACACTTTTTTACTTAATTTTGTTGACTTTTCTCGTTATTCTACTAGGTAACATTGACCGAGGTCTGGATATTTTTTGTTAGCATATACCTCGCAGGTGGATAGTGCTTTTTACGCAATCTGATTGGTTCCTCTAGCTCGGGATATCCTGCACTACTCACCTGCGGGAAAACAAAATGGCGGCCAGTTTTGCTTTGTTTACCGAAGCAGGATATTTTGTTGATAAACAAGGCCGATGTACCTCAGCCCTTGGCATCGGTAGATAACATTGACCTAGGTCTGGATAAGCACTATTCACCCACCACTTCAGTGAATCATTGTTAAATATCATGCTCAGCCTCATCCAAATATTGTTTATTACTAATGTAATCCAAGTAATATGAACGATTTTTGTCAACGAGAAGATCGCTAATTTTTACAAAAAAAAAACCCCAATTTTGTCATCTGCCATCTTGGAAATTTTTTTGACATGAATCTGACGTCACAAGCTTGGTAAAGCAAAAATCTTTAATGAGTTATACCAATATGTTGTATGCATGTCTGAAATTCTCTTTTAGTGAATGTCTTTTTGCATCATTGCACTACAACACTTTCAAAAGCATAGCTTGTGACAACAACTTCCAAGTTAATCATTAAAAATTAATTAATTAATTAATTATTAATTATTAATTATTATTATTATTATTATTATTATTATTATTATTATTAATTATTAATTATTTATTAATTAATTAATTAATTAATTAATTAATTATTAGCACATCATTGAAACAAGATGGCGGATAGTATTGTGTTTTTCCGGAATTAGTAAATTTGTTACAAAGAATGTTTTAGTTACTTGGATTAGTTTAATAAGTAAGTATGTTAATAAATCAGAACGTCCTAAATTGAAAATTTTGATTTTTGTTGTCATTATTCATTAACTAGTGATTATGGTGAACTATTGTCTATAGGTTTTAGGTTTCAAATATTTGTACTTTACAGAGAAACAAAATTGGTGCACCACTGACACTGGACTGCAGATGTTCTTGTTTGTCAGATCGGAACTACCAGCTTTTGATCAGCTCTGACGTGTGAGATTGAGAAAGGCCACGGCAAATTTTTACAAAGAAAAACGAGCTCAGAGAGTTCAAAGCCAAAAACGCTTTTCGATTACCAAAAAGTGCAACTAAATTTGAATATATTTACAACTTCTTTTTTAGGTATAATTCTAAATGGTATTACATACATGTATATTGAATTTGTATGTTTTTTTTAACTTTCTTAGTGTTAGCCTTAATGTCTTAAATATTGATATATTTATAATTGTTTGCCTAATTTAATTACAGGCGAGGGCAGATGATGATGAAATGCAAGTAGAGTTAAATAAAAGGCGAGTTCTCGAAAAAACAACAACTGTTATTTAACATATAAACTGTCAGTAATCTAAATGAACGGTCATTCCTTTTTTGCTTCTGAGTGGTGTTTGGATATATAAAATAGTACTCAATAATTCGAAATCTTTATTTCTAGCGAGTGTCCTCTATTCTCGTGGTCGTGCACATAATATATATATATATATATATATTTATTATATAGCATGCTATCGGATATGAGCTTTTGCGTAATCTGATTGGTTCCCTACTACCAGGCTATCAGCTCATATCCTACTAGTAGAGGAAAAACAAGATGGCGGCATGTTTTTTTAAACTGCTGAAAAGAGTTGAAATTGACGGATTTTTATACAGAAAAACATCAACACCCTCAAACCAATGTATAAAAAAACAACATTGTGTAAAAATACATTAACAAATACACAATTTAGCATGTCAAATGGTAAAATTCACCTAAAAATTACGTCTTTTTACTTCAGAAACACGACTACATTAGCGGGTTGATATGAATTTGTTGCCAAACAAAGAAACTCACGGTTAAAATCAAGCTTATAACACACATTTCGTAGGAGATCACCAGTAAAGAGACTTTTTTATTTAGATAAGCATTTGGAGTAGTAAAAAGCATGTTCTTTTTCAAAAACAACCAACTAAGTAATTTAGTTTCACTGCCAAAGGTGTTTCAGTTTCATTTTTGCATGAAATCAAAACCTTTTTCACGACAGCAACGCTAATATAAACAACTGACCCACCTTTTGAGGTACCTTTTAATCTTTTTTGTTGATCTGCTTGACACATTTTTTGCCTCTCGAGCAACATTTATGCAACATTTCACTGAAGCTGTTTGAAGCTGTTTGCCGAACAGCTCAGCGAGAAAGTCTATGTGAATGCATCATTACGCATGGCGGAAGTATTAATTGCCTATGCCGGAAGTTTGTCGTTTCAAACATTTCGCTGTTTTCAAACATTTTGTTTCTTGTACAGTGCTTGGCTATATAATAAAACAGTTATACCATTCGCTCTCGTCGTATACGAACTAATAGCCAACTCGGCGAAGCGCCTCGTTGGCTATGAGCTCATATACGACTCGAGCTCATGGTATAACTGTTAAATATATATACAACAGCTCATCAGTGTAGCTTGGAACAGTCTGAATGAATTTCATCAATTACTTGTATATTATATATATACAACGAGAGCGAATGGTATAACTGTTTTATTATATAGCCAAGCACTGTACAAGAGACAAAATTACAGCGAAATGTTTGAAACAACAAACTTCCGGCATAGGCAACTTAATACTTCCGCCATGCGTAATGATGCGTTCACATAGAGTTTCTCGCTGAGCTGTTCGGTAAACAGCTTCGAAATGTTGTATAAATGTTGCTCCGCGAGAGGCAAAAAAATGTGTTAAGCAGATCAACAAAAAAGATTAAAAGGTGCCTTTATGAAGTCAAAAGGTGGGTCAGTTGTTTATATTAGCGTTGCTGTCGTGAAAAAGGTTTTGATTTCATGCAAAAATGAAACTGAAACACCTTCGGCAGTGAAACTAAATTACTTAGTCGGTTGTTTTTGAAAAAGAACATGCTTTTTACTACTCCAAATGCTTATCTAAATAAAAAAAGTCTCTTTACTGGTGATCTCCTACGAAATGTGTGTTGTAAGCTTGATTTTAACCGTGAGTTTCTTTGTTTGGCAACAAATTAATATCAACCCGCTAATTTAGTCGTGATTTTTTGAAGTAAAAAAGGCGTAATTTTTAGGTGAATTTTACCATTTAACATGCTAAATTGTGTATTCTTTAATGCATTTTTACACAATGTTGTTTTTTTATACATTGGTTTGAGGGTGTTGATGTTTTTCTGTATAAAAATCCGTCAATTTCAACTCTTTTCGGCAGTTTAAAAAAACATGCCGCCATCTTGTTTTTCCTCTACTAGCAGGATATGAGCTGATAGCCTGGTAGTAGGGAACCAATCAGATTACGCAAAAGCTCATATCCGATAACACGCTATATAATAAATATATATATATAAGTGAGTTTTGGTTCACGAAATGTTAGAGAGTGCTCAATACCATATATAGATGGAGCAAAATACAAAGCATGAAGTATAGTTACCTTAAAGTCTTCGCTACCAGAGGTTTCACCCTAAACGGGATCATCAGGCGACTGAAAAATATCGGTTAGTGGGCTGCTTAAATGCGTTGGTTGGGGCGTGGGTGTGGGCGTCGAAACGTCCGGTGCATTCCTTTGGAGCGTGGGTGTGGGCGTCGAAACGTTGCGCGCATTGCTTTGATTGTTTAGGTTGTTGATCCGAAATCTGTTTTTGTGCCGACAGGTCGAAACTATTTTTGATCTTTTGTTTAGTAAAAATTGTTTGTCTGCCTTCATGATGAAAAGTTTTTCGTCCAAACATAAATTGCATCTTTTTGATCCTCCCGTGTAAGAAATTGAGTGTTTTAGTATAGATCAGGTTATGTCGAAACTTTGTTTTTTTTCTTTTAGATTGCAAATGTATTTCGAAAGTTCCGTCTCGTTTGAATACTTTTTATTCTGGAAAGATTTAGTATGGTTACGATATCGCTCTTTATAAATGTACTTGCTGTCATGCCAATGTATTGCTTAGTGATGTTCGTGTTGCTTATGGAAATAGATGCCTTGTATACTATGTTGTTTGTCATGCATTGCCCACGTAGGGGGCAATTGTCCTTAATCCGGCAATTGCAACTGCTTGTAACTATGCTTAGTGGCTTGCTTTTCCTGATTGTGCGTGAATTATGTTTCGTGATAATAGACTTGACGTTGTTCATGCAACTATAGCTAATATTGACTGTGTTTCTGTTAAAAAGTTTGTGAAGCTTGTGTCCTGGTGGAAAGTGCTTGTCAATAAGGCTAAGAAAGTTGCGTCCTATGTTTGTTTTGACATTTTTGTTAAATGGAGGGTTAAACCAGATGATATTGCGGTGTCTATTTCTGCTTGTTTGCTGTGGTGCTTCTTGTGTGTAGTTTAGCTCATGGTTGAAATTGCTGTGCCTTAATGCATTTTGGTAAATTGGTGCGGTTTCATGGAATGTCCGCTCGTCAGACGAGAGGAGGGAAATGCGCTTGTTGATTGATGTAGGTAGCTGTCTTAAAATGCTTGGTGGGTGGTTTGATTGCTTGTTTATGTATAATGGATCGTCATAGGGCTTTGGAAAAGGTTTGTATTTTCCATTGCTTAGGTCGAAAGTAACGTCTAAAAAGTTTACTGAAATTAAATTTGCTTCTGCCGTGATTTTTAAGCCAAACTGTTCGAAACTTTTGTAACGATCTTTTCTTGTTTTGTCTGCCAATCGTGCGGTCTTATTTTTTAGTAACTGCCAATCCGTCGTCTCTATATAGGCCAATATTTTGGTTGCCAAACTTTTCCCCAAATTTCTGAAAGGCCTGAAATTTGGCTATCATTACCGAAAGTGACATTTCAATAGTAAAACACGCTAGAAAATCGCTCCTTTTCAACAACGAAAAACCGTGGATAAAAAAAGACAGCAACAGTTTATTTGATGTTACCATGGGTAGCTATGACGGCGCTGAAGTATGCGAACTAGTAGGCCTTTTCATTCTAAACGACCTAGGGAAAAGTTTGGCAACCAAAATATTGGCCTATATAGAGACGACGGATTGGCAGTACTAAAAAATAAGACCGCACGATTGGCAGACAAAACAAGAGAATATCTTCACAAAAGTTTCGAACAGTTTGGCTTAAAAATCACGACAGAAGCAAATTTAATTTCAGTAAACTTTTTAGACGTTACTTTCGACCTAAGCAATGGAAAATACAAACCTTTTCGAAAGCCCAATGACGATCCATTATACATAAACAAGCAATCAAACCACCCACCAAGCATTTTAAGACAGCTACCTACATGAATCAACAAGCGCATTTCCCTCCTCTCGTCTGACGAGCGGACATTCCATGAAACCGCACCAATTTACCAAAATGCATTAAGGCACAGCAATTTCAACCATGAGCTAAACTACACACAAGAAGCACCACAGCAAACACGCAGAAATAGACACCGCAATATCATCTGGTTTAACCCTCCATTTAACAAAAATGTCAAAACAAACATAGGACGCAACTTTCTTAGCCTTATTGACAAGCACTTTCCACCAGGACACAAGTTTCACAAACTTTTTAACAGAAACACAGTCAAGATTAGCTATAGTTGCATGAACAACGTCAAGTCTATTATCACGAAACATAATTCACGCACAATCAGGAAAAGCAAGCCACTAAGCATAGTTACAAGCAGTTGCAATTGCAGGATTAAGGACAATTGCCCCCTACGTGGGCAATGCATGACAAACAACATAGTATACAAGGCATCTATTTCCATAAGCAACACGAACATCACTAAGCAATACATTGGCATGACAGCAAGTACATTTAAGGAGCGATACCGTAACCATACTAAATCTTTCCAGAATAAAAAGTATTCAAACGAGACGGAACTTTCGAAATACATTTGGAATCTAAAAGAAAAAACCCAAAGTTTCGACATAACCTGGTCTATACTAAAACACTCAATTTCTTACACGGGAGGATCAAAAAGATGCAATTCATGTTTGGACGAAAATCTTTTCATCATGAAGGCAGACAAACAATTTTTACTAAACAAAAGATCAGAAATAGTTTCGACCTGTCGGTACAAAAGCAGATTTCGGATCAACAACCTAAACAATCAAAGGAATGCGCGCAACGTTTCGACGCCCACACCCACGCTCCAAAGGAATGCGCCGGACGTTTCGACGCCCACGCCCACGCCCCAACCAACGCATTTAAGCAGCCCACTAACCGATATTTTTCAGTCACCTGATGATCCCGTTTAGGGTGAAACCTCTGGTAGCGAAGACTTTAAGGTAACTATACTTCATGCTTTGTATATATATATATATATAATTTCTAAAACTCATTAATAATTCATGAGGAAAATACAAAGAAAATCCATGTTTAATGAGGGTCTATACATGTGATTTAGTTCCTCTTGATTTACATAAACTCTAGCTTTGATTTTCTCGACTTAGACAACGTTTTTTTTATAAAAATTACTACGCCAATGAACTTACCAAATAGATCGTTTTAGAAGTAATTTACAGAACTCGTGTCCGTTCTGTATCGGGATACAGGCATTCTACATTTTAAGTCTATATCATGTTACAAAGATTAGCCCCGTACGCGTATTACAAATATTAACTCCTATCGTGACATCTTCCCTTCAATAAAACAGTAACAATGCTAGTCAAATTTGTTATGACCCATTGCCATTAGGTGTTGCTTGGTCCTTGTCGGGATAAACAAAACAAACGAAATATAAAAATTTATTATAAGTGTCAGTCCAATGCGGCTACTCTATCGGTCAACGTTGTATCGAGTCACCGAAGCGGGCTGGTCTTATCGACAAACGTCCGCTGCGCGTTCAGTATCTCACATCTTCGTGAGCTTCTACCGTTTCCGCGACTTGTTTCTCTGGTTGCGGCTCTCTCTATTCTTGTTGAATCTCCTGCAAATTGGCGTTATCTTGGCATGTAATGGGTTGTGGGTTTATTTTGTAGTCTCTTGCGTTGATGTGTCTGCTTCCATCTCGGAATCCTGGGACAGTCTGCGTCTCCGTAGGTGTCTGCCGTTTCTGATGTATGCTCTGCCGTTTGCTTGTACTTCATAAGAACGAGGTCGTACCTTCTTCTCCATCGATCCACTTCTTCTCTCCGAGAGCAAATGGCTGGCCTTTAACTCTATCACCTTTGCGCAGTTGATCTAGTTCTTTTGCTCCTTTATTGTAGTACCGCTGCTGCTTGAGTTGTTTCTTGGCGATGTTTGCGTCCGTGTTCTCTGGCACATAGAAATAGGAAGGGTTGTCTTCGTGCGTCTATTTATCGTTCTTTGAATTGGACTACAATCGTGTCCTCCTTGCGGTGTATTGTGGATATTTAGGAGAGCCAAATAGAAATCGTTGCCGCTTTCTCTGCATGGTCGTTCGCAAGGTTTCTTGGCTTGCTTTACAGCGGATTCAGTCTTGCCATTGGACTGAGGATACATGGTGTGGACTGGTGCACCTGTGCTTAAACCCATACGTTTGTGCAAAAACTCGAAATTCTTCACAGTCGAATTGTGGCCCGTTGTCGAATACCAATTCATCTGGTATCCCGTATCGAGCTATTTGTCCTTTCAGCTTCTTTATAACTGTTTGGGAGGGTGTGCTATACACGCGGTCGACTTCAAAGAAATTAGAATAATAGTCCACTGTCACAAGATATTGTTTTCAAGTTGAAAGAGATCTATGGCGATCTTTGCCCAAGGGCGGTCAGGTACCTCGTGGTTTAAAAGCGGTTCTTTCTGCTGCCGAGTGGAAAACGTCATACAGGTTTCGCATCTGGAGATATATGCTTTTTCTTCGCGATTCATGTTGGGCCAGTGAACGCTTTCTCGTGCTCTTCTCAAGGTTGACTCTATTCCTTGGTGCGCTCTGTGCAGATGCTCCATGGTTTCTCTCCGAACGAACGAACGAATTGGACGGACGGACGGACGAACGAACACGAGCGAACCATAGTCCCTAGAAATAAATTGTCTGGAATCGCGGCCAAAGTCTTTGTTCTAGGTTTTTCTTCACGTTTGCACCTTATTTCACCTTAACGCTTGCTGAACACATTGTGTTTTTGGTATAATGAAGCAATCAACCAATAGCAGCGTTGCTTTATAAATATTAATGAACGTAAAACAAAAGATTGTGCACCTTATTTGCCACCCTCAACCTAAATTGTAGCTCATTGTTAACCGCTTTGATGTTCGCCGCGTCTCCAGACAATATAATTCTAGGGACTATCAACGAACGAACGAATATAATGGAATGAACGAAGGGAT
This sequence comes from Paragorgia papillata, assembly GCA_035771165.1. NCBI lineage: Eukaryota > Metazoa > Cnidaria > Anthozoa > Scleralcyonacea > Coralliidae > Paragorgia > Paragorgia papillata. The sequence continues at coordinate 1,255,755 of JAWNZC010000400.1, forward strand.
AAATGGAATGAATGAATGAATGAATGAATGAATGAATTGACTCCATGATGATTGTCCAGTTAGGCAAATCCAAAGAAAGCGGGAGAAGGGGGGTGATGGTATAATTGCTGTGTAATTTCATTATTTGGTTCTGGTAAAGTGTTTACTTTACATTTTTAACTGATTATGCATAAGCCTTAAGTTTTTGCTTTGGCACAATAATATAATACAGACTTTGACCATGATAATCCATTTATAATTGTGTTAATACATTTTTTTATATTCTTAAGGTTTAGAACACAGTCTAGTGCATTTTATTCCACCGCACGAGTTTGGGATGATGGAATAATTTTACCTTCTCAAACTAGAGAGGTATTTCCTTGCTATATAGTGTGTATCAATATGTCATGTGTGCTTCTGATTGCATATAGTCAATCGAGAAATGGTCTGGCAACTCAAGGAAAATCTTTGCTTAATATTTTTGCTCACGTTTGTGAAAACTTGTGCACAGTTAGATCATTGTAATAATAAAGCAAACATCTAATAGTAGCGTATGAGTTAAATCACTCAACCGTGTCATTTAAATATAAATAAACGAAGAACAAAAGGTTTGTCCAGGATCAGGACCGTTTCAACATAAAAGCACAGCTTATTATAAGGAACAAAAATAAATGCGATTTTTCTTGCAGCTTGTAACGAATAGGCTGAATGTTGCGGGGTTGCAAAAAAAATTGCACTGTGTAACACCCCGTAACAACTTGCGATTTTGATATTTTTGCCGTGTTGCAATTGCAAGTTGCAAAAAGAGTTTGATGGGCTTCTACTTTTTGCAGCAACTTGCGACATGGATTGCAAGTTTCGGAACGTGTAATTACACCCTTGCAACACATTTTTTTCAAGGCTAACCAATCAGGTGTGATAACTTCGGGATAGTGCGCGCACTCGAGACTGGGCCAAACGCTCCTGGAACAAACAACATGGCGGATCAACTTGACGGTGACAGCAACTTCGAGTGTTCTTGAATGGGTAAATTTTTGGCAAGTTGCCAGAAAAATCCAATCCGAGTTTCCAGACCATATCTTGATTGACTATGCTGATTCCTATCATACTCTTGGAGAAATATATATGTTATTTACCGGTTGGGAGGTCCGTGCTAGAAAAATATTTGCCCGAGGTCTTAAGAAAGGCCCGAGGCCGCAGGCCGAAGGACATTTTTGAGACCGAGGGAATATATTTTTCTTTGCGGTCCGTACAAAAGCTGTAAATAACCTATTTATTTTTTTATTAATCGTACAATTTCTAATTTACATAATTAGGTAAATTAACATAATTGAATAATTAGGTTGCGTAATCGAGGTGACGTTCACGTGCTATTCCAAAATCCAAAGTTTATCGTTCGACAGTAAACAAGTTGATTATGATTCTTCGTCGTTCTTCGTCGCTTGCTCGTTTTTGGCTGTTTGCTTGGGAAGTCGCTTTGAATACTCGGCTGACTCCAATGAAATTGAAAGTGTGTTGTTCGAGTTTGAAGACGAAAATGCTTGTAGTACGCCATTTGTAACTATTTTGAAAGACATGACACGATGAGGTTGGCATGTGGAATTGAAAATATTTGACTAAAGGGTAAAGCGGACTTGTATAGCGGTTTTGTTGAGTATAGTTGGACAACATGCAGAAGAAAGACAGTTTAGTGTTAAAAGGTTTCAGCTTTTCTGTCTTCTCGTGGTATGTTCTTTTTTATATATACTTCTATATAGTTTTATTTAGTGATTCAGAATACTGTGTTCACAAGTTTATGTATGTTTTGCCTACATACAACGTTGTTGGTAGATTTCGAAACTGGCTGACTGTCTTTGTGTTTTATTTAACAGTGATGTGGCTGACAACTCCTTGATCGTAAATATGTTCACTTCTGTGAAGTATATATGCATCACATTCATCCTTCGTTTCAGGCTCCGCGCCAAGTGCACCGAGCCTGAACGAAGGGTGAATGTGGTGCATACTTCACACAAGTGAACGTGACTTGCCAGCAAAGTACGGCAGTACTGTACGTATGTAGCCTGTAGCCCGAATGAACGCCTGACCCAGGCGTCTTGTTTGTATATCAAACCTGGATATGTATGATTATGGATAGTAAAATAACTGGATAAGAATTGACAAATTTAAAAATTCCCCTATATTCAAAGTTTAGGATTAATGCAGCTTAAAATGATAATCGAACTGCCTGTAAATACAACAAAGCCACAAGAGAATATCAAGGTTTTCAAGGTAAAAAATGCACCGCTAATTCTAAGCAAAACAAAGTACTATTTTGCTACGCCAGTTTCTTTGAAACAACACAGAAAACATCAAAACAAAGATTAACAACGTTTACCTCGAACACTCCGTTGTGGCTTAGGCAGGTTATAAGACGATACTGAATGTGAGAATATGAAGAATTTGAAGAAACGTTCACTCAAAAACCTCAGTAAAACAAGCATACTCACGCCATTCGTGACATCACATTTTCAACTTGGTTCACAGGTTTCAATCATTTTTCAAACTGAGTGAATGCGATTTAACCAAGCAAAGGGTCCAAAACGCCCCACGTGACTATTAGTTTCCTATCCACTCCTTTTACAATCCATGTTACGATACAACTCTTCGTATCTGTGAATGTAGTTCACGCATGCCTGGGTACAAATCTGATCTGTTTTATTATGCTTTTTTTCAGGTTTTGGCTTTGAGTTTAAGAGCGTGTCTAGAAAAAAGAGATGCTTTTGAAACGACTAACTTTCCGGTGCTTCGTATGTGATTTCAGCCAATTGATATTTATTTTAATTTTTTTTTTTGTTATTTATATATAATAAATATATTAGAAAGTTAATTATTTGAAAGTTTTCATGACGATAATGTAATATAGATACGTTTTGTAGAAACACCACGTAAAATATTTATTTGCTAAGGTTTCGGCCTGTTGATTCAGGCCTTCATCAGAGCAATAACAATAAGCTGTTGGCTGACGTCATTTATAAATAAGCAACTGATCAATTAAATCACGCAAGAATACAATGGCGTGTCACATTAATTTTGTTAATTAGAAAAACAAAACACAAAACCAGGAATGTTTTCCAAATAGGGCACACCACGTGCTGTTTAATGGCTGTCCCTCCTGAGACATGTTTTGCAATCTCTATAGATTCCCTTGTTCTTCGCGTGAAGTATTGCTTGTCGCTAGCTAAGAGTGACGACTCTTCCCACTTAACACGATGGTCATACTTCCAAGCGTGTTTGGCAACAGCAGATTTATCATGTTGGGCTTTAATGCAACATGTCTTGTACCCTTTCAGGCGAGTTGAGAGATTCCCTCCCGTTTCCCCGATGTATATACCAAGCCACATTCACACAGAATGCGGTACACTCCAGGCTTAGATAAGCTATCCATCTAATCTTTATGTGTGAAAGTACCTTGAACAATTTGTGTTGACTACTGTGAAATACCTTTATACCAGCACGATTTAGAATTTTCCCAATTCTATGGGATGCTAGTCCGATGTACGGAAGAGAAACTGAAGGTGGTTCTTCCTGGGACTGAGTATTCCGCTCCGTTCATTGACGAAGGCCTGAGTCAACAGGCCGAAAGCTTAGCGTATAAATATTTTACATGGTGTTTCCACAAAACTTATCTATATTATATTATTTTATTTTAGAAAGTTTTTTTTTAATTTGTCAGAACGTTGTAATACCATTATTAATTATAATCGTAATCTATAAGGAAAACAATAAATTTAAATGTGCAGAGTAGTTCGTATAATAGTCGACATAGGCTCGATATTCAGCTGTCTACCGGTGTCAAGCGAAATTTGTGACTTCTGCGAAATACCTGACCAAGCGCGACGCTTCATAAATTTTGCACGCACGTAGGCGCTAAATAGATAGCCTACCGATTACACGCAATCTGATTTTTGTCCAAATGACTAATATCGAACGCAAGTATGCTACACTCAAGCACATCGGAAGACAGTTGCTGAAACTTTCACATTTTAACTATACTAATTATAATACGTTGTCCGTATTATCAGTCCATAGGAAAGTCATAGATTAGTTTAAAGTAACGATTCGATTGGTCAATATTTTATGCAAATGTCTCGCAAAGTATTAAGTCCAGAAGATATCAGTTGAAACAAGACAAAAACAAGTGTATAACAATACTGAACAACGATAATGACTGAATAACAGTGGAACAACCACTGATCTTTATATAACTGGATTGCTCATCGTTTATGATCAGCAATAAACATTGTGAAGCCACTGGCGGCCATATTGGTACTCCAGGTCCAGTGTACTTTGCGAGCTTAAGAGTAGTAAGAGTTTACCTGGGAAATCGGAAAAGCTGTAAAACAATTGTCAGATCGCAATTTACCGTTACCACTGGACTGGAAAACAGAAGGAAAATACAAGCAAATACAGAGTGAAATTGTCAACTATATACTTCAAGACTTTGTAAAGACATATGTTTCACTATACCAAAGGTATACATATAGTTTTATAGTGAAGTTATTGATTGATTTCATTGAGTTTTTTTTACGAGTTTTGTGATATAAGAAAGTTTATCGATTACCGGGTGAAATAACACAATTACTGCTTAATTATACTAACTAAGCTTATAAAACTTGTGCACTTTTCCTTGTTTGATACTAATTGCAGAAATGTTCTTAATGTGGCTCTTTTCGTCTTTTTTCGTGCTACGAAATGGAACATACAATTTTCCGTGGCGGCCATCTTGGTACTCCAAATTCGTCATCTCCGGTGGCTTCATTTTTTAAGCCAGATGAGCAATCCAGTTATATAGAGACCAGTGGGAACAACACTCCAATAAGCGAAATTGCGAGGGTGAACAAGCCATTATAAATCCTGTATGAATCACTTGCGAAATATGTGATGCACATGTTCTGCGCATCACACTGTACCACACTGTGCATACGCACTACCGCAAGAGTCCCAAATTTTGCGTCACACCGCGCCCCGGTATATTTACCTCTCCCAGAAGAAACGGCTGGACGCGTGAGCCATAACGCGAGTGTCAGACGTTATTCTCGTCTTCCGCCAAAAGGAACGATTGGGGGCGAGGCAGGCGGGCGTGCGAGAAGTAGAGAAAAATACAGCCTGATACAACTCTTCACCTGACCGCTTTCCGCCCCCAAATGAATTTTCTGAATCTCCAATCGACGCAGCTTTAATCCAGCCGCTCCAAGTTTGAAGTTTGCCATTTCTTTAGATATTCATGCGGATTCACGACCACAATCTAGAATTGTTTCGAAGTAATTTCTTCATGAGCTTGCTTGTGCGTTACTCCGTAGACACTTGGGAGAAGTTGTTATATTAAACTCTTGCTATAACCAGTACAGAGTATAGCTGGCACATCCTCATTAAACAGGACTTTTTATACACATTCGCGCTGTTTTTTCGGTATATTTTTTACCTTAAACTTCTCTAAACATCGTCTGTGTCATCGTTGTATCGCTAGATTCGTTAGACGCTTCGTTTAATTATGTAAGTAATCATAATTCATAACTAAATGAACACAAACCAATCAGAATAGAGATTTTCTTGTTTCTTTTGTCTTTATGGACCAATCAGACGAAAAAGCCAAAATCCGGATTTTTATATGCGGCCAGGTAAAGAATTGTATCAGGCCCTCTTTTCCTTTCTCCGCCTGCAAGTTTCCCACTTCCCGGAAGGGAAAAGCGGGCCTGACTCTGTCAAGTAACTACCTCCTCAGGCAACACTGATCTTTCTATGAGCGAGAACACTTGGGAAGAAGAAAGCCGAGAGATGCCCGCCAAAACTCGACACAGATCAACCGCACGCTAAACGGTCAGCGGATTTATTATTTGCTAGGGCAAGGCGAAAACAAAATTCTCTTTTGGCGACGGGAGTAAAGTTCTTGCCTGATGGCACTTGTTAACACGCTTTTGGATCAGTCGTGCTTAACTTCAGAACTTCTTCGAGAAGCAACTCCTCTTGCTCCATGATCCGAAATATTTGACTTAGTTATTCCGTACTATGGGTCCGTGGTTATCAGTGTCAAGGACGAGTTTTGTGTTTTGGCAGCCATAAATTCAAAACAACCTCGAGCTTGAACTAGAGCAAAGAATGCAACCTGGACTTATCAAGGTCGAATCATTAGGTATTAATAACAATCGAAGATAGAATATTACTTCAGAGTTTGTCTGCGCTGACCAAAAAACCGCGGGCGTATTTGTTCTTTACTGACATTTTCTTTAGGCGAATGTCAAAATACGATTTTAATAGCGAGTTCTCTGAGCTTTTTTCGTTTTTAATATGCCTTCCAAGCTAGTCCATCCAGCGATTTGCTGTTCGACTTGGTGTTTTTCGTAAGCTGAAAAGGTTCGTAATCGGAGCAGCGGAAGTACGGCATTTTACGAAGATGATCTTAAAGAAAATTGATTTCAACTCCTTGAGTCCTTTCTGTTCGACCTCACAGAATCGATTAAACGTTTTCTTTTACCTCAAAGCAAATTCAGATGTTTAGTTCGTACTTTTATGTTCTCAAAATGTGCTTTACAGATTCATTTCAAAGCTTTTCTTGCGAACACAGGTTGATCGAATTTCTCTATTTTCAACGAAAACAGCAATTATCCCTCTTCTTTGAAGAAGGATAGCAAAAAATCTGGCCGTTCGCATTACTTTCAAAATAGCTTTAAGGCAGTTTATTTTTATTCACCTGTTTTCCTGAATCAAAATTATCTTTGGGGAAAATGGGTAACATGTTCAAAAATCGCTCGCGATGACCCATGGTCGGCGCAAGCAGAATACGTGGGTTTGAAGACTGAGGAAAAAAACACACTTGTTTTGTCAACGGAAACTTTTGAAGACGCTCTGACTATTATTTCTTCATATCTTTTTCCAATTATGTGATTTTATCACACATCAAGCTTATTGTGTAGTTATGGGGGAACGTCATTTTCAGCCGTTGACTGTGGCGAAATTCGAATGACAAATAAAGTAGAAATGCGAAAATATCTCAAAAGCTAGAAAACTTCGCATTAATTTCGTGATTTTATTAATCTTTGGTTGGCAATTGAACTGCTGAGTCGGTAATTCATTCGGTAAAAAATGGGCCAGGTAGATTAATTCGACATTGAATATAACATTTTGTTTATTTCCTTTTCAATTATATCGCGGACGGGAATGTGTCCCGAGCGTTTCACGAACCCGACGCGAAATCCACGCATTCTTTCTTGCCGCGCATGCATGTGCAGACAAATTGCCCACCTGTTCTTCAGAGTACGTTTGTTGAAGAAGCATATATAGCGTGAGATTGAAGTGATGCCTTTACCTGAATTTGTTTATTTCCAATTTCTTCTCTTTGATTACACTCAGAACGCTCTTATAATGTGTCGTTGCCGCTGGTATTTTTGATTTGTTAATTGTTGTATCTTGGAATTCTACTTGGTCTATCAGAAGACGCCATGTGCAAAATGCTACTGTGGGTACCCGGCGCGACACAACAAGTCCATTTAGGTGACGCGACGTGTCTACTGTGCTCGGGTTCCGGCAGGCATCTCTCAGCTTTCCTGTCGCCTCAATTGCTCCCCAATCCCCCGCGCTATTGCACGCCACTTGAAGAGGAGGTTAGCTATATGGCGATTGTATAACTTAAACTATCCTCTTAGTTTAGACGGTGTTTAAAGGGAGGCAATCCAGCCCGGGTACCCGGGCTAGCCCGCTTTGCCGAGATCTCACTTATTCTATTATTTCTTGTTAATTTTCATCTTGTGCTTTTATGAGAGCCGATAAAACGGCACTATAAAAACTTCGTATACGCGACAATTTGTTTTTATCAGCTTTTTTCAACATATTAACAATTCCAAATTCTGTTTGTTCCTATACAGCTCAAATTTAAAACAATAAGATTTCGTGCCTTACTAACCTGAATGTCAGGCCTTTATTTGTTCCCGCCTTCCGCTAAATCCGGCATCGCGGCCAGAGGTGCGTGCAAGCGAGAAGGCGAGAAAAATAAAGGCCAGAGGAAAGTCTTAACAAAACCGTCTTCCGCCCACTTTGTTATTTTTAAAAATTAACGAGATGTGATTGATATGTGTTGTCAAAAGAACAAACCGTATGTTTTGATTTCATCCCACAGAAATATATAGGCTTTCTCCGCGTCTGGTTTTAGTCCAGACTAGTCTAGGTAGACTTGCAATAAATACACGAGCTCGAATTGAAGGCGTTTATCCATGGTATCTAGACCCGATCTAGAGAAGAAGTCGAATAATGGGAAAATACGATAAGAAACCGAGAAATTTGACAATTTGAGAGTATACATATATATTGATTCAAAATTCCACCATAATAATAGTTTCGACTAAATTAATAAAATATATAATTTCAAGCACAGGCTAGAACGTTGGAAAAAAGGATCGACTGGTATTGATGTTTTATATTAAAAACAAACGCAATAGTTTGGGAATTATTTTATACAGTTTTAGAATTTAAATTTTAGAATGCAGGTAGGCCATTTAATATATTGATACATAATTATAAACACGTCTCAACCGTATAAACTTAGTCATCCACAACTAAGACTAACTGCTCCGAGATTCCCGTTTTGTAACTTACGGGTTCACTTTTATGACAACCATTGTTCAGCACTGCCATAAACAACTTGGACTTTCGCATCGGTGTTCCAGACGGCTCGGTGTTCCAGAGGTTCTTCCCGCTCGCCTAGCGAATTTACCGCCTGGCGTCCTCCCGTATCCCCATTGTCCCTACGAGCGTGGAAGAACCTCTGGCACCCAGGGTAACTTTTACCAAAACCAGTGGGCAAAAGACATCTTATCTTGGCTGTCAACAGCGAGCTTTCGGATGCACGTCGTTTGTTCTGGTTTCAAAGACTCGTAGCCGAAATGTGTCAATGAATTTAACAAACCGGTTTCATAATAAATGATTAAATGAATGAATTGGTCACAGATACGATAAACACATTGGAGAAATGGCGATGACCTTGTCACGGTGTGCACCTTGACGGTGCACCTTTGGGCAAGTTGTTTATCTGAATGAACCAATCAAAATCCTTACTTCAATTAGTCAGCCAATCAGAGCTCCCGTCCATGAGATGGACGGAGTCCCCACAGTTTTGTTAAGAGTTTCCTCAGGCCTTTATTTTTCTCGCCTTCTCGCTCGCCCGCACCTCTGCCCGCGCTGCCGGGTTTAGCGGAAGGCGGGAACAAATAAAGGCCTGACATTCAGGTTAGTGCCTTACCAGAACTGATAAATTACGCAATTAGCACAACGAGCAAGCCAGCCCCGCTAGGCGATCGAGGTAGCCCGTCTCGTGCAAACACAAATGAAAATCCCGATTACCCGGGCGGGCTTCACCTTAGTGGTCTGTGTATATGTGCAACGTTTTTGGAAGTTTCGATGTATAATTTTGACGATATACACGACATTAAATGTTCCGCAATTTTCTTTTTCTTATCTTACGTCATCTCATGCGTTGCTTGCATATTACAAAAACCTCAATAACTTAAGAACAAAAGTCGCTATAGTCGAAGGTTCGGCAACATTCATGATAATTTTAGGTGTGCTTTTAATCTAAACCAAAAACATTTGGGGGTTAGATACAGTTTAAAGTTCTGCCAAATCATCGGATAAGAGTAGAGTTAGGATTAGAGATAGGGTTTGGGTTGGGGGCTGGGTTAAGATCAGGGTTTGTTTAGAATTCAGAATTATCTTGAATTCTAAGCTATTTGACAATTTAGGATAATCATAAATTCTATATGAGAGGATATGCTGCATGGAAACAGACTATTTGCCCGTCCTTTTTGCGGATACTGGTTTTAAACCATATCCGCTATGTCATGAGCTGGGATGCACAGACCCTGTTTCGTCAATCACGTGGTCAAGGCGTAAGATGATCGATCAGAAGGCAAGCCTTATTCGTATGTCCGAACCAGGGCGCTTATATACTGGGCGCACTGATCTATATAAGAGACTGGATAGAGCATCTATTATCTGAGCGCCTCCAGAAATTGAAGCCGGAAGTCGCCCTAATTTGTAGCGACGCCATATTGGATGGCCCCACCATGAGGGAGTGAGTTGCTATATTTTACTGTTGTGAATTCGTTGTTTTCTCATATAATCACGAAATAGACGAACAACACAAATCCATTTTGGTATTTCAAGCAACGGGACACATGGAACTATGGAGGACCTAAGAACGTGAAGGGAAACTGAATCGTAAGTAAATACGTTGATATTTTGACGAAATTTCGAAGGGGACGGAGAGCTCCCGAAGGGTTATTTACTAAGGAAACGGGAAACCCAACATTGCAAACGGCCGGTGGTTAATAAACTGATTTGTAGGATACAAATGTGAGATAATACTGTAATTGTGGAATGTTCACAATCGAGTAGATCATTTTAAAAAGCCGAAGGACGTGTAAAATTATGGCACAGAAGATCAGGGGCGCAACTAGAAAATTTCGAAGGCAGGGGTTGAACGCAAGAAAAGGGCAAAGTCTTTCTGTATTATAAACAATTTTGGACTAGAAGCCAAACCATATATTCTAGGGGTGGTCCGGGGGTATGCCCCCCCCCCGGAAAATTTCTGAATTTCGGTCTCTGAAATGGCATTTCCTGCATTTTGAGGACGCTTTTCTCGTATTTTCGGTTGCGGAAATTTTAATTTTGGTCTCGCATTATTTAAAATTTATCATAATTATATTCAGCCTAGCTGACGCCCGGGCCCACTGCTAGAAGCCTCTGAGTCTCGCCAGATTTGCGGAGAATTGTATTGCGTACTACAACAGACGATTAATTATCTGTTTATCTAATGTCTAACCTAGTATTAGAGGTATCACAAAAATGGCAGGGGGTAAAAAGGGCAGGGGTTGCAACCCCCCCCCCCCCCCTAGTTGCGCGCCTGAAGATAGATTGGCTTGTAGAGTTGTGAGCAGATTTCGACAAGCAGCAGATTTCTTTGGCAACATAGGAGCATGTTAATACTCTAAAGTTTGTAATATTTATGTTTGGTGCCTTCCATAGAAGTAACTGTAGCATGCATAACAAGAACGAGCCAGGTTGTTTTAATATACTCCATGCCCATTGTCCAAGTCATGTATAACGTGTTGTGTTGGCACTTAAGAAATTAAGTTGTCAACATTGTTTCTTATTAAACAGCTGAGCTGTTTTACTCCCTGTCATTTTGATGAAAAAATTGTTTGCGAGTATCTGTAAAATTGAATGTGATATTTGCATGTTATGTTGTAGGTAGTTTTAAATGAAACAATGAAGGAAGAACTTAAAGGTGAAGCAACATGACAACAGTGAACTTCAGTAATACAGAATATAATTGAACTGTGTCATTTATAGTTTTCAAACTTTGTCAATGATTTGATTAAAGAAAAGTTTTACAATTCTTATTTGATTCTGTATAAATGTACTATATAATGATAAATTTTAAAAATTTGATCTGTATGTTTTCTTGCTTCTGTATGTTATGAAAATTGGCAGAACTAATACTGTACTATCAGTGTGTACTACTGATCAAGAAGGCCAGTGTTTGATGTTATAAAGTCAAAACAAATCAAGCTAATATATATGTTAAACTTCACAACGATGTGGCGGATAACATTTGCAAACTGGCTAAAAAAAGCATCTTGGCAAAGGTATAGTCACAAAACTAATTATATTGTAAAATTTATACAAGATTTTTAGTTGTAGGCAAATGTAGGCCCAATTGCCCAAATTAGACAACCCTATCGCATAGAAAATAATAAACTCATTCTGATTAATCCTATGAATGCCAGGATAACTTAATATTTGAATCATTACCCCGAGTTTTCTGTGAGTGAAAATATATTGTTCAACTCAGTGGGCAATGGGCACATCAGGTAGTAAAAAGAAGCTTAATTCAGTCTTTTGGCTTATGATAATATAATACCACAGCAGTTGTTACCACAGCAGTTGTTCGTAGTGTAGCTTGTTCGGTTGATCAAATTTCCCGATTTCATTCGGTCCTTTAGCAGTATTTCCCTATTCTGAGTAAATTCTGAATGAGAACGGCCTTCGTCTGTTCAAAGTTGTCATCACTGACTCTGGGAGTTCGCTCCATCGAACTCGCAAATTCCGTTTTTCCCAACATTTTGGGGCTAAACAACTACAAGTTTTCTCTCCAAATACTTCACGTGTCCTTTCTTCCTCGTGATAAAAAAGTTTGTCTGAACCCGAAGGAGAAAAATGCCTTTATATACGAAAACTATAATTGTGCAACAGTAAAATATAGCGAAAGTGGGGCCATGGCTGTTGCCAACTTCCGACCAGGACAATATCTAGATATTATCCTGTTGACCACTTCCGACTTCAATTTCAGACAACAGATGCTCTATCCAGTCTCGTATATGGATCAGTGACTGTGTGATGCGGAAGTAGACTGGCACGAGCGAATTTTGGAGAAAATTCGAGAAAAAGTAGCAATTCGTGTATCGGAAGATTATCACTATTTTTCGTGTGAGAAGAAATTGATTGGATTTACAGATAAAATATTACTTCTATTACTGCATCAGTATGTATTTTGTGTAGAAACTCGTGTCAAAGAGAATTTATTTTGGACAATGTCCATGCCTTTTAATGCCTTTCATGGAGGCTAAATTTCACCACGAGCGCATTGTATGTTCTTCTACTACCAACGCCTAGAGATTCAGGTATGTTGAAGTTTATCATCTTACTCTTGTTTGTTAAAATTCTTGTTAAAATCGTTTTGAGATATCATGGCTGAAACTCGACCCTTATCAATGCTTGACTTCTAGCGATTTAAACAAGATATAAAATATAAACAAGACGTGTTGTTTTGACATACGGCGATTCTCTTTAACCGTGTCATTGTATTCCTTAAGTTTCCGGACTGTTGAAACAAAATGATTGTAATTTCTAAAAGATTTATTCGATTTATTATAATACGAGTTTTTGGAATATAGTCGGCGCATTGTGTGCTAAAACATTGCCAACACCGTGAGATTTTACTGTGACATAGGTAAGAAGTATCATTTTCATATTTGGTAGAAATAAAACAATTTGTGATTGATCAATTTTTTATTTTGACCCTGAAACTTGGTGTACTGTATGGAAGCGAGAGGTTTCTTCTATCGAACATTGACCTGTGCTTATGCATGGCGTTTGCAAACTTAAAAAAATATGAAAAAATTGAAGAAGCGCGGCCAGGATTATACATAATGAGTAAAATAGATGTTCTCTGACCAAAATATTTGTTTATTAACGAGCTTTCGGCTGCCAGACCTTCAACAGGAAGGTGTGTAAGTGTAATAGAGTATTGTTCTGGTAACAGAGGGAGTTATCAAACAAGAAAAACTTTGGGACACTGCATTACCACACAAGCTGACAACAACTCTAAGCCGTTACCAGAACAATATTCTATTAACTTAAAAACTAACTTCATGTTATTATTTTCGCTTCTCTTTTAATTTATATCATATTACTGTTTACATTGTATATTATAGTTAAATATCTTAATTTGTGGTTTTATATTTCATTACTACCTTCCTGTTGAAGGCTGCAGTCTGGCAGCCGAAAGCACGTTAATAAACAAATATTTTGGTCAGAGAACGTCTATTTTATATACATTAAAAAAATATGTCGCGTCAGGATTGTAATGTCGTAAGCAAGTTTCAGCAATTTTCAGAGTAAAAGAAAACCAACCTTGTCACATATTCGTCCACGTATATAAAACGAGCTAAATCCTCAGAAGAACTTATTTCTTCAATTGGTCAAAGCACGGCCTATATCTTATACAATACCAGCAATTCAATTCATAAGAATCAATTGTACTTGCTCATGAAATTTCTTAAGAAATTTTAACTTTGCTTTGCTGTTTCTGTTAAAAACTATCTTCAACAGAAGAATATTAGATTTACAAACTGTTAATTCAAGGTGCTGTATGTTAAATCATTACATGATAACTATCAAATTCTAAATCCAAGAAATGAGCACCAGTTCTAAGCATACTCGATATGATTATTATGCCTTATTGCCTCTTTATCACTGTCAACTGTCTATCAAGTGCTGTTGAGTAATTACTCTCTGACAAGCATATATCTTTTCATTTTTACAGTCTCTAGGAATGTTTACTTCCAGTTGACCGAAAATGCTGTAGAATTTGCTGGAGGATAGTTTTTTAGAAAAAAAACAGTCAGTTCCAAAGAATTTGTGGTGTTGGTGGAAAAATGATTTGTTCCCATCAGTGGTTTGTTTTTACAAAGGTTTTCTTCAATTCAACTGCTTTCTTCTTCACCTTCAACTTCATGAAAACAAGCTTGAAAGTCTTGAAATGACTGTGAGATGTACAATTCACAAATTCTTATTTAAAACCAAATTTAGTGGAATCCAATGCTGGTGCTATTGCCAATGTAAAAATTTTTTATTTATTTATCTGCTTTGTGTAAAAAATAGTTGCCAGAGTGATAAACATTTATTAAATTTTTTAATGAAAATACTTGAACCAGTTGTACTCTCAATGTTGAATGCTTTGAATGATACCGTAATTATCTTCACTATTAGTGTCATCCAACCCAAACTTGAAATATTTTTTAAATGCTAGCCATATTTATGTTTTTTGTTTTAATTTTATTTTAATGTTACCGCTTTATATCGATTCATACCTAGTTAGTTTAATAACCCTCTGATACCCAAGCAAAAAATTGTTGATAAGGAAAAGAGTCATGTTATCAACCATTGTAACAACCGCTGACCGGTGAATATCAATTACTCGTTGCCAGGCCCCGCATGACACGTCGATGAGCGCTCCCATTGCCGTTGCACCGCCCAGTATATAAGCGCCCTGGTACGAACGTTGTACGAAAGCTCACGAACGTAAGCCGAATTGCGCTTTGGCGAATGCGATATTGTACGTCATCAAAAATCAAAGCATTTCGAGAGTTACCTGTGGTGTGTTGAACAGTGGTCATCGAGGCACAAGTGTTGCTGTTGTTCAACGCTTTAATACCGAAGACAAGAGTGGTGAGTGGATGTTAAAGCAATTCAAGGACGATAAGATTTTGTTTTTTTATTTTGCCCATAAAATATTTATATATAAAAATTATTACAATATTTATAAATGATTGTATGGCTAGGGGTCTACTTACTATAAACCTATACAGGGTTTTTTTTAAGACCCCTAAATTATGTTACATTTAAGTCAATTATTACAAGTCGGTACAACATTGCATGTAAGAGAAAAAAATATACATACCGGTAATAATAAAATATAAAATACAAAACATAGAAAAATATAAAATACAAAATATATGAAAAAGAAAATTTAACATAATTTGATATGGAAAATATTACACATGTTTGACTAGAGTTTGTTACTGCAAAGAAATGCAGTAACAAATTCCAATCAAAACTTATTTCTGTACAAGAGAAAACTATATTAATATTGATGATACAAAAGGAAGCTTTTGTAACCGTATAATAGTACTTATTTATAACGTAATATAACACTAAATTCAACATTGTTAATTCAACATTGTTAAAATATAAAATACAAAACATAGAAAAATATAAAATACAAACTATATGAAAAAGAAAATTTAACATAATTTAATATGGAAAATATTACACATGTTTGACTAGAGTTTGTTACTGCAAAGAAATGCACTAACAAATTCCAATCAAAACTTATTTCTGTACAAGAGAAAACTATATTAATATTGATGATACAAAAGGAAGCTTTTGTAACCGTATAATAGTACTTATTTATAACGTAATATAACACTAAATTCAACATTGTTAAATTTGCAGGAAGTGTTTTTTGGATTGTTTTTTTAAATATGCTATAGGACGTAATAGTTTTTAGTTCAGGAACTAGGTCATTCCAAATATTCATTTAGAAGGTAAGAAAACTTATACATGAATATAGATTTCAAATATTTACGTTGATGGTAAGATTTAACATAGGGTTTAACTGGTAAGATTTAACTTCGTTAATGATAAGATTTAACTTAAAACATTGGGAATTATTTGCCTTTCTTCGACGACGTTGGATAAATTTTTCGATTAAAAATAAGAGACAGCATATAATTTGGCTCAACTATTAATATTGTATATTGTATATACAGAATTTTTATTTATTTCCAAGCATTGACGTAGTTTTTCTTGTTTCTAGGTGTGCATGTATAAACTGTAAACTGTTGTAATTGCAAGTTCACTCAGTTCTCGCAGTGTCAGCGCTGTGTTTGTCAGTCTGAGTGTCTCTAATCAACAATTTCACCAGACTCCATATGTCAGTGTGTAGGCTGTGATGATACTCACAAAATTTGCAAAGCAAAGATCAAATCAAACCGAAAACAAAGCCTCGGTGCTTAGCTGTGCTCAAACTGTACTGTATTAAAATAGATAGTAAATTAAAATAGACGACAGTAAAGAATTGACTATTTGATATATACTAACAAGTAACTTGCTTAATGTACAATACTGTATATAATTTACAAATAACTTCCAACTAGTTCAGCGGTTAAATGTGAAAATGAGAGTGAGCTGTGTGGCTTGAGCAATATGTCAGAATTTAAAGGCATGGTGTAAAATACACTTGTGCGTTTGATATAGTTTAGTTGATCTGAAGAAGTAATTTCAGTCTGGGCTGGCATAAAGCTACAATCTTGGACGATAATAGTTGTAACAGTCAACCCCTCCCCCCCGATTCAATGTTGTTGTATGAAACACCAGTCCAACATTGTTTCATTTCGGTCAACATTGAATCGGGGGGAGGCAACATTATTGTCCAAGATTGTCCTTGACTGATTTTTCTTAATATTGTATAAAATTCAGCTAAAATATGATTTATATTTGTAAATTAAAGTCAATAAACAAGTATTGAAATTTGAGGCTGTTTCGTGCAATTAGTAGAGAGATATTTGCATTTAAAAATACATAGATTGCGCTCTACTACGCACGCTTCTCCGCCATATTTCTCCGCCCGAGGCCTTTCTTTGTTACTCAATAATATCTACGTCACTAGAACAGTATTGCGAGAGAAAGTGCATTCTGCGATGGAAAAAAATGTAGGTTTCAATACTTGGATAACTGTTGAAAGAGAGAGGTATTTATAATATTGCTATTGTTAATAATAATAATAATAATAATTTATTTACCCATGTATCACCGAAGAGCTAAAGAAAAGCTCGTAAAAACGTGAACGTGACATAAAAATTATTACAAGTATGAGTTAATATATACATTAATAGTATTTACAAATAATTCTAAAAACCTAAAACATTTAAAATGAGTCTAATTCTATAATAATAATAATAATAATAATAATAATAATAATAATAATAATAATAATAATAATAATAATAATAATAATAATGGAAACTTTATTAAATGTCTTTTTAGATAATATACAATTGTAAATCTCGCTTATTTAAGGTAATTTACAATCGGCTACTTGAATCAACACTAACAATATATAACTAATAACTATAACAACATAAAACAAATATACAGTACAATAATTTTAAAAAGTTAGCAGTTCAGGATTTGTCCATTCCTTGTTTCGGCAACAGAATATGTAATAGGTGGTTCTGATTGCGATCGTCGTCATTCTATTATAATACAATATTTTTGGTGAGTCTTGTCAAGACTAAGATCATTCAGCATTTCTATGAATGTAGAACATTCTGCTGCAAAGACACCAAGGCAGCTAACCGATAGGTTTACAAATTTAACTGATCTGAATTGTTCACTTTGACTTTGTTCCCTTATCAATTTTGAATATTTGGATTTTTTACGATGGACGTTGTTTTGAAGATTTGACTCAAAACCAGCAGTCAGTTCAACAATGTAGAGGCATCCACTTGGAGTTGATAGGAGCAAGTCTGGACGGTATGTGTCACCAGTTATTATGGATGGACTTTTATAACCTGGAATATCAACATAAAGACTTGAACCACTTACGGTCTGTAGGGTCGTTGCGAGAAAGTTCAAGATAGAGTCGTGTAATAATAAATAATAATAATAATAATAATAATAATAATAATAATAATAATAATAATAATAATAATAATAATAATAATAATAATGAAATAATATGGTAGAACCTGCAGTAGCTACAAAAATGTGTGCTTGTTACAGACTTTTTAAAAGACATAATATTTTTGGATTCCCTTATTTCAACAGGTAAATTGTTCCATAGGGTACTAGTTATATACGAAAATGACTTATGTAGCCATTCAAGGTTAAAATTTGGTTGTTCCAGTCTTGTGCCAGTGCCGCGCAAATTATACTTAACTAATTTAAGTTTAAAAAATTCATTAATATAGGTCGGTCCTAGATTGTTTACTGATTTGTAAACTAAAGTCAATGACTGAATATATCTCCGTTCAGAAAGCGATCTAATATTAGCGTAATTTTGAAGTATGTAATCATATGTCAATGAATTAGACAAGCCCAAGATGGTTCTCAAGATGTAGTAATTAGTGTCTTCCATTTTCTTTGCTTCGACCTTTCCAATCCCCAGTAGAAGTGGACCACAATATTCTAAATTGGGAAGGACGTAAGCTTTGTAGAGCCGTATCATTACTTCCTGGGGGATAAATCTTCGTAAACTGCGGAGGGCGGATGCCTTAGCACATGCCTTCTTTGTCTGCTGTCGAACGTGACTCCAAGAATCTTCAAAGTGTCAGTTAATTTGATATTAGAATTATCCAGTTTAAAATTATACTCATACCCCAACGGGCCAATCGCCATTGTTTAGATATGACGCTCATATTTCAACCGTTGGGTGACTGATATCTGAGCCCGTTTTAACTGAATCTATATCTGAGATTATGATGATTGGGGGAAAACAAGCACGGTGTATTTCATTTCATAATAGAACATTTTATTTAAGTTTACAAATTATTTCCCCAGCTAATACTATCAATGAATTGTTCATTAACAATAGCATAATTATTTTTATATTAATAGCTTCAAAAACTACAGAAGACCCGCTACCTTGTCGTTGGAAATTTTAGAAATTAACGTATTGCGGCACGCGTTTTAGCCGAAGCGAAATCTGGAAGAGGTTGAAATCATTCAATAAATAAATGTAAAGCTTAAGCCTCTTTTATAGAATGCTTGTAAAGCCACATTTATTCATAAGCAGTTGGTTTAATTTCCCCTGCGCAATTATATACCGCCTTATGCAACGGTCTACCACGGTCTACCATGGGTTTCAAAGAGAATTGCATGTATATTAATTTTGTTATATTGTAGTGGTAGACCGTGGTAGACCGTGGTAGACCGTTTGTGGATGGTTCAGATAACTATTTATTTTATAAATTATAAAAACACAATGAACACCGACATAATTTTAAGATATATTTTAATGTCCAATCGTCTTAGTGTTACTCCACATGTCAGTACTTCAATCTCTGGCCTTTCCTTTCCTTAATATTTGTTATTCTTTTGCCCATGGAAGAGATTATGTTATTAATAATTTGGATGTCAAAATTATGGAGGGTATTTAATACTCGATATTGAAAATTTGGTGCAAAGCTAGTCTAAAGTTTTACTGCAGTTAGTGGGCTGAAAATTTGAGCCAACCTTGGAGCCATGGCGGTTTAAATAGGCTGCAGTTTTCCCCATCAAATTTACAATTGCAGCATTACTTTAAAGTGATTGTAAATTTATGCTGAAATTTTAGTCTATCTAATTTGGTCATTATGCTCCCAAAAGCACTCAGCTTGAAGTATTCAGTTTCTTGGGGATCTTTCCAAACGCATCTTACAATCACCATCATATGTTAACAATAATACGTTGTATATCTTCAGTACATTAATGTGTTTGCAAGCCAAATACCAGTATCTGCATGTACGCAATTGCGTACCTAACAAAAAGAAAATAACTAATAAAAAACAACGTCTTTAAAACGTTTGTGCGAAAAATGTTTTAAAGACGTGGTTTTTTATTAGTTATTTTCTTTTTGTTGTCACACAACAACTTTATATATATATATATATATATATATATATATATATATATATATATATATATATATATATATATATATATATATATATATATATATATATACATATATATATATATATATATATATATATATATATATATATATGTAATTGGGAGGGAACTAACGGAAAATACATTCTCGTTCCCAGAAACCCTTGGCCATGGGGACGAGATTGTTCCTGCTCGTCTATAACATTCTAATAAAAGATCGTGGAGGTTCTAGAGAAGCTGCTTTTCAGAACAGCAATAAAACCCAGATAACTTTCTTTATGTATACCTATCTCTAATAAGCGCTTCTCTCTAATAAACACCTCCTTCTAATAAACACCTCTCTAACAAACGCTTCTCTTTCATGAACGCTTCTCTCTAATCTAATAAACGCCTCTCTCTAATGAATGCTTCTCCAATAAACGCTTCTCTCTAATAAACGCTTCTCTCTAATAAACGCCTCTCTATAATGAACGCTTCTCTAATAAACACTTATATCTAATGAACACCTCTCTCTAATAAACGCCTCTCTCTAATAGACGCTTCTCTCTAATAAATGCCTCTCTAATAAACGCTTCTCTCTAATGAACGCTTCTCTAATAAACGCATCTCTAATAAGCCTCTAATAAAAACCTCTCTAAAATAGTTGTAATTGAAATACCAGGCGGGAAGCGCAGTCTAGTTAGAAAAATGACAGCCTAACAAATAACTTCAAGGAAAACCATAACGAATACATAATATTTCTAAACTTTTAACATCTCAAAACGTCTTTCTAATTAGCGCCTTTCTCTAGTAAACGGTTCTCTCTAATAAACCCCTCTCCCTAATAAACATTTCTCTCTAATAAATGCTTCTCTCTAATAAACACCTCCCTAATAAACGCTTCTCTAATAAACGCCTCTCTTTTATGAACGCTTCTCTCTAATCTAATAAACGCCTCTCTAATAAGCACCTCTCTAATCTAATAAACGCCTCTCTAATAAGCACCTCTCTCTCTAATAAACGCCTCTGATAAACGCTTCTCTCTAATAAACGCCTCTCTCTAATGAACGCTTCTCTAATAAACGCTTCTATCTAATAAACTCCTCTCTCTCTAATGAACGCTTCTCTAATAAGCCTCTCTCTAATACACGCCTTTCTCTCTTTCTTTCTCTCTTTTAATAAACACTTCTCTAATGAAGCCTTTCTCTCATTTACGCTTCTGAAATAAACGCCTCTTTGATAAGCGCTTCTTTCTAATAAACGCTTCTCTAATAAACACCTCTCTAATAAACGCCTCTCTAATAAATACCTTTCTCTAATAAACGCCTCTAATAAGCGTCTCTCTAAAATAAACACCTCTCTAAAATAGTTCCAATTGAGGGCGCAGTCTTGTTAGAAAAATGATTAGCAAATAACTTTAAGGAAACCCATAAGGAATACATAATATTTCAAATTTTTAACACTGGGGATTCGTTACTAACCTAGTAACATTTTCAGAGTGAAAAAATTATTTACAGAGATTGATATTAAATAGCTAACTGATACATAAATAGACGGTGACAGAGGAATAATTAATGACCATGAAAAAGTGTTCTCCCTTCTCGTGCAAGTGAAAGGAAAAGGTGACAAAAACTAAAAGATGTAAGCAAGCATGGTAATTAAAAAAGTGTCAAAGGAAAAGATCGAATGTTGCCGGTAAGAGGAGGTTTTATTTTAGAAATGAGAAGACTTTTTCGTAAGAGAACATCGAATTTGGTCGAACCAGAAGATAAATTTGAAAAATCGTCCAAAGACACATCTGGCCAGTTTGTGTTTTGTGTGCTAAAACACTAGAGTTGAGTCACAGAAAGGGTTTTTCCTAGGCAGGCCGAGACACCCATGTGTTCTGATTAGTATCCACTTTTTAATTACCATGCATACTTACAGCTTTTAGTTTTTGTCACATTTTCCTTTCACTTGCGCGCTCCCGAGTTCTCACTTCTTTATGCTTATTAATTATTCCCCTGTCACTTCTGTCACCGTCTATTTACGTTTGTTATGTTACCTAGTGATTTAATCTCATCTCTGTAACTAAACTAATAACATCTCTTAATGATCCAAGCCGTTGTTTAGAAATATACCGAGCGAGAATAAAACAAGACTATGACACACACGCAATATTCTCTGGGAGAAGCGGTCACAATCCCCTTGGACAGTTCTTACGATTCGACTCGTCATTTTATTTACATTAAATCGTACGAGTCTATGGACTTGAAGGTGACCTTTGGGAGCACTTCATCCTCGAACCAAAACTTTAATTTTGTTTTAACATCCAAGTTAAATACCAACGAAACAAATACACCAGCGAATTATTCTCAAGAAATAGATAATTGTTAGTCCTTCGTGCATTTCTAATCCTTTTACAAATACAACACAAATTGTGCTAAATAATTAAAGAATAGCTACACACTATTTATTTTTTCCCTTTTTTTTTCTAATAAACGCCTCTCTCTGATAAACGTCTTTCTAATAAATGCCTCTTTCTAATAAACGTTTTTCTCTAATAAATGCCTCTCTCTAATAAACGCTTCTCTCTAATTAACGCTTCTCTCTAATTAATAGCTCCTCTAATAAACGTCTCTCTTTTATGAACGCTTTCTCTAAAAGCCAGAGCCAGCCGACAATTTAAAGAAAGATAAAATGAAACAATTAAAAAATGAACATCCTGAAAACCCCAAGATATGGATCAAATAACTATACAAGACAAAAAATTAAATGGTCATACTTCTATTTCATTCGAAACTCATCATTAGACCAAGTGATCACTTGTATAACCTCTCTCTAAAAAGGGCTTCTCCTTAAAACTTCGAAGCTCGTTTGTAGCAAGAAGAAGCAGTAGTTAAACGAAAGTATAAAGTTTATTTTTTCATTTATATTTTCGTAGTATATGAAGCAAGTTTTAAGTAGAGAAAATAGACAGAATAGAAAGCTTGTCAATATAGAGAAATCACACGAGTTTTGGAAATGTTCAAAAGTTTAGCAGCATTCCAGCATTCTTTTTCGCCACTTCACTTGGTGCAGACAGCACACGTCATTTCTTTTCCTTGTACATAAGGAACACATGGAAGAGCTCCACAATGGCTTTCAACAAAGTAAAGCAACGCGCCATTAAGGTTAGCATGAGTTCCGTGTCTGGCGGTTGGGTTGCCATCAACACAAATATACTGCGTGCGTCCTTTGTGGTTGTAATGCTCGGCCATCAGGTATCCTTTGTACTCTAGGGTCCAGCCTGTGGGGCAGACGTTCCGTGCGGGGATCATCAGGTGACTACCGCGTGACTCGGCGTGGCATACAGCGCAAGGGGCATCGTGGTCGTGAACATTTGTAGGGAAAATATTTGGTTGGAGATTTACCTCGTATTCGGTGCCAAAGATGTAGGTTGATCCTTGATTTCCAGCTTTGAATTTGTCGTAAATAGGATTCAATGGTAAACAAAGATAATTGGATCCACCACCGGGATGTGTATAATGTGCTCCACCCAATACACCTTTTTCGAGAGATGGAGATCAGAGAGAATAAATCAGAAATAGGTATATTACAAGTAATATTTGGCATTTCACTCGATAGATTAAATTTGATAATTTTGGTGAAGGAAAATTTTGAGTGTAGAATATATACATTATAGGACGAAACCGGGACAAGTTGCGAAAAATGCAACATCAAGGCCTTCCGGCTAGGAATTGAACCCGCGACCCTGCGATGCGAGTGCAGTGCTCTGACCACTGAGCTACTGAAGCCGTTGTCAAGAGCTTGGCCACGTGTCCTGTATATAAAATGTGGTAATGCCGGGAGTGAAATTGAGTATATTATAAGTAATATTTGGCATTTCATTCGATTAAAATGGATATACAGTACTAGGTAATTTTTGTGAAGGAATTTATATATTCTATACTCGAAATTTTCCTTCCCCAAAATTATGAGTTTTTCAAAACTTCACCTCGTGAGTTTTTCAAGGACTTTTCAAGGACTTCACCTCGTGAGTTTTTCAAGGACTTTTCAAGGACTGCGTCGTTCGGACTCACTCGTGCATGTTTTTGTTTATTTTCAAAATGCACTCGAAACCATGCTATTACCTATACAAGAAGATAAGTTTTTCGAAAAAACTTGCGTTTCACCGAAAGCACATTTGGTGGAATTGATATATTTCTTCGAAATCAAATCACGATCTTTTCAGCTGATATAGAGAGACACCGTGAATATGTCATATTTTTAAATGGTTTTCTTTATTTTTGAGAAAAAAGGGTCTATGTGAAAATCTGCGCCAACAAAATACGCGCCTTACGAAAAACGCAGCAATGCCACAAATAGATCTCTATATAACTGGATTGCTTATTCTTTATGGTCAGCGTTAAACATTTTGAAGCCACTGGTGATTCAATAAATATTCTCATTTTCCATTTCTTCAATGTGACTGTTTTTTTTAAAGTAATCCTCTGGGCTTTGATATTTTTGACAAAAGAAACACAAGTTTGAGGAAGTTGAACCAAAATTTCAATGTAACGAATGTTTTGTTTTTTTTACATTTTCTGGGCAGCATCCGACTATCAAGTCTTATGTATTTTACTCTGGCTAACGCCAGATGATTTTACTCGTCACAGGAAAAACCCACCGACGGGAAATTGGGTTAGAGTGTCTATGAGGTGTTGGAAAATGCAAAGGAATGTTCGTTGGTTTAAAGTGCATATGAAACGAAAATTAAGTTTGTCTAATTTGAAAGAACACTTAAAACGATAGAGTAACGTCTTTTGAAATTTTTCGTTTCCTTGCTTCGTTCTTGAATTATTTCAGTTTGTTTGATATGCAAACTAAACATTTTGATGTCACGTAATAGATCAAACACGAGGAAGAGTGTTTCATCCGATATTCAGTCATTGCTTCTCAAACAAATCAGTATTTTATGAAAAAATCAGGTTGAAAGTTGGCAAAATCCTATGCTAATTAAGACCAGGTATCCAGTTCACCGTCTCTGTACTGATTTCCTTTGTTTTCATCTTATGAATTATGAGTTTGAGAAATGTGCATAATGAATTATCGAAAAAAGTTATATATTTTTGCTATTATCAAACCAAAATAATTCGAAGGAAGCAAGTGCGTGTCTTTCGCCAAGAACACTAAACATGTAGATTTTCAAATGATTATATTTGACAATAGCAAAGACATATAACTTTTTTTGATAACTCATTATGCACGTCGGACGTCAAAATTTTTTTAATTTGCATATCAAACAAACTGTAATATCTCAAAAATGAAGCAAGGAAACGAAAAACGCTAAGAATAGGGGGTTTAATTTAATGAATAGAGGAAAATAGGAGCACTTGCCTGAAAATTTTAAGAGAATATGGTGTATAGTCTTCGATCTATTAACTTTGTAAAAACGTCTTATGTCGTACATGATCAGTGACGGACACTTCACGAATTATTGGGGAGGCGACCGCACCCCCTCGTCCCCCTCGTCCCCCTAGTGGCCGCCACTGTACTCTCATTGATGCTGAAATGGATTGTACTTATGTATACTTATCAATTCGTACGTCACACGGCGGTCATAAGGTAATCTTTATACATCTTGTTAAAAGTATAAAAGCCCAGACAATCACTTTGAAAAAGCCCATAACATAGAAGAAATGGACATAAACGGACAAAATTGTTTAACGGACAAAATTGCGTGCGGGATTGACACTTTAATGCACTTTAAAATTCAGAACAAATCGATAACAATATTAAATTCACAAAGGGCCAGAAGACCTTTCCGCATGAAATAAATGAATGACGCGAATTTTTTTTTGACAAGTGTGATTGGCTAAGGAAAAAGTTGTCTGAAGTTTTGGATATCCGAAGTTTTGCAAGAGCCAATCATATCTCAAAGCGTTATTCACGCCCTTTATGCGAAAAAGTTGCAGAAACGGTGATTTAGTTAGACAATGTTAGGATTAGACAGAGAAGAGCAGCTAAGCAATATATAACCTCGGATTTAACCGTTCTCAATCACAATATTGCAAAACCAAAAACAATAGTTCATTGCATTTTTTCAATTAACAAGTCAGCATTTTCGCAGCTTATCTAGGTATTTAAAACTCGATTTTAAACACTGATTATATTATAATAATGGTTAAACGGCGTTCCTGCAATTGGCCCATACACTACAAATTTCAGCGAGCTAGCCTCACCCAGTGAACTCAATTTTCATAACTGGAACGCTAACTTCAGTTAGTTGAAGTCAGCTATATTACGTCGCTTTAAGTTCCGTAGAAACTGTTCACTCTATATATATATATGCAGAAACGAGATACACGAAAATGCAAAGCTTCATTTTTGAAGCCTCGTAATGACTGAAGTTAGATATGAAGAAGGAACCATCGTGAAAATTTGAGGAACTTTGAGAAAGTTCAAGCATATTCGAACTCGCCTAAAAAGACAAAGAAACTAGTCCGAAGTACCTTTATACAACAATTTGCTGCTTCCTGGACAATCCTCCCTTCCCCATCTTGTGTACACCGTACCACTTGAAGATGCAGAACGTCCTGGAGGACCTGGCGGTCCATCATTTCCTGGTGCACCTCGTTGTCCTGCTGGACCTATATAGTCAATAAACCATAGGAATTATTTCTTCTCAAATTTTGAAAGTTTATCGCACGCAGTGACGGATTAACCTAGGGGCTATACTTAGCTTGGTTTCTAGGCCTTTCCTGTTGACGCGTTTCAAAGGTGAGCCGAGCGGAGACGCGTGAAAAGGTTTAGCAAAATTCGTAGCACTTTGACTTCACAGTTTGGTTGTTATTTTAGGAAGAGTTGAGATATTATAGTTTAGTATATGACTATTTCTGTGAGCGGTCTGGAACGTGAAATCTAGCAATTTGATTGGTTCCTGATCGATCCGGAATCTGCCGTTACGGACCGCTGACAGTGAGAATTTTATAAACAAAATAGTCATGTCAGAATATGCAACAAGATGGATACTAATTTCAGAACTACTCATTGTTGATACATATCGTGCAGGTATGTTCTTAGAAATTGTGTTAAGCTTTCATTTGATGTATAGTTCAAGTTTCCATGTTATGCGAAACTTTTTAAAATGTTCAAAATCTTCGTAGCATTGTTCGTAATTATATAAAATTTACTAAAATATTTTGGGTTTTTGTGTTCAACTACCTAACATACAATCTTGAGCAATATATCAAACAATGGCAATTGAAAAATGCTATTTGTGGTAGAAAGTTCAGGGTTCTAGCCAAACGGAAAGAACTTTAAAAATAGGAAAACATATGCCATTTTGGTTCAGTTCGCAAGAAAGATGCTGGCGAATAAACGCCTAACACGTTGTGGTGTTTTCACAAGACGTTTTAATACAACATTTTTATACATACAAAAACCATTCCAGTCAGGACCTTTTTGCGAATTTTGCTAGGCTTTCTCGCTTCTCTTTTCTCCCCTCTCCAGTTTCCCCAAGGAACTTGCCCAACCCCGCGCGGCCGTAGCTCATATCAAAACCTAGAAACTAGGCTAGGGGTTACTGGGCCACGTGCCCCAGGTCCCCGAGTTTCTTTGGAAAACCAACAAATGACCACAAATGCAACGGAATATAATATTCAGGAAAAGCAACAAACGTTTAGAAAATCAGAAATTTTGAAATATCAGAAGCAGTCTGTACGCTATAAGTTTAGTAACTACTTCATCTTATTAGATTTAATGGATTCTAACTCCAACAGTAATACGTTCCTAATGCAGTGTACTATGGATATACTGCCATATCCCATAAGATATCTTATCCTGAACAACAATGATGGTTATGCGCAGGAAAGTCCATGGAAAATGTACAACCGTTTCGTTTCCACTTCACGAAATTAGCAAGAAAATTATTTTGTTAAATTAAGCAATAGAGCCGCAGTCGATATCTATATTATATAACCGCTCCCGTCATTTTCGAGCGGGGTGCAACCTTCCTAACTTCTTTATGCATGTATTTGGGGCTCTAAATTTAACCTAGGCAGTTGATGTTTCTTGGTAGCCATACCTCCTTTTCTGCATTGAAGTACGATGACTGGGTTTTACAAACAAGTGTAAACTTTCTTCTGGATAAAAAATTCTGGTACTTTAAAGCCAGGGCATGTTTCATAGCTTCAGGAGAAAGTTGGTAATCTTTCATGGATTTCCCAAACAATTGTTGGAGGTGCTTTCCTTTTTTATACCCAATCATTAACTCACTGATCAGTTGTGCCTCTGCATTAGCTGTAATGTTAATAATAATAATAATAATAAACTTTTAATAATAGCAATATTGATACTAAAATGGTAGTGATAATAATATTTACAGGGTACAAATTGTTCCTTTTCAGGCAGAGGTGCACCAAGTTAGAAATATAATATTCAAATAATTATATACTGTACACAACAACAGTATCCAGGTAACAGTATCCATATACCATCATCAAAATATGCGTAAATATAAACATTTCAAAATAATCCTCAGTACATGCAGCTATAAACAAAAGTTCATGATAATTAAGATATTCTGTTTAGATTTGTAAACTCAAACCATGGGATTAATTAATTTCCCCTAAAAATTTAGTTCCTACCTCTCCTCCATGTATAAATGTAAGTACCTTCTCAGTCTCTTTTCTTCTTCGGTATCTAGTACTAGAATTGGAGTCGTTGATCATATCTTTAGATGTGCTGTTATTCACTCTTTTGGACTTTGAAAACTGTTTATGGTCTAGTCCAAGTGAGGAAACCATACATTTGACCTGTTCATACTGTTGTGTTTGCACTGACAGTTCCCTTTTCATCGTTTCAACATGCTTGTTTCTCTCCTCGATTGCTTTGTGTAAACTAGCCAATTCTAAATCTAACGAGTAGAAGGAACATGCAGTATTTAGATGACTTAATTAAACCTAGTATAATAATAAAAGCCCAAATAAATGCAAATAATATATAAAATATATAAAGTAATAACTCATCGAGACAACTATAAATGTGTAACTACGAAGTTAGAATACAATTTGCATACGATCGTAGACTATTGATGTGAATTAAATAAAAAAGTTTACCTTTCTCGTTTAAGCTACTTTCGTACTCTGATTTTGTGTTGCCCAATTCTTCTTCACAAGCACGTAGACGAAAAGATGTTGATTCATATTCCTCGCCTAAACGGTGGTCTTCTCTCTTTCTTTTGTGCGTATTAATAACAGGCGACGATTCCCAAAAGGCCACCAATGCTTTTTCGTTGTTGCATTGTCCTTTATGGCCATTTAACTTCGAACATTTTCGGCTTCGTTTGCATTGAACTTCGATACCCTGAGACGAAGCAGCCATCTTCGATTTACGCACACACTATTATGTTGGTATTTTGATTTCCCTACATCTTATTTTATGTTTCTAAAACAGCTTAACGAATTTGTTGGGTTTTATAAAGATAAATCTCAATAATTCGTTTTGTTAAGTAGCTGTACAATGTCTAATTGAAGAGAATTGTCAGAAAACGCTTCGAATTTTGGTACAATTTCCGGTTTTTTTGCAATGAATGCTTATTCCACAAATCTCTCTAGGGAGGGCTAAGTAAAATAGTTAGATATAATGGTAGTCTACCCTCCCCTCCCATATTTTTGGTTATTGGCTTTGTATTTTAGCCGCTATAAACCGCCCAATCTCAAAGGGTAGGCTCGAAATAATGTAATTTTTAGTATAGTATGTCACCGTTTGGCCACAAATAATGGTTTATTGGGGAAATCAATGTTTAAAGTATGTCTTTAACGTGTGTTGGTTCTTATATATAGATCACAGCCATTATATTCTACATAACAATGCTTGGTCATTCATGCGTCTCAACTGGACGCCATTAAAACCATGAAGTGTGACCGTTGCCTAGCTAGTGGGAGAAAACTTGTATTTTCCATTTTTCAAGAAACTGTATGAAGCCATCTTATGTCACATTCATGTATGTATATTTATCACTCTGATGGTGTTACGTGTAGTAACGAAACGCTTCGAGTACTACGCCTACGACAACTCCAGAAATATGTGTTGGCTAAGTACATGCATGGTCTCGATAATTTCAGAACTTATAAGTGCATGTATATACTACGGTGAGTGGTGACGAGAACGTTCTTGAAGAGAAGAACTTTTCTTACAAACGTATTATTGCTTTTAACTGTGATTAATATTTTCTGAGTATGGATTGAGTATAACAAACTTTATATATAAGGCAAGTGGAAGCCGTAGAATCTATCAAATAAAGCGTTTTCAACCAATTGGTGTTTGTATTCATTTGTGAGGTTTGTCTATACCAGTGTAAGTAAATATATAATTCTACAAAAGGAGCTACTGGTGTGTTTACTTTTTACTCCAGTTCTGGAATCAAATTATTGCTCTTTTTACTCCAATTCTGGAGTAATATGGAGTTACGCTTACTCCGAAAAAGGAGTTAAAATTGGGCTGCGTTTGGTTGGATTAGATGGTTTGGATTGGGTTGGATTGGGTTGGGTTGGGTTGGTTAGGCTAAGTTAGGTTAGGTTAGGTTAGGTTAGGTTAGGTTAGGTTAGGTTAGGTTAGGTTAGGTTAGGTTAGGTTAGGTTAGGGAAACGTATTTAAAAAGTGGATTATAATTTGGCGCGCTCCATCGAGTTATAGATGCACGCGGAAAGTTGGGAAAACACATAAGAAGCGTAGGAGTTGGCC
Organism: Paragorgia papillata; assembly: GCA_035771165.1. Lineage (NCBI taxonomy): Eukaryota > Metazoa > Cnidaria > Anthozoa > Scleralcyonacea > Coralliidae > Paragorgia > Paragorgia papillata. Next base: position 1,286,445 of record JAWNZC010000400.1, read on the forward strand.
AAGGCGATAAATTTTCGAACCATTTGCATAACTCGATGAATCATGTCAAACCGTGAACCATTTATTTTATAACATAGAATAAGTTTTGAAATAATGAAAAATACGGCTTAAAATCAGTTGTATGTCACAGGAAGTGTTTCTGTTGTGTTTCCTGTTTACTGTTCGTTAATGCCTCAATATAATCTTTTAATGTTTCCGCAGACAAATTGAAAATTTGTTTGCATTGTTTTTGACGAGTGCTTTTCTTCTTTCTTTTCGAAATGCTATTCCTGCGCCTTTTTATGGTGCTATGAGTATCGAGAAATGGACCACGCACAAATCTGCTGTCAGAAACGTTTTTGTATTGAATCTATGTTATAAAAATTGTTGTTCGCTGCAAACCCCGCATGGATTTATGCAATTAGTGATTATGTTAATGTTCATTGTTTTCAATTTTTTTACTTGACAGTTGACTCTAGTCAGTTGGACGTTGTAGTGCAGTAACCTATAATTAACTTGACTAAATATTAGCTAACTTAATTTAACTTAAACTCGCCTCTTATTTCACCACACCTCACTGTACCTCAGTTCACGTTTACTCGCCACAATAACCAAACTCAACCTAATCGACCGTATCGAACCAAACCGAACCAAAATTGACGAAACGAACCAGATCCAACCAAACCGAACCAAGCCAAATTAACCTAACCTAACATAACCGTTTCATAAAATGGCGGATATATAAATACTAAACTATATAGAAAAATATTATCAGTATTAAGTTAAATTGGAGCACCTTGTCAGCAGTATATGGTGCAATGTTTTAGAAAAGCTGTCCTTTTCATACCTTATTTGCAACTCACTTAAAACAACAGTCGTCTGAAGCAATAGCACCCAGGATATCAAAACAGCAAAAACCAGATGATGCGCCATTATCTTCGTTTCTTCAAGCTGTTTAATAAATTCGCCTCAGTTGGCTTTGTATTTGTATTTGTATTTGTATTTGTATTTGTATTTGTATTTGTATTTGTATTTGTTGCTGTTACTGTCAATATAGATGTGTCCTCTTCCTCGATCGTTTGCTAACTGATTAAAAATCATATTTTTGAAAGCTTATTAATCACATTAAAAGATGCAATATTTCGGCTTGAATTTGTAAGAACAAACAAATAATTTGTTTTCAAAGATCGAGTCTGTAAAGATTTAGGGAATTAGGCAGGGGAAATTGAAGCGTTGGAGCAAATCAAGCGTGAGATTAATGCTTTGTTAATTCAAATAATAATACGTTAAGACTAATGGGGTGATTACATGGACCGCGCTGGCTAGCACGGTTTGCCGGGATGAGTTTTGAATTGACGTGGATTATTTCAGGCCGAAATTCGCAATTACCAAGTAAATAATGGAAAAGTTACGTTAGTTTTACTTCAGTTTTACACTATGTAATCTATTATTTATGTCGATGGCGATGCAATCCTTTGTAAGCCCATTGTTAATAAAAAGATTGTTATAGTCTTAGCTAACCCACGAAAGCGTCTTCACGAAGACTATTAAGTCTTCTCCATGATTACGAAACAAACGAACAACGTTCAACGGTTAACCGGGCCAGTCTGGTCCTTGTAAATACCTCCTAAGAGCATAAAACTTACAAAAAACAAACTTATATGTAAAAACAATAAGCATAAAACGTCTTGTGCTGCCATAGGCTACGTCCACACGTATACGTTTTCGTAGCGTTTTCATATTGTTTCATGTAAGTATAGACCATTGTTTTCTATTCCCTTGAGGACGGAGAACAATATGAAAACGCTACGAAAACGTATACGTGTGGACGTAGCCATAGTTAGAGATATAAATAAGCTTTTAAGTTTTGTATTAAGTTTGTTCAAGTGGATGACTACATCTAATTTCCCCTGTATTTCCCCTGTATATGAGCCGTGGGCTAGCCCAGTTACTGGGCTGATTTTATATCACGAAAATCTTATTAGGACTATTTGAGTAATGCAAAATAACAGAAAGAAGCAAAATTGCCTTGCTGTAAGTAAAGCACACAGGATAGTCTAAATATTTCTTGGGATCACAGAAAGATTTTCGTGACATAAAATTAGCCCCGTTAACCGGACTAGCACGCCTCATATGAACGGCCCCTTAATTGATATACTGACTAACAAAGATCTTCTTTCGTGCAACAATTTTTCATTGTTCTACAGTCGTTGGCACCTAAGCGTGTACACCGCCCGTCAAAACATGTTCTAAATTTAAGCCAAAGTTAACCGTTTTGAAATCAACACCGTGGGATTGGCGAGACGTGATTGGCAAAGGGCACATTCATGTGACAATAATGCATTGGTTCGAATGTATTGAATGAAAACCTAATACGTTTTCAAGGTAAACATTTAACTTTGACGTTGACATAAAACATGTTTTGACGGGCGGTGTACACGCTTAGGTGCCAACGACTGTATTGAAAACTGAATGACATTTATTCTGGCAGCTTCTTATAACATAAAGTTGAAAAACTATCCCTTAAGTACAAGTTAAGGACTATATATTACAAGAACAAGCTGAAAATATTTCTTAAGAATAAGTTAAAAAAATATCTTAATGTATTTGATAACTGTACCGGAATCTACTTAGGGTTTCTTAGTTGGTACGTTTTTTTAACTATGATCCTCTCTCAGTAAAAATAGTTTGTGATTCTTATACTGTATTGAGGACTCAGAATGAGATCTATTCTGAGAGCCCCTTAATATATACAGCAATAACCATAATATTTTTGAAAACTGTCTGAAGGGGAGCACGGGTGGCGTGTGCTTTCACCGTGTGCTGCCTCTCACCAAAAGTTACATGTATGCCTGGTTAGAAGGGGTTAGTACTTGGATGGGTGACTGCTTGGGAATGACCCGGCTGTCAACTCGGCTTGGAACACATGTGAGTGGAGTTGTAGTCGACGATCTCTCCTGTTCTTCGAAGGTTTTTTTCCGAGTTCTCCGGTTTTCCCCCTCCGTAAAATCAACACCTTGGTCTTAGCTCATGTGATCGGTGGTCTGAACTGTGTCGAATGGTGGCTGCTTGGCGCCTTTGATATGTCTCGACACGGCCACGTTGAAAATCCTTAGAAGAAATTGTAACTGTTGATATGCAATTTATCAATTGATATTAACGACATAATGAAAACCTAATACGTTTCTAAGGTCAACATTTAAATTTGACGTTGACATAAAACATGCTTTGACGGGCGGTGTTTCCACTTTAGTTGCAAACGACTGTATTCTGACAGCTTACACGGTGCAGCAACGATAAATACATGTTTATTAACTACAAGTGGCTACATGTAATTTCCCCTGTAGCCAAGTCTACTTCTTTAACTAAGATCCTCTCTCGTGCAACTGTTTGCATGTGTTCTATCAAGGAATTGGAATGACATTTATGCAGACTTATGCAAACGTTTTAATATGCGGTAATTAACAATAACACTTTAAGAACAAGTTGAGAAACTACTTAGGGCTTTTTAGCGGAAACTACTTAGGGCTTTTTATAGTTGACAGTGATTTTTAAACTAAGAACATCTCAACCTCGTACCCAGGGTCTTACCTCCGCTCCCCCCTCGCTTCGGAAAGACCCTGGTACACGCTGGTCACGTGCTGCCCAAAATATGGGAAGTACAAAATAAATTTAGTGTGGGTGGGGTGGTACAAAAAACTTTCTCGACTTACCGACCGGAGTAGTGTTTATACAAAACGCAAAACATCTGGCCAGATGAAATGTCGCGACTCACGAAAGGTGCACAACGGCTTGGAGAAACAATCCGAAACGAGATATAATTTAATAAGAATGCCAAAGTCTTAAAGATCAATATTTTGCTGGCTTTGTAGCGCTGGCGACATGTGTTTATTGATGGGAGTATATTCGTTTTAAGGCATTTGAATCGCGAGGCTTTTTACTGGACGTATTCACTTAAATATAACGGCAACTTTCGCGTGTGGTATTCAACAACGTACAGGTGAAACATGATACGTATTTTATTATTTATATTGAGAGTTTGAAACAGTCTTCCATTTCATTATCAACTGTGAGGTTTACTGTGCTACGTTGTTTTGACCAGTTCTCATGCGGACAAAATTATGGTCAGTCATCCACGAACATGATAATTGATAAATATATTTGATATAAAATGCCAATTTTCAAGTTCATTTTAAAAAGGTTAGTCGGTATCCGTAGCTATATCCGTACCGATATCCGTACTTTGTATAATTTAAGCACCCAGGTTGACGATTATTAAACGAATGGGAACATTAAAACTTTATTCATTGCAAACTTAAATAAACACAGCGATTTATTATAAACTAAAAACAATAGCTGTCAAAACAACTTGTTTCAATTTTAAAATCGTATCACCGGTTTAACGATTCATTTCAAAATCTAATACCAGAAAACAAAACAAGATACGTATACATGCATTTATTCGACTATTCCAGCGAGGTCAAGCATTGATACGCAGGGGACACTCCCACAGTCGAAAATTCTGATAGACGACACGTGATCATGCAGCGTGTACCAGGGTCTTTCCGCAGCGAGGGGGGAGGGGGCAGCGGAGGTAAGACCCTGGATACGAGGTTGAGATCTTCTATACAAGAGTTGTGATTGTTCTATTGTATTGAGGTCTTATATTGAAATGAGATTTATTCTGACAGCCTCTTAATATGCAGTAATAACAAAAGCATTTTAAAAACACGTTAACAACTATTTTTTAAGAACAAGTTGAAAATATCTATCTTAATAAGAACAAGTTGAAAAGATCTCTTAATGTATTTGATAACTGCAACAAGTTGATTGCATGTAATTTCCCCTGTGTCGGTGTGTTTACTCGTGAATTATAGGGCTAAGTTTTCTTAACACTGGAGTTTTAACTGTATAATAATTGAAAGATTCTTCCTTCATATACAATAATTGGTGACTGTTCTATTGAAAATTGAATGATATTTATTCTGACAGCTAATGATGTATAATAACGGTAAAATGTTATCAAAACATTTCATATGTTTATTAACTACACAAGTCGACTACATGAAATTTCCCCTGTACTGCAATCTACTTAACAAATCCTCTTGAAATTGGATTTTCAACTGGCAAGATCCTCTCATTAAATAGTTTGTGTTTGTTCTATAATCAGGGACGGATTTAGGATTTTGAAAACGTCAGTCAAACTTATGATCCACAGATCTAGGGGGGTGCGGGTTTGCCTCCGGAAATTTTTTGAAATTGGGGTCTCTAAAATGGCATTTCCCGCGATCTGACAGCACACTGAGCAAACTTTTGAAACTTTTAAAACATATTTTTAATGGCACATTTTATCATTATTGCAAAATAATTTTGTCCAAATTGGATGTTTCTTAAACTTTATTGAGAAAATTATACAGAATTATATATTTACAAAGCTAACTAAAATATTAGGTACCTAAACGAGACCGGAGCGAACACCCATGCAATTATTCATTGTCTCAAAGATTAATTTAATAAATTATATGTCATCTACCGACAACCTGAAATCATATTTCACGAACACGCCGTTAAAATCGATATCTCATCAGAGCAAGATAGCGAGACTAACAATACCTTGAAAACAGTATTCATTTCAAAATCATAAAAAGAAAGATCCAATTTAACGTTGAACTAAACCTGGGCTTAAGGATCAATTGATCCTTTGAGTTTCAAATTCATATAAAAGCTCCTGGCAAGCGTGAAATATGGTAATGCCGCCTGCTGAATAAATATATGTCTGAACTCTGAACTCAGACTTCACTAGGACGCAAAATGATAAATAATACGATACTGAGACTGGACAAAACACATATATTCGACAATACACTGTTTGTAGATTTGAAATGAAACAAGACGACCTTCACTTTCCAGTCTTACTTTGCAGCAATGGGGGGAATAAATGACTCCGCGCCAAAATTGAAAAGCTCGAAATGCTTCCAATCGCGTCTATTAAATGTTCCTCGGTTGAAACAAATCGATGACTGTGTAACCAGCTAAAACCCGTTCGTAAACGCTTACAGAACTCATGACTGAAACACAGCTGTGAGAAGTGAGAAGCTTCGATGATGATAGGGGGCGAAAAAACGGGAGAGGGCGAGAATAATCTAATTACTCAGTATCTCAGCAATCCAATTTTCAGCAATCCACGGTTGCCATGGTGCAGATTCAGCAAAACGCTTGAAATCAACGCGAGAGCCAATCAGGTTTGAGGCAAATCCAGCAAAAAAGTGGTTGCCATGGTGCAGATTCAGCAAAACGCTTGAAATCAACGCGAGAGCCAATCACGTTTGAGGCAAATCCAGCGAAAAAGTGGTTGCCATGGTGCAGATCCAGCAAAACCCACAAAGCAAACGCTGACCACCGGTAATCTCTGCCCGGTGTTTGCTGACTCGCAAACTAAGATAAAAGCGAATTTGAAACCCAATCTCTGCGATCACTGAAGGCCAAGCCAAAGCAGTCGCACCATAACATTTTCTAGAAGATTCTTGAGATTAAAATATTGTCTGATTGCGCAATTATTCTTGTGATTTTTTACGTCAGTCGCGTGACTGGTCTGATGTATGCTAAATCCGCCATGTATAATATTGGCCATTCCCTGAAAGAGTTGAAAGTTGGTGAGTGGTTTGGAACACTATGGTACTTGAGATCGTTTGGAGCAAAAGATTTCATGCTTAGTAACGCTTAAAACTCTTTTGATGACCAACTGAGATATATTTTGACATAATTTTAATAGCCATATTCATGCAGTAATTAACAATATGTTACTTTTTATGAACAAGTTGTACAATTATTTGTTAAGAACAATTTGAAAAACTTTTAAGTGATATACATATATAGTATAATTTCAGAGGTGAATATAAAGATTCCGGACATTTGATTCGTTAAAAATTTCGTCATAAATCATTATATTCACCGCGCCAGGCGGTGAATATAACATCACAAAATAACATCACTAGAAAGAGGTTTTCGAGGGGAGTCTGGGACTTTTTTCCAACTAAATTGAGTTAACTCGTTCCAGTCTCCCCTCGGAATTATGATTTTAATGAATGTTAATTTTCAAAATGGCGGAGTTTTTTTTAAAAATGGCGACCGTACTTTCAAAGCGAACATATCGTCAAAACTGCTCAAATAACTCAGGACAAATAGACTGTATACATCGAATAGTTTGGAGATACAACTGTCTAAAGGTAAGGAAATGTTTTGTCGTAATTATTTTTTATTTTGGAAGAGTTTTGATCGTATTAAGCCGTGCTTTTGGAAGTGACTGAGTGAAGAAAAGATTCAACATTCAATTTCCAAATTTCCAAGATCAAGATAAGATAAACTAATACATTTATAAACGTGTGTTTTAACTTCCTTGGATATTCACCTCCGAAATATTATACTATAACAATTATTCACCTCAGTCTCGGTGAATATTGGTGAATATATTTACCTCGGCTTCGCCTCGGCAAATATTCACCGATATTCACCTCGATTTCGGTGAATAATTGTCATATATATATATATATATATATATATATATATATATATATATACACATATATATAGTTCAATCTACAGACACGGTGTTTCGCTGTACAACAGCTCATCAGTGTAGCTTGGAACAATCTGAATGAATTTCATCAATTACTTATACACATGCGATCGTCGGTGACAACCGCATGTGGGACAGCATCGGTGAAATACATTCAGATAGCGTGAAGTGCGCATGGGCCCAGAGTGCTCAAACTTCCACAAGGGTAGTGAGCGTTGCATTATCGCTAATAGGTACCCACGGCAACTTCGCAGAGTGCTCAACAACATCGAAGTGAAGGAGCATACATAGTTCAATCTACAGACACGGTGTTTCGCTGTACAACAGCTCATCAGTGTAGCTTGGAACAATCTGAATGAATTTCATCAATTACTTATACACATGCGATCGTCGGTGACAACCGCATGTGGGACAGCATCGGTGAAATACATTCAGATAGCGTGAAGTGCGCATGGGCCCAGAGTGCTCAAACTTCCACAAGGGTAGTGAGCGTTGCATTATCGCTAATAGGTACCCACGGCAACTTCGCAGAGTGCTCAACAACATCGAAGTGAAGGAGCATACATAGTTCAATCTACAGACACGGTGTTTCGCTGTACAACAGCTCATCAGTGTAGCTTGGAACAATCTGAATGAATTTCATCAATTACTTATACACATGCGATCGTCGGTGACAACCGCATGTGGGACAGCATCGGTGAAATACATTCAGATAGCGTGAAGTGCGCATGGGCCCAGAGTGCTCAAACTTCCACAAGGGTAGTGAGCGTTGCATTATCGCTAATAGGTACCCACGGCAACTTCGCAGAGTGCTCAACAACATCGAAGTGAAGGAGCATACATAGTTCAATCTACAGACACGGTGTTTCGCTGTACAACAGCTCATCAGTGTAGCTTGGAACAATCTGAATGAATTTCATCAATTACTTATACACATGCGATCGTCGGTGACAACCGCATGTGGGACAGCATCGGTGAAATACATTCAGATAGCGTGAAGTGCGCATGGGCCCAGATTGCTCAAACTTCCACAAGGGTAGCAGCCAAGGAGGTTGAAAATACGATGCGAAGCCGAGATTTGTTTAACCAGCTTAGCTGTATTTAGACATAGGAGCTATAGGATGAACACTGACTAGTGTTGAATATAGCTACTCAAACGAAGCAATATATATTTTAAGAGAAAATCGACCTAAAATTTTGCTAAATTTGACTGTAATCTTCCTCCCATTTTAAATTTTATTTCATTTTTATTCTATTTTATTTTATTAGCTTCCCTTTGCACAAAATAATATTATAGTACAAATTAGGGAATCCGCAACAGCGTTAGCCAATTACAGCGGCCCGAAAGCATGCAAATAGTAGAGTATTTTTACACTATAAAAAGCTAATTACAGCAACAACGTAAAACTAAAGATGTACGTTGCACTATTACATAAAACAAGGAATTTGAACTGTAAGACTACGAACAGAGTTGCACGTAATATACATAGTTTTCAAAAAAATACTGATTAAATATTGATTAAATATACTGTACCGGAACTCTACACAAAGCTTCTTAATTGACACTGGATTTTATCTAAGATTTTCTTTCATGCAATTGCTTGTGTTTGTTAATTTTATTAAAAACTAAAGGACGTCTATTCTGACAGCTTTTTATAATTATACAGTAATTAACAATAACATTTTAAGAACAAGTTACAAAACTAATCTTTAATATATTTGATAACTGCGCAAGTTCACTGCATGTAATTTCCCCTGTATCGGCGTGTCTTCTCAGGAATTAAGTCTTGTCAATACTGGCAATTTAAATTAGATCTTCTCTGCATACACTAGTTTGCCAATCGCAAATAATTTTATTTAAAACTAAACTAAAAATACATTAACGCAACAACCCTCCGCCCGATTTATATGAATATTTGCACACACACCCTTTCCACATTTCTGTTTTTTGTTGTATTACCGTAGAATCCCAAAACTAAAAGTTTCCCCCGAAAGTAGCGCCCCCCCGAAAGTAGCGGCAGATTTCAGATGTCTTAAAAATTTCCGAAAGTAGCGGTCCCCCCGAAAATAGCGTCCCCTCGTAGTAGCGGCGAACGGGACAAATGGGACCGCCATTACAATATGAACTCCTCACACTGGACTGCATTACTAAAAATGTTTTGCATACTAAACGAAATTGCTAATTTATTACAAAAACAAGACGCCCACTAGGCGTTAACTCGGGCTACGTTAATTAGTGGGCATCCCATGCCGCGCGATCGCGCATTCGTGCATGCAGCGTATTTTGCCTGCGAAAATGGGCATGTTAGAATGTTGGGATTAGCTTATTTTACAAAGGGGAATTTTGCTTTTTTAATTACTTTTACACGCATGGACAATCTAGATTGGGACAACGTATAATTCAAATACTGTACGTGGTATTGTGCTGTCAATTAACTGTGCAATATCGGGATATGCGGTTTTCCTCCCTCCATAAAATCAACACCTAGGTCTTTAAATGTACACCAGGGCCCTCCTTGATACCAACAACTATGCTGAAGAGGTTATACTGTATATACCCTGTTAAAATAAAGCTAAAGCTAGAAATTATTTCAGTTACTGTTCATAATACTGTATACAGTTTAGATTAGTGTTCATAGTTACAGTAGTTACTAGTTCTCATTCTTCATTGGATATTTGAACCAAAATTCGCAGCGTTGATGTATCAATATATTCAGATCATTTATGGTACTTCGTAATCTTCTTTAATGGTTAACCCTCCACATGAACATTCCTTATAAAAGAGATGTATGAATGGTGAAACATACACAGTAATCAACTTAGCACTTGACGATGGACTGAATGGGCAATGTCACAACCACAAGGCATTTCATCCATAAGTGTACGCTTGTATCAGATTGCCCCCCCCCCCCAGCTACCCACACCTATGAATAGCCAGAATAGGTCAAATACCATGTTTTTCAGCAGGAAATTCAATCTCAGCATTAAAATGCAAGCTCAATATGACATAATACATATGGTCAGCTTGCTTTATTTTTAGCTCAATAACTATAGGTTTACCTGCTAGGGGAGGTGTTTTATGCACAAGGGAAAGGCTTTCCCTGTCACACATATGTGAAGTTTATAGGTTACTCACAAGCCAAGGTCTTATAAATCATTTTATTTCTCTTGCATAAAGTTTGTTACATTAATGGCACCTGTCAGCTGTCGTAAACAACTGACTAAAAAAAGGTATTTTTAATATGGCTTCCCCTGCGAGTAACTGAGCTACAGATTTAATAAACTCGTAATTATGAAAATGTTTGAACCGATTTCATTTTTACATACAGTCAGATAATTATATACAGACATACATATATTCAATTTTTGTCAATTAATTTCGGTGGAAATCCTCCACTAATAAATCCTCCATTTTGCTATTCATTTTTTAAGATTAGAGAAGCAAGTTCATCAGAGTACTGTATGATTTCCAGCATAAAGATGTGGAGAAGACTGCTTTGTCTTTAAAAGCAGTGGTAGAAGATAGTGTAGATATGGATATCGTTAATTTAACTCATTCCTGTCCAAGGGCTTCCCCAGAGATGAATAAAATCGTCTAGCGTTAGCCAGAATAAAATACTAAAGACCAATTCGGACAGGAAAGAGTTAGAGAGATAGTTTATAACTCATTCCTGTCCGAGGGCTTCCCCAGAGATGAATAAAATCGTCTGGCGTTAGCCAGAATAAAATACTAAAGACCAATTCGGACAGGAAAGAGTTAACTGCAAAATTTGTTTCGAAGGAAGGAGAAGTGGAAGTTGTTGGTTCAATGAAGTTGAAGACTTGAAGAAAAGGCATTGTTATATTGCTGATGAATCATGTTGCAGTATCTGAAGTTAATTTTATGGCAAAGTCACACTGAGAAAGAGAAAAAGAAGGATGGATTCTTAACACAACCGTTGATACTCTAATTGAGGAAAACAGCGAATTCGAGAATGTCAGTGGAACTATACTTTTGCCTCACTATTGTGCTCAAAATTCAAAATCATGTTGACATACAACCCTAGGGCCCAAGACTCAAAATCTTGAGCAAACTGCTCAAACAAAATGGTTTAAACATGGTATAAAAACTACCCCTGTGAAGTATGCACCACATTCAGCCTTCGATTCAGCCTTCGATTCGGCCTTCGATTCAGCCGTCGATTCAATTATCGCGACTTATTGCGAAGTTATCTCCATATTCATCAGGTGGTCGTTATTGCAGAATATCATACAAAAACACAATTTTCTCAGGCGCTGTTCTATGGGATTTCTTCAAATTTACATATGTTGTACAGAATTTCATGCTCTTTAATCCAAAGTCTCCAGAGGGGCGCAAATCCATGAAAGACGCAGGCGAGCGTTAAACAAATTGCGGCGCGGCGTTATTAATACGACTGATGTAAACACAATTTTCTCAGGCGCTATTCTATACGATTTTCTTCAAATTAACGTATATTGTACAGAATTTCATACTCTTTAATTTGGTATAAGTCCCCAGAGTGGCACAGATCCATGAAAGACGCAGGCGAGCGTTAAACTAATTGCGGCGCGGCTTTACTAATACGACTGGCGGGGGTTGCATTGCATATTTCAGATTACTGCAGATATAAACACAATTTTCTCAGGCGCTATTCTATACGATTTTTTTCAAATTAACGTATGTTGTACAGAATTTCATGCTCTTTAATTTGGCATAAGTGTCCAGAGTGGCACAGACCCATGAAAGACGCAGGCGAGCTTTAAACAAATTGCGGCGCGGCGTTATTAATACGACTGACGGGGGTTGCGTTGCATATTTCGGATTACCTCAGATATAAACACAATTTTCTCAGGCGCTATTCTATACGATTTTTTTCAAATTTACATATGTTGTACATAATTTCATGCTCCTTTAATTTAGTATAAGTCTCCAGAGTGGCACAGTCCCATGAAAGACGCAGGCGAGCGTTAAACAAATTGCGGCGCGGCGTTATTAATACATATAATTATGTGTGTGTGTAGCCGTTGTAGAGAGATTTGACTGTACATATTAAAAATATTCCTCACCTTTAATTCATGAACTAACTCTTGTGCCTTTTTGTTTGCCTTCTGTTTTCCAGGTAAAATTATTGACAAATTTTGCAATATATATATATATATATGATCCTGGCATCTGTTAAGATAAAACAAATTTTCCAATTAGAAAACTAGAAATATGTTTGAGTAATACACATGTTTATTTATAAAGTACTGTAATGGTTCGAACCTAGGTTAAGTATCAGTAGATGGCGCTTGTGAAATGTTATCATGAATCTAGGTTAGTCTTGAGGAAGACTGTCGTAAGGTGGTAGTGACTGATATAGTTTTGAAGGCCTCAGTGGTGGTCATCCTCAGAGTCTAACAAAGAGTATCTGTCAGGTTCACCTATTTATGTGTCTAGTTTGTTCGGTTACATCATAAAGAACATGTAGGTGCATGTTGTAGTCTATTGTTGTCAATGACATATCCTGTATGTAGAAATTAGGGATAAAAAATTAAACTCATTCATTAAAATTGTTCCCTAAATACTATCTAAATACTAGAGGGAGAATCCTTAGCCAGCCTAAGCAGCAATAGTTTTATCAAACATGGTCAGCAAAGCAAGGATACACATCCAGGAGCTCTTTGCATCTATCGGTGGCTCAAATCATTTTCAACCAATTATTCTAGCAGTAAATTCTTTGTTGAGATAGCGACTTATAACTGCTGGGTTTGGATGACTCTTCCCCATTTCTTTTTGTATGACTTTAAAATGATATTCCACCTGCATCTTCAAGCTGATCTTTATCAATACCCTCTATATACAGTATGAAAAAATAACAAAAATGAAAAAACATAATAAGATGAATTAACAAAAAATTAAAACAGTTTAAAAAAAAATAATATGAATTGCCAATAATTATAATAATTAACCCTTTAACACCCAATAGTGGCTTTAGTATTTTACTCTGGCTAAGGCCAGACAATTTTACTTCTCAATAGGAAACCTTCTGGGTTATAACGGGTTAAGAAACCATCTTGATTAACCCTTTCACACCCAGGAGTGCCTTTAGTATTTTACACTGGCTAACACCAGATGATTTACACCAGATGACTTTACTCGTCCATTTAACAAATAGATGACGCTTTTCCGTGCGTGTGTACTGTAATAACGCACAGATGACGTCACAGCGTGTAAAGAACAAAAAAGTACGCCACGAGACGTAGTCGAGTGGTGTGACTGTTGTTCTTTACACGCTGTGACGTCGTCTGTGCGTTATTAAGGGTACACACGCACGGAAAAATTTCATCTATTTGTTCTTGTTCTTTCAACTTTTATTTCAACTCTTGTTCATGAGTTCAGTATAAGTTAGGCGTATATAGGACTTAAACGTAGTTAAAAAGAAAATACATCAGATGGTGCATGCTTAAGTAAATAGTTCCAGGTTAACTATTTGTTTTATACATAAAATTTTATTATTTTAATAAGAAATGTTTGATATTTTTGAAATCGTCGAACCGGCAGGGCTATTGAAAAGGAGGTAAAATTTTCAATTCAGATTTAATTACGTCATAAGTGATCTATACAAATAAAGCAATCTGATTGGGCGACAGTAGAAATAAGGCTGTCCTGATTGGTTAATTTTTCAGCTTCCGGTTACGTCACGTATAATTTATGCAAATCATGATCATGACAAATTGAAAGTTTATTCAAACTTCGTGTCTTCGTCGGCATTTCTAGCCAAAATATTTATCGTTGAACAAAGTCAACCAACAGATTAGTTCTTCTGGACGGGATCTTGCTGTCCCATGTATATTTGGACGCTTCTTATGCTGCAAATTCAGCTGGGAAAGCATTTATCAATTGTATAGTATAATTTATAAGGATATAAGAAACATTAGATTTATTGTATCAGAACTAGATACTATACAATTTAGTCAACACTTCCAATGCTATGAGGTTGTTACCCCTTTTAAAAAGCACTTAGAAATAGCCTATTCAAAGGACTTCACCAGTTATGTCCCTTTAAATCAAATTAAACCAGCTGGTGAATCGAGTAAAAAGTTTGCTTGTATGCGATATGAAGTTGAATCCCCAAATTAGGTATTAAGAAATGTTAATTTTTAAATTTGGATAACGACTAATAATTGCGTAAATTGTTTAATTATTCTTTCGTTAATAGTCAGGTTTTATAGTGTGCTAGTTTAATTAATTATTAAAACTATCATAACTAATCGCACTAAACATTTCATTATATTTTTGAATATTATTTCAGAAAATAAATCATCCTCTCATAGCATTCTGTATGACCAACAAAATGATATTTTTCTAGTTTGGAGTAATTTTAACTACCTTAATTTTACCCGTATGGGAGTAAAATTTTACAAAGTAGTTATTTTAACTCCATAGACATGGGGTTAATTTAATTCCAAATATGTTACTCTAAAAATGGGGTTATTTTTACTCCAATTTTAAAATTATAGGAGTGAAAATTACCCCCAAATCAAATTATATTTTTGGGAGAGTATAACTCACTCCACTAAATAGAGTAAAATAACATTTTACTCCAGTAGTGGGTTATTTTAACTCCTTTTTATGGGTTAAAATAACTCCTCGGAAGTTACTCCCCACAAGGGAGTTATTTTAATACACTTCGTGGAGTTAAAATTACTCCCCGTAAATAACAGTGTGCACTCTGTCCTATTGGTAATTAGTACTGTAATTAGTTACCATTTTTAGATGTTTAGGAAACTTTTTAAATCTTGTGGGAATGGCATCATCCATCAACTTAACTCTTTGTCCGATCCTTTGGATAAAGGATTCCTTGAAGTGATCCGAGCAAATTTTTGAATGCTTGCTTGTGGTCCAGTCTTTTCGATGCATGATCACCAACCATTTCTAGATCTTCTTCTCTGGAGCAGATGGAAAACTGCTCGAGGAAAGTAACATGAAAACAGGGATGGCAACAAGAAGTTAAAAAGAAGAACCCTTGGCTCTTTAGTGCACATAACCTGAATGTCAGGCCTTTATTTGTTCCCGCCTTCCGCTAAACCCAGCAGCGCGGGCAGAGGTGCGGGCGAGCGAGAAGGCGAGAAAAATAAAGGCCTGAGGAAACTCTTATTAAAACTGTCTTACGCCCACTTTGTTATTTTTAAAAATTAACGAGATATGATTGATATGTGTATAAACTCAAAAAGGTAGGTTTTTCAAATATTTATTTTAACGAAATTTAGTTAGTAAATATACATGTAGCCATTGTAAGTCATATAAAAATAAAATAAAAAAGACAATTTAAACGCAGGCTGTTTTCATTTAAAGGTAAAGCTGCTTTAATCCTTGCATATGGCAGGGATTTTCGGTATACCTTTATAACTATAAACAAAACTCTAGAACTTCCCATCAATACTTGGTCGGTTCTAGACAGGCTGGTGAGTTTTCATTTCAAATTATGATATATTAGAGGACTATTAAATGGATACTAGAGTACACTGTACACTTGTCGTTGAAAGCCCTTTTAGCCGAACGAGGGCCCTAAGAGTTTTATTTATTTAATAATGTCTTGCTTTTCTATTATACTACATGTACACAAAGATAGTGAAAAAAACAGGTGCGTTTGGGACAAATCTACCGAAAAATAGCGTATAATAGCGTATAAACTTACGAATGAAAAGTCCTCGGAAAGTGCCGTTTTCTATGTAATTCTTCATCCTCGCTGCCCTCGCTGTCACAACGGAGTCCATTCTCGTTTTCTTTCTTTCTTTTTCGCTTTTTGCAACCAAAAGTACAACACTGTGTCCCGAATTTCTCCATCTTCCTATATGACCTACTTACAGATTTACTACGACTTTGGTCCCTTACCAATGGCGCGGGTTAAATTTCGTGGGCTTCTTTTTCTGGTCTCGCGAACAATAAGTTGCTCGATCCAGTCTTCTTTCGAGATCAGTGGTTAGGAGTGCGGAAGTACACAAGCTTTGCCATTAAAGGATAAAGCACCTCTTTCTGCATGTAGCAAAGAAACGCTTGTTGTCACAATGACTTGTGTGCAAAGATCTTGAAAGCCAAGTTGATAATTTGAAATTATGGGTGATACCAGTCTTAACCAGTCTCCTCATATGAAATTGTATTTGGGAACAACAAAAGATTATTTTATCATCATCATCTTTTGGCCGCAGGTATCACCCCCAACTTATTCGTTTCTGCCTGTCCATCCATGCAGAATCTCCTCTCTTTGAGGGACATCAAAAGGGATTGTAGCTCTTGACTCCTTTCTGAATTCCAATGAATGGAATTTGTACTCTTTCTATACATTGTATGGATGCAATATCCAGCAATGTATGCCAGTAGACCCAACTCCCTTGCTTCCAGGTGTTCCTACAAACAGTAAATAATTATATTAGTTTAATATGTCTTATAAAATTGAATCTATGCTTGAATTTACATTTATTTAGATAAAACATCAGCGAAAATATATGCTACTATTAGACTAGAGATACATTTCCTTAAGAATATTGACAGACTAGGCACCAGACCAGGCACACCAGCTCGAAATTTTCCTGAGGGTGAATTGAATCTCTTCTAGGTTGCTTTGGGCTTGCGATATTATAGGCTGATTGACTGAATGAAAACCACATAACTGGCAAATCAAAAAGCAATTAAGACTATACCTTATTTAAACTCTAACCTTTGGTTCACCAACAGAAGTTTCTTGCTTATATTGCTCATCTTAAGATGAATTACGGCCAGGGAAACGTATTTGAAATTCCCAGAAGATGGGAGGAACGCCTTCAACTCGCTATATATTTTCCCATAAAACGTTTTGAGAAAGATTTTTCCCAAAGCTTAATACGAAGTACTTCCCAATCGACTCAAAGAACGCAGGACTTGGTTGCAGTTTATCAACTTCGGCCAATATCTCGTCGTCATACAGTTGGCTTTCACGAAGCTTTCTTCTTATGTTAGCAAGCATGTTGTCCACTGCCTCGGATGTTAAGTTCGGGATAATGGGAATACCAGAATCGCCAAGGGTTTGGCCACAAACAGCGTGCATGCTTCGCACATGGTTTGTCAGTTCACCTTTCGATTTGCAGATTTTCTCGCAATGTATGCAAGCAAACTGTTTTAAACCTTCTACTTATCGCAAAACAATTAATAACAGTCTTAAAAATTAAAAGCTTTGCTAAAATAAAGAAAAAAATGAAAGAATATATACCTCTTCAATGCTGTTTTGAACTTCAGCTTCGACTTCGTCCGCTTGTGCTTCGATTAACATCAAGGTTTCGACAAATAAATCATTGTCTAGTGACAAATTACCTTCCAAATTTCCAAAATTATCTTCCGACACACTCGGTGTCAAAGCGGATATTAGAGAGCTTAAGGTTACAGGATACCCTAGGAATCCATTTCAAGAAATTTGTTACGGCTCGCTCAATTCTATTCCGATTTGTCTCAAATTTACACCAAATGAACTGAATTGAATTGAATTGAAAATTGAACTGAAACTTTAGTTAGCCACGGTAAAATCATCGGGTGTCTAAAACTATATAGGCTACAAAAATGTTGAAATCATACAAAATACATTAATACAATCTATTGCTAATACACTAATACATGCTATTATTAATTAAACCTGTTTTCCATGAATGCCGTGCCCATCTTCAATATAAGAATTCAATAACTGTCGAAACTCGTTCAGAGAGTTAGCTTGCCTTGCCTCACAAGGTAAGCTGTTCCAAAGGACGGCACCACTATAGCTAAAACTATTCTTAAAATAGTTGGTGCGCGGTAAAGGAACAGTTAGTTTGTTCACAGAGTCTCGTAGTGAATAAGAAGTTAGCCTATATAGCTACGATTCAAAAATTTAGAACGTAAATAATGTGGGGTAAGACCGTTTAAAGATTTAAAGACCATCAAGGCTTTTTGGATTTGTTGTTGTGTACTTAGATTATTCCACATTAGACTTTGAAATAGACTATCAGCATTGGTATCATAGTTTGAAAAAGTCAACACTCGGGCTGCGCGATTCTGAAGTTTTTGCAACTTCTCAGATAAAGTTTTTCCTCTTAGTTCCCCAAACTACACTACTATAATCGAAATATGGCTGAACTAAAGAATTGTAGATAAAAAGCAATGTTCCAAAGGGAACAAATGGTCTTATTCTTCGTAAAGCCCCAATACTAGAAACAATTTTTTTTGCTATTTTTTCGATATGCCTACTCCATGTAAGATTTTCATCAATAAGTACTCCAAGAGATTTAGTTGAAGAAACCTGATCTATTGGAGTACCATTTATTTCAAGAGCAGGTGGATAAGCCAGAGTGGCTTTCCTTTGCCTAGATCCAATTAACATAAATTCGGTTCAGTCATATTTAGAGTAAGTTTATTCGCAATCAGCCATTTGTTTATATTATCTAAATCTTCATTAAGGCAAGACTCAATGAAATCTACATTATTTGCAGCGTATGTTAATGAGTGTCATCTGCATGCATCCTAGGCTGTGAATTATATAGACAATTTGGTAGATCATTGATATATAATAAAAACAAAAGTGGACCTAAGACTGTTCCCTGCGGAACTCCACATTTCAGGGAGCAACTTTTAGAGAGTGAGCCATTAACAAAACAATTCGGAATGCGATTCTCCAAATACGACCTAAACCAGTTATAGGCGATACCCTGTATTCTGTAAGGATTTAGTTTGGCCAAAAGAATCTCGTGATTGACGGTATCGAATGCCTTTTTTAGATCTAAAAACACCACAGCGTTAATATTACCACGGTCAATATTATAAGCCCAAGTATCGGTAGCCTCCAGCAAGGCCGTAGTGGTTGAATGTAAAGAACGAAATCCAGATTGATATTCTGAAATAAAATCATGTTTTGACAAATATGCATAAAGTTGATCATATGTTATTCTTTCGAACACTTTGGCCACAATAGAAACCACCGAGATCGGACGATAATTATTCATATCGCTCCCTTCACCTTGTTTGAATAACGGAGTAACTTTGGCACATTTCCAATCATCAGGAAATGCACCCAAAGTTAAAGATGTATTAAAAATACTCGTAATAGAAATAGAAATAAGATCTGCACATTCACGAACAAGTCTGGCAGATATCTTGTCAAGTCCGGTAGCTTTTGATTTACAAAGCTTATTTAAAAGTGAAAGAACGATATTATTGGTAATTGGACCAAACTGAAACCTCTTGTTAGTATTTATAAGATATTCGAGATAATTGTTGTTGTTATTGTTTAACAGTGGAATCTCATCAGCCAGTTTGGGTCCTATTGTTGAAAAGTGTTCATTAAAGGCATCCGATATCTCAGTTGCATTGGTTATAGAAACACCATTAAGCTTCAGTTCATTTACAGATGTTTTGTTTGATTTACGTGATGTAAGTTCATTGATAGTCTGCCATGTTTTTCGAGAATTGCCTTTATGTTCAAAAAAGGTATTTTTATAATAAAACGCTTTAGCAGACTTAATTTCATTGTTTACCGCATTACGCAGTCTTTTAAATTCACCCCAATCACGAGAATCTTTAGTTTGCATTGCTTTTAGTTTCAGTACATCTCTATTGTGCGTGTTTTTCTTCAAGTCTGACGTGATCCACGGAGACTTGGCTGCTCGTACACGCTTTGCACGCATTGGAGCATATTTATTTACTATAGTTAAACATTTATTTTTCCAGTCTGCCCACATATCATTGGGATCTTGGAAAAGTTGTACACTATTCCAATCTTGAGATAAAATGTCATTTCGAAAACTTTCACGATTAAATTTCTTAAAACTTCTATAGTGTACAGTATTATGACCTTTACATTGGGTGTCTATAGACAATTTTCTATAAACATAGATGAGACTATGGTCACTAATACCAAAATGTGAGACTCCGGAACAAACTACCTTATCAGGGCAATTAGTAAAAATTAAATCGATTAATGTAGAGGTTGTTTCAGTAATACGAGTAGGTTCATTAATGAGCTGATGAAGACCGTTATATCAGTGATGTTTAAAAGTAAACGTTTATTGTTATCATATCTAGTAGTGATCAGATCGCAATTCATATCCCCTATTAAATAGAATTAAATACTTTCAGAGTCAAGTCACCCAATAAGGGTCTCAAGGGAAGTACAAATTTCAACAAGAGAATTAGGTGGTCTATACCAGTAGTGTCAAAAGGCCGATCCTGGCTACAAAACCAAAACCATTTTAAAAAGCATTCCCCCACCCCCTCCTGGAATCTCTCTGACATCCGATCCTAGCTACAATCTCAAAAATATTTTAATTTGGGTTGACTTCCGGTTCGCAACCCCCTCCTGGAATTTTTTTCAAAATGGTTGCCAAGTTTTTGGGACTTGGGGTTCGCAAAGGATTCTGGGATTTTTTCGAGATTGGGGTTTGGGATATTTTCAAAATGGCCGCCAAGTTTTTGGGACTTGGGGTTTTGGGACTTGGGATATTAAGATGACAAAGGTTTTAAAATTAAATAAATGAATAGTAAAAGGAGTAACTTATGTCCAGACAGAAAGAAATGTATGTGGGTAGGTTTTACAACATATCCAGGCAAACCACCAAATATTATATATTTTAACAAAAGTACACATCCAGGAACAGTTTGCAACCACATACATCCAGGCGAAACAAAAACCCAAATGTTGGTTAGAACTGGAGTTTATGACACAGTTTTTTAAATTGAACTATTTTTTTGGAAAAAAATAAAAGAACAAGAATGAACTCAAATATTGAAAACAATAATTATTCAAGTCTAGAACAGAAATTCGGCACCCAAGACATCCAAGACGCCACTGAAATCTACAATCTTAACAATTCTGTTGATCCAATCTCAATAGAAGATTTTGGAGAAAAGTATTTTAAACAATCCAGACGGTGCAAAGAAATGAATGATACCGAAGGAGCCAAACATTACCACAAATTTGGAGAAATATACAAAAAATTGGCTGCTGAGTTTAAACAGAAACCCAAAAAGAAATACAACAAAAAACCATTTTACAACACAACACCATGGAAATACTGACACACATCTTTTAAAAAAAACATAAACAAAAACTTTTTAAAATCTTTAACAAAAATGTTAAAAATTTTTTAAACATAAAGGGCCTAAATATAAAAATGGTTAAAATATCAAAATTAAAATTAAACAATGTTATCCACCACAGTCCCGAAAGCCACCATTATTTGTGTAGGAGTGTTGGGTGTAAGTTTGAAACACACAGCAAAACAGCACTGAGGTTACATTTAAAGTTTTCTCATGAAATAACAAAAAATTTCAATATGCTCAATAGGTGTACAACATGTCTCAAAACATTTAATACCAAAATAGAAGCACAAGACCATGTCAAAAGCCATACAAAAAGAGTAAAGAAAAACAGGTGTTAAAAAATTTTTTAAAAACTTATAACATTTTTTGTTATAATTTTTGGATACAAAAAACCCCTAAATAAATAATGAGTTATTATTATGGTTATGGTAGACAGAGAAGATCATTTGAAGATGGTTCTGACATGGAAAAGAAAATCAAAGAAATTGAAAAAAAATTAAAAAACCTTTCATTGCATAACGAAAATTACAAAACTGTTTTTGATCTTAATTTGACAAAAGCTGTTAAAACATTTGAAACAGTCAGTGGGGTAAAAAGAATAACACAAGCACGACAAGGTAACTCTGTTTTATGGCAAGATGACAAAACCATTGCTCCAACATTTGGCTCAGATGCCGTTGGTCCAGGGATAGATTACATTGAAAACACAGGAGGAAACTATATGTTATTTTGTACCACTGAAATGCAGTTTAATGATGTTTCTGTTTTTGTTGTTTGCGCTGTGGTTGATACATCTGTTTCTGACGAATGGTGTTATCTTATTGGAAATGATAATGGTAATTATGATAAATATGTTTCCTTCAAATCATACTCTTACTCCAAAATGATAATTGGTGGTGTAAGGCAAGGCACTAAAAAAACTTTTGATATTGTTGGTCCACACAGTATTCTTAGCAAACACTTGGTTTCCTGCCATTGGTTGGGGACTGGTTCCTGTGTTTACGTAAATGCTAAAAAGGAGACAGGATCAGATTTTAAATCGGATTTAGCAGATATAGGTAGTCCATTTGGGTCTGTATTTTTAAACAAAAGATTGTCTGGAACCCCATCAAATAATACCCAGCTAAAAGGAAAAATTTATGGGATTAAGATCGTTCATGGATCATTATTGCCAGACGAGATTGTAAAAATTAACAAGGATATGATGAAGGAATATGGAAACTTCATTTGAGAAAACTTGGCAAAAACTTTTAAAATCTTTACCAAGATAAATAATGAGTTATTACTATGGATATGATGACCCAGATTATTCTTATGGAGGGGGTGGTGGTGCTGACGGAGAACCAGGACCACAAGGTGACACAGGTGCAAAAGGTGACAAGGGAGATCGAGGTCTAACAGGAGCAACAGGACCACAAGGAAACAAAGGAGACAGAGGTTTGCAAGGAACCAAAGGAGACAAAGGTGATGAAGGTTTGGAGGGACAAAGAGGTTTGACAGGTGACAAAGGAAACAGTGGAGACAGAGGTGCAATAGGACCAACAGGAACAACAGGAACAGCAGGTCAAAAAGGCGACAAAGGGGATAAGGGAGACCAAGGTCCAAAAGGGGATAGGGGTTTGACAGGTATGGCTGGTACAGATGCTCATAAAAAGGGTGACAAAGGGGATAAGGGAGATGTTGGCAATACAGGACCAAAAGGCGACAAAGGCGATCGAGGTTTGCAAGGAACCAAAGGAGACAAAGGGGATGTCGGCATTAGAGGACCACAAGGTACAAAGGGCGACAGAGGTACTTTTGGAACAGCAGGTGCAACAGGTCCACAAGGTCAAAAAGGAGACAAAGGTGACCATGGAACAACAGGGGCAACGGGATCCAAAGGAGACAAGGGTGACAAGGGAGACAAAGGTATGGCAGGAACAGCTGCACAAAAAGGAGCCAAAGGAGATCCTGGTGACGATGGTGCGAAAGGAAACAAGGGCAACACTGGGGCAACAGGACCCCAAGGCCCACAGGGTGCCCAAGGCCCACAAGGAAGCCAAGGATCAACAGGACCCAAAGGAACCACAGGAAACACAGGATCGCAAGGACCCCAAGGACCACAAGGAACAAAAGGGGATAAGGGAGATCAAGGTCCAAAAGGCGACCAAGGTGACCAGGGAGTTCGAGGACTACCAGGTGGCAAAGGATCAACTGGGTTGAGAGGTTTAAGAGGTTTGAGAGGAGTTACAGGGGTTACAGGACCTGCTGGAACTTTTTCGCAGTTGGTAAAATACAAAAAAGATAGTGGAAAAACAAACCATAAGGGAGGAGCATGGGATAACACAAACAACATTAGCACCCTACTTTCATTTACAGCAACCCATGATACAGGAAAACATTTAGTCTCATATTGGTTTACACTACAACCTGATGGTCTCAAAATTGATCAACAATCTAAGCAAACTGGTTGGTATGCTTCTTCCTATAGATCATATTTTGATCTAAAAACAAACCTTTACCATGGGGATATTACAGACAGATCAAACAAACTTTCAGGTTTGGAAACCATAACCATGGGAAAAACATACAATGAAAGGGACCCTCACCATATTTTTTGTCAAGGGATTGCCACTATCAAAAAGGGAACCAAAATGTCTTTGCACTCATATTCTGGTTCTGTTGGTGATGACTATACATTCCTGTTTTTCAATGTTTGGGATGTTGAAATCAACCTGCTTAGAATTAGTTAAAAGGGAAAGAAAGAATGTTCAAGTTTAAACAAAACACATTATCGTCTCTGTTGTATGAAAGTTACAGTAAGGAAAACGTTACACATATGGATATTTTCAACAAAAGATCATATTCTGTAAAAGATTAGGAGGATCTCCTAAATAAATACACAAGGTCCTACACATATTTGACAAGATCTGGAAATTTTAACAAATACCTTTTGGAAAGAACAACAGAAATTGGTCCCGTCATTGTTGACATTGATCTTAGTAAAAAACTTAAGGAACCAAAACCACTATATTCTGAAAAGAAAGTCTTAAAATTGGCAAAACTATTTCAAAAAATACTGAAAGAACTTCTTGTTAATCAAACAAACTTGGACTGTTTTGTTTTGGAAAAACCAGGATATTTTAAAGATGACAAAACTTACAAAAATGGTTTCCACCTTCATTTTCCACATGTTTGGTTAGCACAAAGGGAAAGATTGTACATAAATAAACTTATACAAGAAAAAACAACAATCCAACTTGACAATGCTGTCATTGCTGGAAACTGGTTTTTGTATGGTTCCAAAAAGAGTCCAACGGCAGACCCATATCTTTTGAGTTACATTATTGAGGAAAAAAGGGACCATGTGGCAAGCCAATATTCTGACCATGAGCTAATATTTTTACTATCCATTAGACAAAAACCATACACACATGTTAGCAAAATATCCCCCATTCCAGAAACCGAACAAAAGGTAAGAAATGCAACCATTATTAACTTTGATAACCATGAAAAAAAAGATGAGAAAGAGTTGAAAGACTATATTGACCAGATTCCAAAAGATATTGCTGAAGATTATACATCTTGGAGGGCTGTTGGGTTTGCACTGTACAATGAAACCCATGGAGAAGATTATGGCAAGGATCTTTGGCACCTATTTTCTCAAAAATGTTTTGAAAAATATGACGAAAGTGAGTGCGACAAATTTTGGGAAAACCCTGTTGAGACAACTTTTTCATTAGGGACAATAATCCATTATGCGAGTTTAATTTCCAAAGAAAAAAGGAAAAAGCAAACAGTAACTTTAAAAAAATATTTGAGAGCTGTTTAAACCAACTTAACAGCTAGCTTTCAAACAAATTTCAACTAGCTTTTCAAACAAATCCAACAAAACCATAATAAATGGAACCAGAACAAAAACCAGAACCTGAACAAAAACAGGAGATCAAACAGGAGCAAACCATTACAAAAACTCCTCCACCTGTCCATGTCAAAAATCCCAAAAGAGTCGCACAAGGAAAAAAACTGGCTGCGATAAGTAAGGAGGCAAAACTAAGAAAAAAAGCCAAAATTGAAAAGGAAAGAGCAGAAAATGACGTCACTGAATCTTTTCAAAGTCCAAGCATTTCAACATCTTGTGCAATAATTGGAGCAGTGGCAGCCCTAATTACCACCTACATCACTTACTCCAAATGGAAGAAAGAGCCAGAAGAAAGTAAAGAAAAGCTTAACAAGTCAAAAACAGTTTTCAAGGATCTTTCGAAATATGATCTTTAAATTTTTAAAATGAAATTCTTTCCACAATTGGAAAGAAATTCAATAAAATGATTGTCAACAGTTATGCAACAGAATGTGTCTTTGTAAGTAAAAACTGGTTTAATATTGGAAAACTTATTTACCTAATTTCGAAAGGAAGTTACAAAGGATACAAACTTTGGTTGCTATACAGTAAATACGATATCAAAAATTACAATGAAAACCATTGTTATCATTTGTGGGCAGATTTTGATCTTTTGATGCCAGACGATTTTGATGAAGATTTTGAAGATGAAGATGAATTTTTTAATAACTATTAAATTTTTTCCCTATATTAATAAATGAATACAGAGAGAGAAGTTGAATTGGAACCCGGTTATAACCGGTTACACCGAAGTTCAATAACTGGGGAACGGGCCAGGAATGTAATTACTTTCAACCCCAATTCTGCTAATGAGGGAGAAGTTATTTACATCCATATCCCAAAACTTAAACCAGGGACAACATTAGTTCCTGATAAGATGTTTCTTCTGTTCGACTTTAAGAACAAAAACACAAAGTCGTGGTTTAATAACAATCTTGCGAAACAACTCCAAGAACGTTTGGAAGTCAGATTCGCGGGAGAAAAAGTTTACGACAACACGGGAGAGAGTCTTTTGGGGACTTACAAGGATCTGTGGATGGACAAGCATGAGAGAGCTAACATGATTGAGGATGGTATTGCAACAGAAAACCAGCGAAAACTCATTTCAAAATCTGACGATGCCTCTTCTGACACATATGCGGCTGTGTATGGAACCAAACAGAGGATTAAGTTAGACAAGATTTTAAAGGATCATGGTCTTTATGCACCCCACAGTATGGCAAATGATTTACAATATATCATCACTCTACCAAAAGCTACCGCCATTATGAAAGCCCAAAGTAGTCAATCTGTGGCTGGTTATTCTTTGGAAAATATCGAGTTGGAGTATGAAACCATTACCAACTTTTCATTGGTCCAGGAGATCGAATCATCATACCAAGCAGGTCGTGCACTTTCCTTCGAACATGTAACTTTGATGAAAACCACACCATGGGCTGCAGCTTCAACATTAATTAACGAGACCATCAATCTGCCAAGAAAAAGCATGAAGGCGGTTGTAATGTTGTTTACGAAGGCGACAAGAAGTGGATCTGAAGAATTTGTGTATCCAAACATTGAAAGGGTCAAAATTACCATTGAAGGAGTCCCAAACAGCATTTACTCCCAAGGCATCCCAAAACGAAGATTGTTTGAAGAGGCTGAGCGACTTTTCAGACATACCAACTATCCAACAATCCAAGCTGACGAATTCTTTACAGAAAACCAGTTTGCACTTGTTGTGGATCTTAGGTCAATTAATGACAATGCTGTGTATGGAGATGGCACAAAACTTTTAACCACACAATCTGGAATCATGTTGGAAATTAAGAAAAAGGCGACAGCAACAGATTTGAGATGTCATGTTTTCATTCTCTCGGATGGTCTGTTGAAAGTCCAAGGAGGAGCATTCCAGAGTGTCAACTACTAAAAAATGTTGGTAACCTTATGACGAAAAATTTGGTAACACATGGTAAAAACTTTTGATAAAAATTTTTCTAAAATAAATGGAAAACGAAGACCCAAAACCATTTAACATGATTATTGTTGGAATGACGAGTTGTGGAAAGACTCATTATTTGTTAAAAAATTTAGAAGAAAATTACAAAAAAAAATTTGAGAATATAGTTCTAATCTGTCCTACTTTTGTATGGAACAAAACATATTTGGAATGGGAACATCTTAATGATCCAAGATTCTTTGTCATCCCTTGCGACCAAGATGAGTCTGAAGATTTTTTAAAATATGTTGTTGATTATTGTAAAGGAACCCCAAGTCTAATTATTTTGGATGACTGCGCTTCTGGACAGAGTGTAAAAAACAGGACCAGCGAATTGGTAAAACTTGGTTTTGGAGCCAGACATATGAATATTAGTACAATAGTTGTTACCCAGCAATTAACAAGCATTGCGAAACCATACAGAGAAAATATTTCGAAACTGGTTACCTTTTACAACCCAAACAGAAAGGATATGCAGGTTATTTTGGATGATTATTTAGACATACCAAAAGAAGAAGAGAAAAAAATAAAAGAAACATTGAAATCAAAAAAATATTCAAAATTAGAGATCAATTTAATCCACCCCTATGACCACAAAATAGTTGAACCATTTGGGGAAAACTTAATAAATTTTTGAAGACCAAAAACAATAAATGAGGAACCTAAGAATTTTGTTGAAAAACGGAGAAACAACAATTAAATTTGAAGATCCTTTGATCATTGAGGATACAAAATTGATGGTTAAGGATGCAACAGTTTTTTGGGATTACAATAATTTAACAAGTCCAACTTACGTCATGCATGGGACAAAAAAAATTAGTTTTTCCAATGGTTATTGGACTGTTGGTATGATTATGAGGGTTTTAAAGGAAAACGAAATAAAGTCAGAATTACTTCCATATAGCTGTAAAATCAGATTATTCCCAACAAAAGATCTTTACCTACACAAACTTGGTCCTTTGCTTGGATATTTAGAAACAACAGTAATTAGAGCTGGAGCAAACATGGACAGCCCAAAAACAGTCAACATAAATCTTGGAATGAAATTTGTCTGCATATCTTGCGAAATGATTGATGGAACTAGGACATCATTTTCAGGAAAACGGGACAGAACAGCTGCAGTTCTTCCAATTACAACAAGACAATTATTGAAGGGATCAGTTGAAAAATTTGCAAACATTAATTCGGAGGCTATGTTGGACAATGGTGTTTACAACGAACTTAAATTCAAAGTTGACCACAATGTTGGCGACATTCTTCTTGAAATTTTTCTATGTCCACAGAATTATGAGACTTCAAAATAAATGATTATTGATACTGACAAAATAAATACTAGCAAAGAAATGTTAAACTATTTGATAAGACTAAAAGTATTTTTAAAAGATGAAAAAGATCAAAACCTGACAAACTTAAAAATAACTGTAAACGATTTAATACCTGCTTTAAAAAATTATTTAAAAGTAATTGAAATTTTGAAAATCTTCTAAAACTTTTTTGAAAACTTATAACAAAATTTTGTTATAAATTTTTTAAATATATTAATAAATGAATAAGAACGAGGTTTTAAATGATTTGTACGAGGCAGCTTTGATAACAGTTGCAGCTGTTGGAGTAAGTATGGTTGTCAAAAAGTTAACAGGACAATCCCTTGCAGCTCCAGCAAGTATTAAAGAAACAGCTAAACTTGGTGTTGCAGTTGCTGGGGGATTATTTACAGTAAAAATGGCACAGGACAAGGGATACATCCCAAAAAATGTGGATCCAAAGAAATCATAGAGAAAAAACTTGGTAAAAATTTGAACTGCAATTCCAAACTTCTTTTTTTTAAATAAATGGCATCAATGATAGCAGGAGGGTTGTTTAATGCGGTTGCCTTTGCTGGTGCCGGATATTTGTTCCAGTCATTTAACAAACATGGTTATGCTGATGAGGCAAAAAGACATAACCTAGCAACAGAAAAACTTCAAAAAGACAAAGAAAAGTTTTTTGAGAATGAAATTAAAAGAAAGGACAAAGTCAGGGAACTACAAGATGAAATCCGGAATGCAAATTACGACATGGAAGACACTTCAAAAGCCTTTCAACAAATCCATGAAATCCAAAAAGAAAAACCAGTTGAACCAAAACTCGAAGATTATTACCAACCAAACGATGAAATGGAAAAATATATGACCATTACTGTAACACTTTTAGGGGCTGGTGCTGGTTGGTTGTTGGCGGTTGTTGTTTGAGGATTTGGTAAAAATTTTTGAAAATCTTTTGGTAAAAATTTATAACAAAATTTTGTTATAAATTTTGTAAAGTTTCTTATAGACATGTCTTCCCTTCTTTAATCAATTTCGTAATTTCCTTACACTTTCTGATACCACTCATCTCCTCTATTTTCAAAACATTTTCAACACTAAGAGCATTCCCAAAAACTTTGAATCCTACTTGGTATGGTATGTAAGCATTGTTTTTCGGAGAATAGTTTAAAATGTACCTAATCTCATCAAATGTTCTTAATTCTGCTGCAGTTGGTTCCTTCATTTTTTTCAAAAGATTATCTCTTTGACAAATCCCAAAAATAATGAACATAATGTATTTCATGCTAAAAGTTCTATCTAAAACCAAACCTAATCCCACAAGAGTTGTGTTTGACTTAACAAAAAATTTCATGATCTCATAACCAACAATCTTTTCTTCCTTTGGAAATAATTTCCATAATGTTTTTACATATCTTTTCAAAATGGGTTTCGGTGGTTCTCTGTGGTTAAATGTATGTAATTTTGATAACTCCAAACCACATTTTCCACAAATTATGAATCCTTCAATTTCTTCTGTTTTTTCTTTACAACACCTACTTTTGTTCTTGTATGTTTCGAGTTCCAAAAGACTTTCATTAAAATCTTTTGACCCATCTTCTTTAATTTCAATAATTGGGTTTCCAAAAACATCTAAATATTGGAATTTGGGGTTTTTTAAACTTGGCATTCCTTTTATTTATATTAATCTTGCTATTCCTTTAAATACCAAGAAAACCGTTCCAATTGAAGCCCCAAAAACTTCTGGCAATCTGTTGTCGCTTTTTTCAGCAATGTCAGGTGTAAATATTCCTGGCTTATATTTACTTACACCGGTTTCAATGGGTTTTAAAGCCTCTACAGGTTTTAAAGGTTCTACAAATGGTTTTAAAGGTTTGCCAATATCTTTACCAACATTTAAGTGTCTGTTAAGCCCAAGAGTCATTCTTGTTGTAGCCAGCGTAAGAACATTGTTGAATCCACTAATTGGATTAATAAGAATTCTCATGTCAGATGGGATCAAAATTAAACCTGGGGATATGGCAAAATTTAAAACAACATTTGTGGACTTAATAGCCTGCCTCATATTCGAAATGGAAACAGTAATGTCATCCTGTGCTATTGTATCCTCCATTAACTTTTTAAACACTTCTTGTGTTTGTAAACTTTTAGCTCCTTCGCCAACAATGACCCATCTTGTTTTTGCCTGTGCTCCCAAAACACAGTAAACAAAAGATTCTAGGGATTGTTGGAATAACTTTTGACCCAGTGGTGTTAGCCCATTGGAATCTTCTGGTACGAAATGTTTGAAATCATCGGGATGTCTAGAACCAGCTGACACCAGTTCCTCATATGTGTTGACTTTTCCATAACTTTCTTTTGTTAAATTTACATATCTGACCTCATATCCAAGGTCTTTCATATCTTGTGTAAATTCTTTTGCGCTTTGTGTGGAATTACTTATTTTCTTTACCCAAACGTCATTAGGATTGTGTTGTAAAATTTTTATGACATCTTCTGTCATAAACCTTCTAAGTTTGTTTGGATGTTTTGAGAACCTCCTCACCTGAAAAACATAGTGGTAATGGACAATACTTGTCAAAAAAGAAGACCGAAATCTTTCGAAACCATTTTGAAAATGCCTCCTAGAAATACCACACAAATAGCTTGCAACATAACTGGCAGCAATGGCTGTAAAATATGGAATAGTAAGAAAGTCATTTATGTTTGGATTCCTTATTTTCATTGGTTGTTGAAATGTCAAATCAATGGGATTCAAGTTTACAATGAAGTTTTCTCTTTCATTTACAAATATCGTAATTGTGTTAATGTTTACAGAAGCCTTTTTTTGTTTGGAAAATTTCTGGACTGTTCCGGAAACATCCCACTCTTCTGGCCATTTTTTAAATTCTGTCATTGTTTATTTTGGGAACTTTTGATAAAAAAATATTGGCAAATGTTGGCAAATCTTTTGAAAATAAATGGAAGATAAACTTTTACTTATTGATCTTGAACTTCGAGATATTTACTACAATCCTGTAACTGGTTACCAATCCATGGAAAAACTTTACCAAGCTGCTGTCAAAGAAAACCCTTCAATAACTCGAAAACTGGTTAAGGAGTGGTTACACAGCCAAAAAGTTTTTACATTGCACAAACCCATCAAAAAACCAAAAAAATACCAGAAAACATTTGTTAAAAATCTTGCTGACCAGATGCAAATGGACTTGGTGGATATGGCAAAATTTGGTTCTGAAAATAATGACCAAAAGTGGATATTGACAGGTATTGAAATTTTGTCAAGATTTGGTTTCGCTGTTCCTGTTAAAAGAAAGAGTACTGTCGCTATGGTGCCTGGCGTTAGCAAAATGTTGGAAGAATTTAAGAAAAGATTTGGTAAATATCCAGAAACAGTCCAGTTTGACGAGGGAAAGGAGTTTTACAATGTTGGTGTAAAAACTCTTTTGAAATCTTTAAACATAGAATATTTTTCATCCAGATCCCACAGAAAGGCTGCACTTGTGGAAAGGTTCAACAGGACTTTGAAAACCAGGATGTGGAAATTTTTTACTTTTAAAGGGAACAAAGAGTGGTTAAATAGTCTTGACAAGTTTACAAATAGTTACAACAACACAATCCACAGCACCATTAAAATGAAGCCCAAAGATGTCAATAATGACAACCAATCCAAAGTTTTTCTTACACTATATGGGATCCCACCATTAGAATCTCAAGTAAACCCAAAATTCAAAATTGGGGACAATGTCAGGATCCAAAAATACAGAAAAAACTTTGCAAAAGGATATGATCCAAATTTTACAGATGAAATTTTTACTGTGTCAGCGGTTTTCAGAGGTGTCCCTGTTATGTATAGAATTCGGGATAAGGAGGAGGACATCGTTGGAAAATTTTATGGTGAGGAGTTGGTTAAAGTTGTTGGGGATCAGGCATGAGATCAAACATGAGAAAAAAACACAAATAAATAATGACTGAAACTATTGAACTGCAGAATTTAAATCCTAATAAAAACGCAGAACAAGAACAGGAGGCTGGGACAACTTTTGAATCATCTTTTAACAGCTCCTATTTTAAAGAGCTTGATGATCTTTTTCAAGAGTTTGAAAATTTTCCTGGGGTTGATGATGATCCCGGACTAGTTAACCGAGATGAAAGAGAAAAAATTATTGAAAGACTTACTAAAAAACCTGTAAAATTTAAAGATGAGTCGGATGACCTATTTAAAAAAAGAATGAAAGACTTTATAGCAAATGAGACCAGACGACAAAGTTTAGATGTTACAAACCAAAAGAAAGAATTCTTTTATGAGGAGTTAAGTCAAACAGTAGTTGGGAGTGATGGCAAAGCAAGCAAAAATTTGTTAAAAGCAAGTGCATTTTCCTTTGATCCAAAAACATTTGAGGTTGATGGACTTAAGTTTGAGAATGTGTTAGTTAAGATTAAAAATATTAATACCGGAGATTTTGAAGATTCAAAAGGAAAAGGAGTAAAAGTTAAAAACAAAATTAAAAAATTTAAGGATTTGTTAAAACTAGCAAGTGCGGAACATTCAAAAACTGGAGTTGGACACATAGAAAATGATCTTGATATAAGCCCCCAAGCAGCCAAAGCAGTTCAGAAAGAAGTTGCCAGGGATTTGGGTGATGAAGCAACAATGTTGATGGATGCCTTGTTTGCCAATGCAAAAGAAAATGAATTTGATAGCAACCTTAGTAACCTTATGGGAACAGTAAAAGACAAAACTGCTCAAATTAATCAGCTATCAGGACAAGACAGATGGGAATTCATAGAAGGTAACAAAGTTGCTGCCGAAGCCAATGAAAACCTTTACACTGACAAAGCTGCCGCAGAACAAGACCCACTTGTAAAAGAATTTTACAAAGGTATGGCAAATGTGTGCAAGGTAAAAGCTGAAGAAATGAGAGTGTTAAACAATGAGGTACCAAAGGATGCTAAAACAAAACAAATGATGAAAGATGATATTAGAACAAGATTCGAAAAATTTAAAGATTGGGCAAAGGAAAACATGGGGGTATCAGCAGCAATAGCCATTTCCATAGCTGGAATCATAACAACTGTAGCACTGGCTGGAAAAGCTGCTGTTGTAACGACAGCAAAGGCAACAGGAGCATTAGGTAAAGCATTAGCAAAACTTGCAAAAGCTGCTTGGCCTGTATTGGCGCCAATTTTAAGCATATTGGCAACCGCTCTATCCTGGGGTGCAAAGGGATTGGCATGGTTGGCGAAAAATTTGTGGGTCCTTGCAATAGGTTTGACATATTTTGTGTACACAGAGTACAAAAATTATAAGAAAAAATGAAAAAAACACCAATATAAATGAACACAGAATACGCAACAATGAATAACGAAAAAACTGACGAACCATTTAAAGATCCGCAAGATTTAAATATCCGGGAAGACCTGATCCGTCTATCCTTTGCAAAGGAGATCAAATATTCGGAAGCATATCTGAAAAAAGCTTCAATGACCCAACTTGAAAAAATTAAGTTAAACTATGAAAGAACCCAACTTGACAAAACAACTTCTCTGTTAACAGAAACCCTTGTAACCAAATTTTCAGAATTATTGGAGGAACTGGATTTGGTACAAGATGACGAAAAACTTGATGCCGAATTATCTTCAAACAAACTTTTTTGCGATGACGTTAGGTCCTTGGTTAGAAAAATTTCGCCATATATTCCGATGATTGGTTTGCTCACTGGTGGCATCATTATTGCAAAACATGTGTGGGATCGAAAACCAACTTCTAATAAAAATGTTACAGCACAAAATGATGAAAATATTAATGAAAATGACAGTGGTGTCAGTTCTGTTGATCCCAATAACAGTTGAGTTAATTTTACTTAAATTTTTACTATTTTCCTAATCTTTTTCTGGTTAGGAAGAAATAAAACAAATGGGAAATTCAAAGTCAAAGCCACACGAAAAATACAACAAAAACCATATTACTAAAAAGGGCTTTCAGTTTGGTTTAAGTTTTGGAAGAGAAGATTTGGTCATGGAAGGAAATATTCAAATTGGCTGGACAAACAAAACAACCAAAAATTACACAATGGTTCCAAGTTGCAAAAAATCATTGTCTGTGGAATCTTTAAAAAATGAAATAAATGATGATGTTAACAAGAATCTCAAATTGGTACCAACAAATTCAACAAAAAAGGATGGACAGGAGACATTTGGTTCTTAGAAAAAAATGGGTTTTAAGAGAAAAAGAACGATGGGTCCACAATAATGTAAGAAATGAACATTATTATTGAAATTGAATTTAAAGATTAAAATAAAAGTTATAAATAAAAGTATGAACACTGCTAACAACGAAAACTTACTTACAATGATGAAAACTCATCAAAAAATTATACACCAACTGATGATCGATGAAGGAAGGGAAAACGACCCTTCTTACATACAGTTTCAAAACTCAACCGCTGAAATTCTAAAAAACAAAACCAAAGAACCAAAAGAATTACCACCAGCACAAACAGAAAAATATTGCCTCAAAGACCTTAAAAAAATGGCTGCTGAAAAAGGAATTAAAAATATCAGCAGCCTCAACATGAAAACACTTTGCGAAAAACTTAACATACCACCAAACAGGTGCAATCCCGGTAAATCCGGTCCTAAACCTGGATCCACAAACAAAGCCAGCCAGCAGCCAAAAACCAAAATAACACTTACAAACACAGAAAACAAAAATGAAAAAATAGAATTTTTTGGCTACAAAAAGGCGGCAGTCGCTGTTGGTAAATCAAAAGACTGTTTCAAATATTACACCCTAAACAACACAGTTATCCCATATAAGGACAAACAATGGACCATAAGCCGAAACAGAATAAAAAAAACATGTTAAACTTAAAATTAAAAATTTCTTATTTTTAAAATAAGATATTTTAAAAGAAAACCATCATAATAAATAATGGCATTCAAAAAAACTCCAGAAGAACTCAAAAAACTTTTCCAAATTCGAACGCAACTTAGAGAAAGTGCAACCAAAAGACTTCAAACAATCCGAGAAGAAAATTTTACACTACCACAACCATCCCTTAAAAAACTTAAAGAATTAGGTAAAAAAATGGGTGTCAAAGGATCCCACAGTCTTAACACAGAAACACTTTGCGAACGACTTAACATCCCATTGGTAAAAAATGAAGTTTTCGAAAAACACCACAGAAATGTAATAAGAACACCAGTTAAAATAACATTTACTTCTGCTGCTGGTGAGAAAATAGAGTTTCCAAGTATTTACAGAGCTGGACTGTGCTTACACAAAAACCCAAGTTTCATTCCTTATTACATTAAAAAAAACAAGGAAGTTTCGTACAATGGAAAACTATGGTCAATAAGTCGTTAAAAATTTCTAAAAAACACATACATAAACAGGACTCTATACTGTTTTCTAAGGTTTGTTTTCGCGATCGTAAACTTGTCATTCTTTTCAAAGATTTCTATCCAACTTTGGATAGGAATTTTTTTTATGAAGTTTTTTTTGAATTTTGGTTTAAAGAATTTTTTTTATATTTTTTTAAAATTTTTTTCATACCATAATAAATGACAAGACAAACTAATGACCCTAAACTGTTAAAAATTCGCGAAGATGCTCGCCTTAGAAAACAGAGGCAGCTCAAACGCGACAAGGAAATGAAGCCATTTAAACCTGAAAGACTTGCCATGCTTCAAGAAAGGCAAAGAGCAAAAGATCTTAAGGATGAGCAAAAACTTGTTAACCAACAAGATAGGCTCCAAGACGATCTCAAAAAATTTCAACAAAAAACATACAAAAAATTAGAGAAGAAGGAACACCAAAAATGGGGTCGCGAAATTAAACAAGAAGAAGCACGACAAGACAAGATCAAGTGGGATAAGAAATGGTTGGGTACTGGTAAAAAACTGAAAAAAACCCGTCAAGTTTTAGGGAACAAACTATCGAAAATTTTTAGAAAGAGGACCAAAGCTATCAAAAAAATTCGTCAAACGGAGCCTGTAATGATAAAAAATTTCGCAAATGGAAAGGCGGCATTGTACGAAATCTCGGGACAAAATTATAAAGATCCAGTAGTATTTTTGGAACAAACAACAGCAGCTGTTGAAAAACTCATAAACAGCATTGAAAATTCCAAAAAAGTAAAAACAACACTCATCTGTAAACTTGTCCACTACGATTATGTGGAAGGACTCGAAGAAGTGGATCTTTTCTACTTTGGATCCAATATGAAAGCCATGACGACTATGGAAGACGTTACGGAGCTGTACAAAGAGGCAAAAAGGGAGATGCTAGAAAATCTGTCAGCACATCAGAAAAAAGGTTCGGGGTGGTCTATAAGATCAGTCGAGTCCTTACATATTTCAATAACCAAGTACAAACCTTTAAATGGTAAAAAGTACAAACATCTACCAAAATTCGTTAAGGACAAGAAAGCAATTGTTAACCCACAAAACATGAAGGATGACTATTGTTTTCTATATGCTGTTGCCATCGCTGAAACTCTAAAGAAAGAACCAAACACAAAAAACCTGGAAAAACTGCCACTATCCATAAAACTAATGGTGGAAGAATATGACGTCACGGGTTTAACTTTCCCCGTCAAAATTAAAGAAATATTCAAGTTTGAACAGAACAACAAAATAGGTGTCAATGTTTTAAGTTATGATGACGAGATCAAAAAAGTTTTTCAAATGCAAATATCAAGGTCCGAACATGACAAAAGAGTCAACCTATTTTGGTGGAATGACCATTTCAGTTGTATCAAGGACAAGGGAAAGCTTCTAACAGACCAAAATGATAACCACCAACACAAAAAGTTCTTCTGCGACTTCTGTCTGAACCCCTTCAAAACAGAGGAAATTCTAAATAAGCATGAGACAATCTGTAGAACCCATGACGCCCAAATCCAAGAATACCCCAAAAAAGGTGTTGACAATATCATGGGATGGGGTGGTAAAGATTTCAAAAAGACTCAAGATGTTCCATTCATCATAGTGGCAGATTTTGAGTGTATGTTAAAAACTTTGAAATGTGGAAAAAATGATGAAGAAAAAAGTTATACCCAAAAGTACCAGGAGCACATCCCAATCAGCTATGGTTTTAATATTATTTGCTCTGATCAATCTGTGTTCCCTGGCAAGTATGTCAGTCACACAAAACAACATGATTTTGAAGATATTGGTCAAATGTTCGTTGAAAGCTTGGAGAAGGAAGCAAAAAAGATTTGGAACACATATCTCAAAAACCCAAAGAAAATCATAATGTCAGCAAAGGATGAGGAGAATTTCCAAAATGCAACCAAGTGCTACGTCTGTGGTGGTCAGTTTGTTAACAAAAAACTTAAAGATTTGAACCCAAAAAGTCTGTGGAAGTCAAGTAAAACCACTCCAAAATCCAAAGTCAGAGACCATGACCATTTAAATGGTAAATATCGTGGTGCGGCTCATAATGACTGTAATTATTCCATGGCAAGTGCTCGACACATCCCAGTTTTGTTCCATAATTTTAGTGGTTACGATAGTCATTTAATTGCAAAATATTTGGGTATCTCAAGTGGTAAACTTGGTTGTATTGCCAAAACAGAGGAGGAGTACATTAGTGTTAACAAGAAGCTTTGGATGGATGGTGGTTTAAAGAAAAATGAAAAGGGAGAAACAGTCAAAAAGTGGGTGCCCTTGGAACTACGATTCTTGGACTCTTTAAAATTTATGTCAAGTTCTCTAGCAACATTGATGACAAACTTACCGAATGACGAGTTCCACTACACCGAAAATGGTTTCAAAAACTATCCCAAAGAAAATGTTGAGCTGTTGAAACAGAAAGGGGTGTTCCCCTATGAGTATGTAAATTCCTTGAAAAAGTTGGACTGTACAGAATTACCACCACACAAAGAATTTCATTCAAGGTTAACAGGGAAAAATGTTGACATTGAAGATTACGAACATGGTAAAAATGTTTGGAACAAGTTTGGTTGCAAGACTTTGAAGGATTACATGGAACTATACCAAAAAACAGATGTGTTGGGACTCTCTGACGTCATCCAAAGCTTCAGAAAGATGTGTAAAGAAACTTACAAACTGGATCCCATGTGGCACTACACAACTCCTGGATTGGCTTGGGATGCCTTGCTGAAAATGACGGGTCAAAAGTTGGAGCTTCTAACAGACCCTGACATGTACCTAATGATTGAAAAAGGCATTCGTGGTGGGATTTCAACCATTACCCACAGATATGCAGAAGCCAACAATAAGTACATGGAAGAGTATGACCCCACAAAAGAAAGTGTTTTCATTCCATACCTTGACAAAAACAATTTGTATGGTCATTCAATGATCCAACCATTACCAGTCGGTGGTTTTGGATGGGTTCCAAAAAAGGAGTTGGAGGACTGGCAAAAATATTTGTCAACAAAAGGCAAGGGATGTTTTCTGGAAGTGGATCTCGAATATCCAGAAGAACTCCATGATCTACATAACGAGATGCCATTTGCTGCCGAGAGATTAATGATTGACAAGGTTGAAAAGTTGGTACCAAATTTGAATAACAAAGAAAAATTTGTGGTACATTACGAAGCCTTGGAACAAATGTTGGAGCATGGTTTAATCCTATCAAAAATTCATCGTGGGGTTTCATTTAATGAAAAAGCTTGGATGGAACCATACATCATGTTAAACACAAAATTAAGAACAGCAGCTAAGAATGACTTTGAAAAGGATTTCTTTAAACTCATGAATAACGCCCCATTTGGGAAGACCATGGAAAACGTCAGAAACCGGATTGACGTCAGACTGGTTTCATTTGAAGACCAGTTTGAGAAATTAGCAAAAAAACCACATTACAAAGCCAACACAATATTTACTGAAAACTTAGCAGCTGTGCATATGAGAAAGACCAGAGTAAAATTAAACAAACCCATATATTGTGGTGCTGCAATACTTGACAAGAGCAAAACTACTATGTATGACTTTCATTACAAATATGTTAAACCAAAATATGGGGATAGGGCAAAGTTGTTATTTACAGACACAGATTCATTGTGTTATGCTATTAAAACTGATGACTTTTTTGTTGACATTTCGCCAGATGTTACAAAAATGTTTGACACATCAAACTTCCCTGAAAACCACCCAAGTGGCATCAAAAGGGAAAACAAGAAAGTCCTTGGAATGATGAAGTCGGAAACTGGTGCTGACCAAATATCAAATTTTGTTGGATTGCGTTCGAAAGCTTATGTTATCAAAATGGCAAAAAAGAAAAATCCAGAAACTGGGTTATGGGAGTGCAAGGAAGAGAAAAAATGCAAAGGTATCGCAAAGGCAGTCATTAACAACAAAATCAAGTTTGACGATTATTATAACTGTTTGCTTACTGGTAAAAATGAACTAAGAGGTATGAACACTTTTAGAAGTACAAACCATACCATACATACCATACATGTCAACAAAATAGCGTTAAATTCTGAGGATGACAAAAGAGTCATACTTGAGAACAAAATTAGTACTTTGGCGATTGGTCATTACAAAACTAAGTAAATTAAGTTCAAAATTTGTATTCAAACAGGAATACAGATTTTTGTGGATGTTTTTCAAATTTTCTTGTTTTGTGGTTTACTGTATGGATTCCAGTAATGCAAACATTTTTTGAACATTTTTCAGTGTTTTTCTTCCAGCTTTTAGGGCTGGTCTGGCTGGGATATGTTTGGACTTTCCAATTTTGGTTGTCTTTTTCATCCATTGTTTGGCCTCTGCTCCTTCATCAACTTCGACATTTGCATAGTGGTTTTTTGCATAGTCTGT
This sequence comes from Paragorgia papillata, assembly GCA_035771165.1. Classification (NCBI taxonomy): domain Eukaryota; kingdom Metazoa; phylum Cnidaria; class Anthozoa; order Scleralcyonacea; family Coralliidae; genus Paragorgia; species Paragorgia papillata. The sequence continues at coordinate 1,327,035 of JAWNZC010000400.1, forward strand.
TTGATCCAATCGGTGGTTTTTCTGTTCTCGTAATTTTTGTCGAAGTTTGATTTTCAATAATTCTTTGTTTGGATTCATTCTTATTTTTTTTAAAATTTTTTAAAATCTAAGAACGATTGAAAAACTTGGCGGCCATTTTGAAAATATCCCAAACCCCAATCTCGAAAAAATCCCAGAATCCTTTGCGAACCCCAAGTCCCAAAAACTTGGCAACCATTTTGAAAAAAATTCCAGGAGGGGGTTGCGAACCGGAAGTCAACCCAAATTAAAATATTTTTGAGATTGTAGCTAGGATCGGATGTCAGAGAGATTCCAGGAGGGGGTGGGGGAATGCTTTTTAAAATGGTTTTGGTTTTGTAGCCAGGATCGGCCTTTTGACACTACTTATACCAATTTACAACAATGAATGGTTTAGATTGAGGTTTTCGAATTTCAAGACATAAATTTTCTAAATTATTCATTTTCAAATCAGTGCGCTAAGAGAAATTAATCGAGGTTTTGATACAAAAACAAACACCCCCACCATTTATCGTCCTATCACGTCGAATTATTTCATATCCAGGGATGTGAACATCACAATCACTAATAGAATCATCAAGTTTAGTTTCATTAATTGAAAGAACATCTACTGAATTTTTATCAAGCAGAATTCTAAAGTATGTGACGGATACTATCGTATTATGCATTAATAAATATTGTTGCAGATATAGGCTACTCATCAGTTTAAAATCACAGTACCTTCGCGCCTCGGTTTAAGGTGGTCTTTGGTTTCACCAAAAAGCTCTCAATTTACCATATTTACACTTCTCAATGTTTGTTCTAAAAAAGTGTGACGCATTTTTTTATTAATGTAGTGGTTTAGCAGCTAGGATATTTTATTTCCCGACCTATGTTGTGGCACAAGCAATTGACAAATAAAAGCTTGTAATTCAGGCATTTTTTACATAAATAAAACGCGCGAACACACTTTTGTAGCCCGGACATTCACGCCAACGTCCTGTGTAAGTTTGGTATAGGAATCGGTTAAAACGCGCGACCGCCTAACATATTTTAGCGCGCCTATGTGACTCAAAATTCATGTGCTAGAAACTAAGCCGTGAAGGTTTGGCGGGGTTTTTCACAGCTGCATGTTGATGATTCTCTGCCTTCTGGTTATAAAGATAATCCTATTACTGTTGCCCAATAACAATGCGAGCGGATCACCTTGTTGTTCAAAACTGGTGCGAAAGAAAAGATCAAATATCAGTTGCTATTGCATGCATGTCATCGAAGATGCCCGCAAAGAGAAAGCCTAAAACTGCGCCGCAATGTGAAGCAAAAAGATCTGCGAAAAGGCAGAAGAGAACAAGGACTCTACTCTCTATAAAGATGAGGGAGAAAGTTTCATCTCAACCTCAGGTTGTTTGGGAAAAGCTTAATTGGCCATTGCTTTTCCTGCTTGAAGTATGAGCTTTATCACTCAAGGATAAAGATTTATTTTTCTACTCTGAAAACGCAGCTTTCTTGTCGGTGACTGATTTCTTCCCAGACTTACAAAACTGGCTTTTATCCTTTTACGAAGCTTTGACTTTTCATTAGGCATTTACAAAGGGAAGAAAGACAAGAAAGCAGAAAAAACTTGTATACGCGAGTTCTGTCCACAAGATAAAATTTGATACTAATAATACATAATTATGTGCTAATGAGCGCTGTCATTAATCCACTGTTAATAATAACAGACTTTCCCGCCACCGATAGAAACTTGGGTAACGTTTTACTCAATAACTCATTCAATTTTCAATATTTTTAAATCAAACTTTTGCCAGATAGACCTAGCTGGTAGTAAGCTTTACGAATATGTGAAAATATCATTTTCTGAATATATCATTTTTTACTTTCTAGGGTATTCTGTAACCTTAAGCATATTAGGCGTTTTTGAGACACGGACGGTGACCGGAAGAACATGAATACAATACAGAACCACGGAACCACGTATTCTTTGAAAATACTTTTTTACCCAAAACAAAGGCTATGAATAATCACATATCTAAACTGTTAGCTCATCAGCTTAAATTTCATCTTTATATAAAAATACAGATGTTTATTTTATATTGTAATGAAATTATCCCCTAAAAATACAAGTTTCTACTTTAAAAGCATGTCTCATTGTAGTAAAACAACGATGACATACAGGCTTCAACGTTCTAGAAGTTCCCGTCGTCTCAAGAACGTGAAAATTCTCTCAATGACGTCTTGTGTAGAACGACGACGGCATTCACTTTGCTCTTGGAATTTTAAATTGCTCATCATTGTTTTGAATAAAAAATGCTATTGAATTCAATCGCCGTCCGTGGCTCTAAAACATCTGTTGCTTAAGCTCTCTATTGACTCGATGTTCGAATCCATGAATTATTGAAAAACACGCTATTTGTCCTGCTCGCTCCTATATAAAGGGTCTTCGTGAAATGCCCCAAGCTATGCACCTTCGTTGTCACGTGATGGTGCAATTGAAGACGAATCTGAAAAGGTCACGTGGACCTTTTGAAGTTTACCGGCCTTCCAAACCATGTCTCTCTTTCTATTAACTATGGAAAAACTAAAGGCTGTAAGCATGCATGGTAATTAAAAAAGTGTCAAAGGAAAAGATCGAATGTTGCCGTTAAGAGCAGGTTTTATTTTAGAATTGAGAGACTTTCTCGTATGAGAACATCGAATTTGGGCGAAACAGAAGATAAAATTGAAAAATCGTCCAAAGACATATCATGGCCAGTTTGCGCTTTGTGTACTAAAACACTAGAGAATTCAGTCACAGAAAGGGTTTTTCCTGTATAGGCCGAGATACCCATGTGTTCTGAAATCCTAGTATCCACTTTTTTAATTACACCTTTTTCTTTCACTTGCGCGCTCCCGAGTTCTCACTTCTTTATGTTCATTAATGATCCCCCTGTCACTTTTGTCACCGTCTATTTATATATCAGTTAGCTATTTAATCTCAATCTCTGTAACTAACCTAATAACATCTCTAATAAATCAATCTCTAATAAACGCCTCTCTCTGATAAATGCTTCTCTCTAATTAACGCTTCTCTCTAATTAACACCTCTCTCAAATAAACGCCGCCTAAATAATCACCTCTCTAATAAACGCTTCTCTAATATACGTCTCTCTTTTATGAACGCTCCTCTCTAATAAAGCCCTTCTCTAAAAGCCAGAGCACGCCGACAATTTAAAGAAATATAAAATGAAACACGGTTCAGAAATGAACATCTTGAAAAACCCAAGATATGGATCAAATACAAGACGAAAAATGAAATTGTTATATTTCTACTTTATTCCAAATCATCATTAGACCAAGTGATCACTTAATATAACCTTCGCTAAAAAGTGCTTCTCTTTAGAGCTTCAAAGTTCGTTTGTAGCAAGAAGAAGCAGTGGTAAAAAGAAAATATAGAAAAATCGGCGAAAAATATTCAACAAAATATTATGCCATTTTATTTTTTCATTTATATTTTCGTAGTATATGAAGCAAGTTTTAAGTACATAAAATAGACAGAATAGAAAGCTTGTCAATACAGAGAAATCACACGAGTTTTGGAAATGCATGTTCAAAAGTTTAGCAGCATTCCTGCATTCTTTTTCGCCACTTCACTTGGTGCAGACAGCACACGTCATTTCTTTTCCTTGTACGTAAGGAACACATGGAAGAGCTCCACAATGGCTTTCAACAAAGTAAAGCAACGCGCCATTAAGGTCAGCATTAGTTCCATGTCTGGCGGTTGGGTTGCCATCAACACAAATATATTGCGTGCGTCCTTTGTGGTTGTAATGCTCGGCCATCAGGTATCCTTTGTACTCTAGGGTCCAGCCTGTGGGGCAGACGTTCCGTGCGGGGATCATCAGGTGACTACCGCGTGACTCGGCGTGGCATACAGCGCAAGGGGCGTCGTGGTTGTGAACATTTGTAGGGAAAATATTTGGTTGGAGATTTACTTCGTATTCGGTGCCATAGATGTTGGTTGATCCTTGATTTCCAGCTTTGAATTTGTCGTAAATAGGCTTCAATGGTAAACAAAGATAATTGGATCCACCACCGGGATGTGTATAATGTGCTCCACCCATTACACCTTTTTCGAGAGATGGAGATCAGAGAGAATAAATTAGAAATAGGTATATTACAAGTAATATTTGGCATTTCACTCGATAGATTAAATTTGATAATTTTGGTGAAGGAAATTTTTGAGTGTAAACTGCGAGCAGAGCGTTCTTTTCCTTATTTCTTCGCTGAGAGAGAGAAAGAAAAGTAGGTTCTGCTGTATTCGTGTTTGGCTTCGTCCAAGATTTAGGAAGAAGTAACCCGTTTAAGCCCCGTTTAACTGGTTCTCGTTTTGTTTTCTGCTCTGATTGGGACTGGGTTCGAGATTGTAACCGAGCAACTGACATGCATGCGCAATGGAAACCAGTCACGAATACAGCAGAGCCTACTTTTCTTCCTCTCTCACAGCGAAGAAATAAGGAAAAGAAGGCTCTGCTGGTAGGTATTTCGAGTGTAGAATATATACATTATAGGACGAAACTGGGACCAGTTGCGAAAAATGCAACATTAAAGCCTTCCGGCTAGGAATTGAACCCGCGACCCTGCGATGCGAGTTCAGTGCTCTGATCACTGAGCTACTGAAGCCGTTGTCAAGAGCTTGGCCACGAGTCCTGTATATATAATGTGGTAATGCCGAGAGTAGAATTGGGTACATTACAAGTAATATTTGGCATTCGATTAAAATGGATATACAGTACTAGGTAATTTTTGTGAAGGAAAATTTAGAGAGTAGTCTTATGTATATATTCCATACTCGAAATTTTCCTACCCCAAAATTATGAGTTTTTCAAAACTTGTCCTCGTGAATTTTTCAAGGACTTCAAATAGCACTCGTCGTTCGGACTCATGCTATTTTGATAGTCTTTGAAAAACTCACTCGTGCATGTTTGTTTTTTTCAAAATGCACTCGAAACCACGCTATTACCTATACAAGAAGATCAGTTTTTCGAAAAAACTTGCGTTTCACCGAAAGCACATTTGGTGGAATTGATATATTTCTTCGAAATCAAATCACGATCTATTCAGCTGATATAGAGAGACACAGTGAATATGTCATATCTTTTAATGGTTTTCTTTATTTTTGAGAAAAAAAGGTCTATGTGAAAACCTGCTCCAACAAAATTCGCGCCTTACGAAAAACGCAGCAATGCCACAAATAGATCTCTATATAACTGGTTGCTTAATCTTTATGGTCAGCGGTAAACATTTTGAAGCCACTGGTGGTTCAATAAATATTCTCATTTTCCATTTCTTCAATGTGACTGGCTTTTTTAAAGTACTCCTCTGGGTTTTGATATTTTTGACAAAAGAAACACAAGTTCGAGGAAGTGGAACCAAAATTTCAATGTAACGAATGTTGGGTTTTTTACTTTTTCTGGGCGGCATCCGACTATCAAGTCTTATTACATGGAGAAGAGTATTTTACTAGAAACTAAAACACTCGTAGAATCCATATTTCACTACATCCGGGAACCGAGTGGCGTATTTCTCTTATATAAAGCTCGCGAGTGACATATCGACAAGTCAAAATTTACGCCTTTTGCCTATAAGTTTCGAATCAAGTAAATTTGAGCCAGAGAAAGAGCCGAGGAAGAGTGTTTCATCCGATATCCAATCATTGCTTCTCAAACACGTCAGTATTTTATAAAAAAATCAGGTTGAAAGTTGGCAAAATCCTATGCTAATTAAGACCAGGTATCCAGTTCACCGTCTCTGTACTGATTTCCTTTGTTTTCATCTTATGAATTATTAATGAGTTTGAGAAAGGTGCATAATGAATTATCGAAAAAAGTTATATATTTTTCCCATTATCAAACCAAAATAATTCGAAGGAAGCAAGTGCGTGTCTTTCGCCAAAGAACACTAAACATGTAGATTTTCAAATGATTATATTTAACAATAGCAAAGACATATAACTTTTTTTGATAACTCATTATGCACGTTGGACGTCAACATTTTTTAATTTGCATATCAAACAAATTGTAATATCTCCAAAATGAAGCAAGGAAACGAAAAACTCCAAGAATAGGGGGTTTAATTTAATGAATAGAGGAAAATAGGAGCACTTGCCTGAAAATTTTAAGAGAATATGGTGTATAGTCTTCGATCTATTAACTTTGTAAAAACATCTTATGTCGTACATGATCAGTGACGGACACTTCACGAATTATTGGGGAGGCGACCGTACCCCCTCGTCCCCCTCGTCCCCCTAGTGGCCGCCACTGTACTCTCATTGATGCTGAAATGGATTGTACTTATGTATACTTGTCATTTTCGTACGTCACACGGCGGTCATAAGGTAATCGTTATACATCTTGTTAAAAGTATAAAAGCCCAGACAATCACTTTGAAAAAGATAATAACATAGAAGAAATGGACATAAACGGACAAAATTGTTAAACGGACAAAATTGCGTGTGGGATTGACACTTTAATGCACTTTAAAATTCAGAAAAAATCGATGACAATATTAGGTTCACATAGGGCCAAAAGACCTTTCCGCGTGAAATAAATGAATGACGCGAATATTTTTTTGACAAGTGTGATTGGCTAAGGTAAAAAGTTGTCTGAAGTTTTGGATATCCGACGTTTTGCAAGAGCCAATTATATCTCAAAGCGTTAATGACGCGCTTTATGCGAAAAAGTTGAAGAAACGGTGATTTAGTTAGACAGTGTTAGGATTAGACAGAGAAGAGCAGCTAAGCAATACATAACCTCGGATTTAACCATTTTCAATCACAATATTGCAAAATCAAAAACAATAGTTCATTGTATTTTTTCAATTAACATAGTCAGCATTTTCGCAGCTTGTCTAGGTATTTAAAACTCGATTTAAAAAAATGATTATATTATACATAATGGTTAAACGGCATTCCTGCAATTGGCCCATACACTACAAATTTCAGCGACCTAACCTCACCCAGTAAACTCAATTTTCATAACTGGAACGCTAACTCCAGTTAGTTGAAGTCAGCTATATTACGTCGCTTTAAGTTTCCGTACAAACTGTTCACTATATATATATATATATATATATATATATGCAGAAACGAGATACACGAAAATGCAGAGCTTCATTTGTGAAGCCTCGTAATGACTGAAGTTAGATATGGAGAAGGAACCATGGTGAAAATTTGAGGAACTTTGAGAAAGTTCAAGCATATTCGAACTCGCCTAAAAAGACAAAGAAACTGGTCAGAAGTACCTTTATACAACAATTTGCTGCTTCCTGGACAATTCTCCCTTCCCCATCTTGTGTACACCGTACCACTTGAAGATGCAGAAGGTCCCGGAGGACCTGGCCGTCCAACATTTCCTGGTGCACCTCGTTGTCCTGCTGGACCTATATAGTCAATAAACCATAGGACTTATTTCTTCTCAAATTTTAAAAGTTTGTCCCACGCAGTGACGGATTAACCTAGGGGCTATACTTAGCTTAGTTTCTAGGCTTCTCCTGTTGACGCGTTCCGAAAGTGAGCCGAGCGGAGACGCGTGAAAAGACTTAGCAAAATTCGTAGCACTTTTACTTCACAGTTTGGTTGTTATTTTAGGAAGAGTTGTGATATTATAGTTTAGTACATGACTATTTCTGTGAGCGGTCTGGAACGTGAAATCTAGCAATTTCATTGGTTCCTGATCGATCCGGAATCTGCCGTTACGGACCGCTGACAGTGAGAATTATATAAAAAAAATAGTCATGTATATGCCATAAGATGGATAATAATTTCTGAACTACTCATTGTTGATACATATCGTGCAGGTATTTTGTTAGAAATTGTTTTAAACTTTCATTTGATGTATAGTTCAAGTTTCCATGTTATGTGAAACTTTTTAAAATGTTCAAAATCTTCGTAGCATTGTTCGTAGTTATATAACATTTACTAAAATGTTTTGGTTTTTTTTGTTCAACTACCTAACATACAATCTTGAGCAATATATCAAACAATGGCAATTGAAAAATTTTATTTGTGGTAGAAAGTTCAGGGTTCTAGCCAAACGGAAACAACTTTAAAAATAGGAAAACATATGCAATTTGGGTTTATAGTTCGCAAGAAAGATGCTGGCGAATACACGCCTAATACGTTGTGGAGTTTTCACAAGACGTTTTAATACAACATTTTTATACAAACAAAATCCATTCCAGGCAGGACCTTTTTGCGAATTTTCCTAGGCTTTCTCGCTTCACTTTTGTCACCTCAGTTTCCCCAGAAACTTGCCCAACCCCGCGCGGCCATAGCTCATACCAGAGGCGAAGAACCTAGAAACTAAGCTTAGGGACTACTGGGCCACGTGCCCCAGGTCCCCGAGTTTCTTAAGGGTACCGCTAATATTTGGAAAACCAACAAATGACCACAAATGCAACGGAATATAATATTCAAGAAAAGCAACAAACTTTTAGAAAATCAGAAGTTTTGAAATATCAGAAGCAGTCAGTACGCTATAAGTTTAGTAACTACTTCATCTTATTAGATTTAATGGATTCTAACTCCAACAGTAGTACGTTCCTAATGCAGTGTACTATGGACATACTACTCATATATCCCATAAGATATCTTATCCTGAACAACAATGACGGTTATGCACAGGAAAGTCCATGGAAAATGTACAACCGTTTCGTTTCCACTTCACGAAATTAGCAAGAAAATTATTTTGTGAAAGTAAGCAATAGAGCCGCAGTCGATATCTATATTATATAACCGCTCCCGTGATTTTCGAGTGGGGTGCATGCAACCTTCCCAACTTCTTTATGCATGTATTTGGGGCTCTAAATTTAACCCAGGACCCCAAGGTTTCTTAATCCGCTACTGTATAATCGCACGTCTTATGCTTCTCTTATTATGAATGTAAAAAAATTATAGCATTTAGCATTTTTGTGCATGTATTTCTTTGTGTTGTATGCCTACAGATTTGTCCAATCAACCAATTTACGTTTGATAAATATTTAGTTAAAGGTTTAGATAATATATTATGGATATATAATGAGCGTAAACAATCATTTTCTCAATTTTATTTCTACTACACGAAGTATCTTGCTGTCATATTTAATTCTTAACCAAATTCAACTATAAATAAAACCAACCTCCTCACACAAGGTTACATTAAAATCAGTTCAATACTTTTTTAGACATCTTAGTAACAGATAAGCAGACAGACGGAGCTAAAAACATAATCTCCTGGTGGAGATAAATATAAAAAAGCTTATTGTTCATATGCATTTGAAAAACGTACCTGGAACAACGCTATCACGGCCGTCACGACCTAAAATTAGAAGTTAAAGTGATGATCATACATACGAGTAAAAGCGTACTGCATGAATAACGTTCATTTTACATCTTATAACAATAAGAAAACAGATTACGTGTATTATATGTATGTTATTTTGTTGGATTATTCTTTGATTTATCGTAGATAATCCATTAACGCGTATACCGACATTACATGCATGCATTTTAATACCCAATGAAAACTTGTAGGAAGCTCGCTGGTGAACTGGATAACGTTTCTTAAAGGGCAACTATACGTTTCCAGGTTATTCTATTTTCCGTTAAAGTCGAAAAAATTCAATTTAAAACCGAAGAAATAATTGAAACCAGTCACTCGGTTCCACTTTATGAATTGTCTAAGTTTGAGTTTTTGCTCCTTTTGTTGAACTCGTGTGAACGACGACCGCGTCGAAATAAAGACTGGTTATAGTAACTTGGGTTGTCATACCGGTAACAAACAATAAGCTGATTGGTGGGTTTTACCGATATGACGCCAATGAAAATGGAGTACCCGTTCTGGTAAAAACGCGGTCATGCGTCAAGAAGACCTAAGAAGGCTTCGCTTATAAATTCTTGGCTTTACCTCCAAAATTCATATTTTTCTTTACTTTTGCTAAGTTAGATGATAACCTTTTCAGAAGAAAATATAACTTCAAAAAGTTTAGTTGACCTCTAATCTGCGTATTGAAATTGAAACACAAAAATTGTTGTTTTTTTAAAAATAATTGAGACACAAAAAATCTTCAATAAAGTTACACTCTAGATGGGACTCCAACCCATAAACCTTCTGAGTTCTAGCTGGACGCTCTAACCATTGACACTTGACGGCAGCTTGTGCAGCAATAACTGAAACTTTAACAACTCCAGTTCCATGTGAAAACACTTTACTGTAGAAATCAACACCTTTTTGTTCTATTTTAACAAGATTATGTAAATCTTGTTAAAATAGAACAAAAAGGTGTTGATTTCTACAGTAAAGTGTTTTCACATGGAACTGGAGTTGTTAAAGTTTCTGTTATACTTGTTTAAAGTACCTATGAAGCAAAAATTAAGTCTGTCTTATTTGAAATAACCGGTAAAATGGCGAAGTAACATCTTTAGCAGTTTTTCATTTCATGCTCAATATGCAACTTAAACATTTTACGTCTGAGGTGCATAATTAGTTATCGGAGAAGGTTATATATTGTTGCTACCGTAATATCAAATCAAATGTAATATCAAATCACATGGATGTGTTTCGCCTACAACACCAAACATGTACATTTTCAAGTGATTATGTTTGATAATAGCAAAGATATATAACCTCCTCCGATAACTCATTATGCACATGTGACGTCAAGATGTCTAATTTGCATATTAAACACACTGAAATATTTAAGTGCGAAGTTTGTATTTTGGAGCGCCGCCATAAAATTGGCCGTGTTTGAGAAGAATGAGTTGAAGAGAACTCGTGACGTCATAGACTCAACGAAAACAAAAGGTCATTGTTGTTGTCAACAAAAATGGGCATTGTTGTTATTGAATCTATGACGTCTAAGCTTCCTCGACTTATTCTTCTCAAGCTCGGACGACTTGAATGGCGGCGCTCCAAAATACAAACTTCACACGTAAAATATCACCTTTTCTTCAACGAATTTTGAAATAAAACTTTGCAAGACCACTAACAGAACTACCATAACATCTTTAGAATTATGCAAAAACATTGCCAACAATATTTTCATTAGAGAACCACTTTAAATATTCTTAAAATAAGACAGACTTCATTTTTGTTTCATAGACATTTTAAGAAGCAAGATTAAACACTCGTTTATCGCTCGTGTTTCATCAAGGAGTCCAAACACTTGAAAACAACTCTATTTTCTTTCTCCCATGTCTTTCAACCCCTAAGCTACTTCTCTAATTTATATTTTCTAATTCAATTCTGCAAACTAGATAGTTTAATTCATACGTACCATCTCTCCCTGGAGGTCCGGTTGGAGGTCCTTGGCAATTATGCGCATCATCTAGTGGTTCATTGGAATTGGTAAGATCGTCTCTGCATGTGCAATAAAACACATTGTCGAGGTTAGTTAGCTACAAAATTGGTGTTAGTTTAAGTTGTTTTACTGATCAACAAAGTTGCCACAAGTTTGTTGACATATATGTTAATTAACTCATTACTTGTCCGAGAATTTCCCCAGAGGTGAGTAAAACCGTCAGGCGTTAGTCAGAATAAAGTGCTAAGAACCGTACAATTTGGGTACGAAAATGTTAGGTTATAAGTTAGGTTAGGCCAGGTAGGGCGGCGTTGGTTGGATTGGGATGCTTTTGGTAGGTCGTTTTTTGCTTCGATTAGGTTAGGAGTTAGGTTGGATTCGGCTGCCCTTAATTGGCTTGGGTTGCGTTTGTTTGGATTGCGCTGCGCTTGGTAGGATTGTACTCACTGTTAATTTCAAAGAGTTATTTTAACTCCATGAAGGGAGTAAAACTAACTCCCTTTGGTAGAATAAAAATTTCAGAGTTGTTTTGTAATGGAGTTATTTTAAATCAATGCAACATTAGAATAGGATTAGTGGAGTTATTTTGACCCACATTATTTTACTCCAGAAGTTGTTTTAACTGCTGCATAATGAGTTAAATTTAACTCCTGGTCTGATGTAGTTAAAAATTACTCTTAATATTGGAGTTAAATTTTGAATGATGAGCTGAATTTAACTTCAAATGAAAAGACAATTTGCAGCATGTTGGTTTAGCTTTGAGTTCAGAAGTCGAGTGCTACCTAAGAAAAATTTCTAATTTTATAATTAATGAGAGTTGAAAAGAGTTTATGGTGCATTGACGGCATTGTATAATTAAGATTTTCATCCTTGGTTTGCTCTGGAGAAACAATAGTCGCGGGGATATCTGTCTCACCTTGCTACTTTGTTGATTTTTTAGTCGTAATATTAAAATCGAAATAACAAATCATTCATGGTCACGGACGTTCGATAGTCCTTTAAGTTTACTCGAGCTTTTATTCTGATCAGTGAAGAATTGAAGGGCGCCGCTGGAAACGCCAATATTTTATTTCAATAATTTAAAACGTCGTTTAATAATTTGACGTTTACTTCGATGAAGGGTGTTCTTCTATACGCCCGTATTTCGTTGCTATAAATCTCGACAGCCGTTTATTAAGTTGTCGTTGAATCTTTAAAACTATTGGCATAAAACATTTTCTTATCGACAGGACGACGTTTGGTTACGAGCCGGATTAACCGTATAGCTTTATTGCTGAAGAGGTCGAAATTTGCAATTTCTGATTAGTTAAGCCCCGTGCGGACCTCTGCGAAGGCAAACAATTGACAAACTGTATTGTCTTCGGAAAGATCCGTCCGGGGCTCAACCAATCAGCAATCGCAAATTTTGATCCTTTTCGGCAATCGAGCTATATGATCTCCACGGTTGATGATCTCGCTCACAATCAAGCTTCACGTACCGTTGTGGATGAAAGGAATAGAAGATTTTATACTAATATAACAGTTTTAAAGATTCTGATCAACAAACTCCGCAAAGGAAGGCCCATTTGTTCTATCGCTAAATAACTCGGATACACAACGAGGATCGCATTGATTTGACTCAATCTTTTCCATCGAAGACTATAGCGAACGAGACAACGGCAGCGTTATCGACAGAAGCTTTTACCGAATATATGTTTATTTCGTCAACGATTAACTGACTCCGCAAAGAAAGGCCATAATTTGTTTCGTTGGTGAATAACTCGCCGAGTTTAGACACACAATGACGACTGCATCGAGTTTTTCCAGCGAAGATTAGCGAACGAGACGACGATCCTTGCCTTATCACATTAATATACGGGATTAATCGAACTGAAGTTATGTCTGTCACTTCAAGTATCAACCATACACTACAGATTTGGTTATTGTTATTATATAAATGATGATCAAATTGACGGTATCGCCTTGGGGTCACCCCTTGGCCCACTTTTTCCAAACATTTTCCTTTGTCATCACGAACAAAATTGGCTTAACAATTGTCCCGCTCAGTTTAAACCTGTGTATTATAGGCGTTATTTTGATGACTCGTTTATTTTATTAAAGGTCTTATTTACACTCTCCTTTTTCGCTATTTTCACATAAGTTCATTTATTCTATTTTTCACTCGAGAAGCTTAAAATTTTTCTTAAACAAAACGGATATCCGGCTAAATTTTTAGATCATTGTTTTCGAATTTTTTTGGATAAAATATTTAATCCTCCTGTTAAAATCCTCACAGCTCCTAAACTATCACTCTCTCTCATTTTACCATACACTGGAGATCATGGGCTCCAAATTCGTCAACAAGTCGAAAAATTACTAGCTTCAGCCTTTCCTCACATCCAACATCGCGTTGTCTTCCGACCTGTCTGTCGCTTGTCGAATTTTTTTCCCGTTTCAAAGACCGACTGCCACTTAGATTTCGATCCCGTGTCGTTTACAAATTTACGTGCCGATGCTGCCAGGCATCGTATGTTATACGAAACATGCCGACTTCTACACACTAGGGTATCGGAACATATGGGTATTTCGGCCTATACCGGAAAAGCACTTTCAGTGTCTGCCATGTCCAGCATTCTGGCACACAAGATAAAAACTGGACACGATGGTTTTTTTTTATGACTTTTCAATTATATCGTCAGGTTCTAACCAATTAGATGTTCTTCTTCGAGAAAGCTTGTTAATTTCTAAGTTTAAACCCTCTCTTAACGCTAACATTAGATCATTTCCCTTAGCACTCCTTTAGAAGTTGGGTTTTTTTTCTTTACGGTGTGGTGTCTCTTCACCAGTTTGACAATTCATTTGTCTCCATCACCTTTTCTGTCACCTTGTCTGTCACCTTATCATTTTCTATTTATGTAACTAGTTAAGCTACTGTATGTATATTTATCACTCTGATGATGTTACGTGTAGTAACGAAACCTTAGTAAATATTTTCAAAATTATTTTGTGATATGGTTTCGTTTAAGAGTACTACGCCTACGACAACTCCAGAAATATGTGTTTGCTAAATACATGCATGGTCTCGATAATTTCAGAACTTATAAGTGCATGTATACTACGGTGAGTGGTGACGTTCTTGAAGAGAAGAACTTTTCTTACAAATGTATTATTGCTTTTAACTGTGATTATTATTTTCTTTATATGGACCGAGTATAACAAACTTTATATGTAAGGCTAGTGGAAGCCGTAGAATCTATCGAATAAAAGGTTTTCAACCAATTGGTGTTTGTATTAATTTGTGAAATTTGTCTACCAGTGTAAGTAAATATATAACTCTACTAGAAATACATAAATGCAATAACCCCTCGCCCACTTTTACATGAATTTTTGTAAATACCCCCTGATTAGAAAACATTAATGCAACCCCCCTTGTCCTCTTTTCTATTGGGGGCCTGGAAATAGGGGGAGGCAGGTGTAAATCAAAAACATTGAATTGATTGAAAACTACTCAAACAACTACCTGGCTGACTGTCACGGCTACATATCAAATTCCTTTAAGCTATTGTTAAACAAAAGCAATTATTTATTTCGAAATCTGAAGTGTTGAAACTGTTTTCACCTACAGGTTAATAAATATATATATATATATAATTTGTACGTTTTACAGAAGAAAAATTGCTCCTTTTCCGAGTTTTTAATAGGCCAAATTATGGACAAGCTATACGTTAAGTCACAAGTGGTTTTACAATAAGAAAACCATTTAAACAAAGATATTAAAACGGCAGCCACAGATAAAGACAACAGGCAAGCAAACTGACATGCAATGGATACGTTTAAAACACTTTAGTTTATATAATTAGGACACACAAAAAAAGAAAACAAAATTAACAGTGATAGGATGTAAACAGGGAAACTCGAACAGGTTCGTGATTACTGAGAGTGGCTGCTCTATAATATTTTTACCGTTTTAGACTTTTCGCCGGTCTTTATTTCTTCGTTGGTTTTCAAGTTTTACTATATTGCTTTTTCCTAGCTCCTTTAGAGTTTCGGTTTGACAGGTATCCTTTGCTAGCGCTCAAGACGTTGTTTTGCTTTATACGTAGAGTCATTGTACGTATTGTCAAGAATAAATTATGTTCTTAATTAGTTCAAATCTTCTTGTCAAGAACATATTGTCATACAATATGCAACACAGTGCCCCACAATTTTAACCAAGCATGGTTCGTCCACACATATATACAAATAAATATTCAGATCACAGAAATTCGTTCGCGTTTCACGTTTGTCCACGCGTGTAAAATGACTCCACGTGTGTCGAGATTAGCACCCTCTACCGGGCTCCGGGCCTTCGGCCCTACGCCCGGGCTCGTGGTCAAAAGGAGTTACTGGTGTGTTTACTTTTTACTCCAGTTCTGGAATCAAATTATTGCTCTTTTTACTCCAATTCTCGAGTAATATCTACTCCTATAGGAGTTATTTGTACTCCGGTTTTGGAGTTACGCTTACTCCGAAAAAGGAGTTAAAATTGGGTTGCGTTTGGTTGGATTAGGCTGCGTTTGGTTGGATTGGATTGGGTTGGATGGATTGGATTGGATTGGATTGGATTGGATTGGATTGGATTGGGTTGGGTTGGTTAGGCTAAGTTAGGTTAGGTTAGGGTAAAGTATTTAAAAAGTGGATTATAATTTGGCGCGCTCCATCGAGTTATAGATGCACGCGGAAAGTTGGGAAAACACATAAGAAGCGTATAGGAGTTGGCCAAGGCGATAAATTTTCGAACCATTTGCATAACTCGATGAATCATGTCAAACCGCGAACCATTTCTTTTATAACAGAATAAGTCTTGAAATAATGACAAATACGGCTTAAAATCAGTTGTATGTCACAGGAAGTGTTTCTGCTGTGTTTCCTGTTTACTGTTCGTTAATGCCTCAATATAATCTTTTAATGTTTCCGCAGACAAATTGAAAATTTGTTTGCATTGTTTTTGACGAGTGCTTTTCTTCTTTCTTTCCGAAATGCTATTCCCGCGCCTTTTTATGGTGCTATGAGTATCGAGAAATGGACCACGCACAAATCTGCTGTGAGAAAAGTTTTTGTATTGAATCTATGTTATAAAAATTGTTGTCCGCTGCCAACCCGCATGGATTTATGCAATTAGTGATTATGTTAATGTTTATTGTTTTCAATTTTTTTACTTGACAGTTGACTCTAGTCAGTTGGACGTTGTAGTGCAGTAACCTATATTATCTTGACTAAATATTAGCTAACTTAATTTAACTTAAACTCGCCTCTCATTTCACCACACCTCACTGTACCTCACTTCACGTTTTCTCGCCACAATAACCAAACTCATCCTAATCGACCGTATCGAACCAAACCGAACCAAAATTCAGGAAACGAACCAGATCCAACCAAACCGAACCAAGTCGAATTAACCTAACCTAACATAACCGTTTTATAAAATGGATATATAAATACTTAACTATATAGAAAAACATCAGTATTAAGTTAAATTGGAGCACTTCGTAAGCAGTGTGTGGTACAATGTTTTACAAAAGCAGTCCTTTTCATACCTTGTTTGCAACTCACTGACACTTAAAACAACAGTCATCTGAAGCAATAGCACCCAGGACATCAAAATAGCAAAAATCAGATGATGCGCCATTATCTTCGTTTCTTCAAGCTGTTTAGTAAATTCTCCTCAGTTGGCTTTGTCTTTGTCTTTGTAGGTGTTACTGTCAATAAAGATGTGTCCTCTTCCTCGATCGCTTGCTAACTGATTAAAAATCACCAGGCGCTCTTATTTTATGGGATATTTTTGAAACTCTTAATCACATTCAAAGATCCAATATTTCGGCTTGCATTTGTAAGAACAAACAAAGAATTTGTTTTCAAAGAGTCTCTGTAAGGATTTAGGTAATTAGGCAGGGGAAATTGAAGCGTTGGAGCACATCAAATGTGAGACCACTGGATTAATATTACTGTTGATTTCACATTACTTTACCGCCGTGTGTCGCGAAGTTCGTTCGGATAAATACACATTTTCGTACTTTTAGGAACAACATTTTATTTAAAATTGTTAATTTCCCCGTCTGTCGCATTGACAACTTGGCTGGCGGCCGTTTTGGACAAACGCTGTAGGTGATTATCGAGAATTAATCCGAAGTAACTCGACCAATCAGCGCGCTATTTTCTATAATCACCTGTGTATTTATACTAAACAGCAATAACCATAATATTTCTGAAAATTGTCTCAAGGGGAGCACGGGTGGCGTGTGCTTTTACCGCGCGCGCTGCCTCTCACCAAAAGTTAAGCCTGGTTAGAAGGGGTTAGTACTTGGATGGGTGACCGCTTGGGAATGACCCCGCTGTCAAGCTTGGAACACATGTAAGTAGAGTTGTAGTCGACGATCTCTCCTGTTCTTCGAAGGTTTCTCTCCGGGTTCTCCGGTTTTCCTCCCTCCGTAAAATCAACACTTAGGTCTTAGCTCATGTGATCCGTGGTCTGAGCTGTGTCGTATGGCGGCTGCTTGGAACGCCTTGATATGCCTCGACACGGCCACGTTGAAAATCCTTATAAGAAATTGCAATTCTTGATATGTAATTTATCAATTGATAATAACGACATAACGACATATAATAAAAACCTAATACGTTTAAAAAGTCAACATTTAAATTTGACGTTGACATAAAAATGCTTTGACGGGCGGTGTTCCACTTAGCATGAAATCTGTTGCTCCAAACGATCCCAAGTACCCTAGCGTTCATAACCTCTCACGAACACAAACTATTTAATGAGAGGATCTTAGTTCAAAAACAGCTTCAAGAGGATTTGTTAAGTAGATTCCGGTACAGGGGAAATTATACATGCAGCTAGTCGACTTGTGTAGTTCATAAACATATGAAATGTTTTGATAAAATTTTACCGTTACTACATCATTAGCTGTCAGAATAAACGTCATTCAATTTTCAAAAGAACAGTCACCAACTATTGTATATAAAGGGAGAATCTTTGACAATTAATATACAGTTAAAACTCCATTGTTAAGAAGACTTAACACTATAATTCACGAGTAAACACACAGGCACAGGGGAAATTACATGGAATCGACTTGTTGCAGTTATCAAATACATTAAGAGATATTTTCAACTTGTTCTTATTAAGATAGATATTTTCAACATGTTCTTAAAAATTAGATGTTAACTTGAAAAATGCTTTTATTACTGCATATTAAGAGGCTGTCAGAATAAATCTCATTTCAATACAAGACCTCAATACAATAGAACAATCACAACTCTTGTATGTAAAGAAGCCCGAAGTAGTTTCCGCTATAGGGGAAATTAGTTTTGCAGTCAACATTCATAGCTATCAAATCAACAAAAATTCTAATGAAATTTTAGGGTTCTTGCATTAGAATCTGTCTTAATAAATGTAATCACAAACTATTGTACGAGAGAGGATTTATACTGTTAAAAGGCCACTGTCGAGAAAACTTCACAATTCTTAAGAAGATACGCCGATACAGAGGAAATTATACATGGATGTATTGTCGACTTGTACAGTAATCAAATATATATTAAGAGTTTTATCAACTTGTCCTTTTAAGAAATAGTTTTTCAACTTGTTATTAAAATGTTATTGTTAATTACCGCACATTAAAAAGTTTGCATAAGTCTGCATAAATGTCATTCCAAGTCTTTGATAGAACACATGCAAACAGTTGCACGAGAGAGGATCTTAGTTAAAGAACCAGTTTAAATTTCCTGAGGATTTCCTGAGTAGACTTGGCTACAGGGGAAATTATATGTAGCCACTTGCGTAGTTAATAAACATATATTTATCGTTGCTGCATCGCGTAAGTTGTCAGAATACAGTCGTTTGCAAATAAGTAACGTAAGCTCGTTACCAGTTTTCAACTCTTTTGGGAAATGACCAAATTAGATATATTTAGACATCATTTTGATAGCCATGCATGCAGTAATTAACAATATGTTACTTGAGGGTCTGAATGGGGTTAACTGACAACTGACAAACCGCCTTAAAAATAGCTGTTAACTGACAAATAAAAATTAACTGTTTACTGACTAATGAAGTAAGATTGCGTCACACTCACTGATTTTCACTGATTAGGCGGCGGACCGGGACCAACTTTGTAAAAGTGGAAAAAAGGGGGGTTGAGAAGCCCCCCGCCCCCCCGCATGAGGGTGATTATACGTTGAATATTTATACATCTTCGATATATCGCATTTTGAAGCTGCTGACCGGAAATGTTTCTCAAAGTTTGAACAATAAACTGCTGTTTTTATCTGGGCCAAGAATTAGCGAAGAAAGGCCGAAAAAATGAGAAATGATGAAAAAATTGTTGTGGGTGGTAAACGTTTTTCTACGTTTAGGATTCTGTAAAATCTTCCACCAAAATGCAGGAAATGCCATTTCAGAGACTCCAGATTTCAAAATTTTCCGGTGGAGCATGCCCCCGAACCCCCCTAGACGTTTCTCGCGCCTTCAGTGCTCGAACTTCAGCCCCGTACCAAACCTATCTTCCGCCACCTATGCACTGTAAATTGAAAAGAGTAAAAACTACCCTATTTTTGGGGTAAATTTGCTTACCCCAGGGGTGTAATTGGTCGGAGAATATCAAATACCCCAGAAATAGGGGTGATTTGAGGGCATTACCCTCCAAGAGGGGTAAATTCCCCTAAGCATTCTACCCGTCTAATGGGAGTATAAATGTTACCCACTTTCCAAGGGGTAACTGCATCTTTTTCGAAATGGCGGAATTTTAACAGAGAAGCGAGGATTTTAATGAGGTATGTATACGTTCTTTGGTTAATAATAGCATCATATCTTTACGGGTTTTTTTTAATTTTATTGAGGTATATTGTTTTAAAGGAACGTGGAGGTCCGTTTTATGCGATTAACTATGGTTATAGTAAAACACCGAAGCAGGTTCCTTCTCGACTTGTGTAGAGTAGAGCTACCCTGCCACTATCCATTTTAGATATACACATCAGAAAAAGGCGACAAACTTTTAATAGACAAACTTGGCGATAAACTTGTTAAAACTTCAAATTTAGTGATGAAACTTTACATTAATAAAAAAACTAACCCTAACCCAATCGACATATTAAAACGGAGAACGAAGCAATTGTATTTGTTGAATAAGATTAATCCATATGCCGTAGTGGATGTTGTATGTGTGAGCAACATATTAACTTTAAACAGGTATTAAGTCTAGCTTTGTGGTATATTCCGTGCATATTTTACACTGACAGTATAGTGCAACTATCTGTTAATACAATTATTGTAATAATGCCAATAATATATTACTAAAGCTGTATAAATGATATGAAATGCTGTATAAAATATACTGCATGGCTGTATACATAGTTAACATTAATCTACGCAGTGGTTCTATATTATAAATAACTTTTGTATTAATTTACATTATTTCAAACAGTTATATATTTGCAACTTGGTACCTTGGGCAGACAACTTTTTTGGCTTGGCCTTGGTCATTTGTAAATAATATCAAATGAAGTGGCAAAGTATATGGTAAGTCTTGTTGCTTTGCAAAAACTAAATTACAAGTGTCATGCAACTCGTGTGCATTTAGGTGCTTATTAAATGCGATTGTTTCTAGTGCATCTGATATCAGCCATATTTGGTCTAAATCTTTTCCAATTATGCAGATTTCTTTTAGTAAACCAAAGCAAGGACTTTCATCTTCATCATGGCCAATCCATATCACACAGCCAACTTTGTATTTGGTACCATGTACTGTTATCCACTTTGGTCTGAAGAAGTTTAATAGAAAATATGTATTTTGGTCATATGCACAATCCAATATTCCTTAATATTGCATAATTCAAGTAAGTACAGAATATTGTTATTATTAACTCATAGGCAGGCATGTTTATCCTCTGTTGTTGATCGCTAAGTGTGCCCTTGCCCCAAACATGATAATTTAGTGCTCATGCATTGATTAATTTATTACGTTCCTACTTGGTAATGATGACTGTTTGTTCCAGGGAAGATTCTACCTCTTTAAAAGAGTTAAAATATTCAAGATTGCCAGCAGGAACAGTTGAGACCACTATACAATGCAAGATTTGAGAATGAACAATTCCACATATTTTCTGTTAACCAATTCAAACAATAATGAGTTAATAATTCAATATTAATTATGTTACAATTACCTGTTCCAATATCTAATCCCTTTTGGAGAAAGGATGATTCTTCGTGCCCAGTTGACTGTAGTTTATAACAAACCCATTGTTGGTGGCGCATAGATAATGTTAATGGTAAATTAGTAAAATTTCCAATTATTGTTGTTAATTTCTTGAAGTAATGGTGTTTTGCTTCAAACCTCATACACCAAGATCGAACAAGAGGACCAAGACTGAAAATTAAAAAGATAATTCTTCACTTAATCAGGCTTGTTGCAATTGGGCTCATGTACAGTAATGTAGTTGCAGAAATATATGCCACTTAACAATTGCATAATTGCCAACAACCTGACTTTCCAAGTAGGCTATAGCTAATGAGCAGTATGTATCATGTTAATATAATATAATACTAAATCTAAATACAAAGCATTCAAAGCTATGCCTGCAAAACGTTTCGGATGTTGTCTTTTGAAGAAAATATAAAATATATAAAAACTTATTCATCCTTTATTCAGTCAATAATGTATAATAAAATACTTTCCACTGGTCTCTGGTCAGAGGTGGGCTTACTACAGTAAAGTATTTTACTAATTGTCAAAGTGTACCCTTAATTGATTATTAGGGTATCAACTTTTGGCAAATATACTGAAAGCAGAAAAATGCTGATACAGCTGATTTCTCCCTATTTTATTGTTTAGCATTTTACATGTACTGGTAAAAAATTTCAAATTTCAATACTACAATATACCTGTACTGTATGCTATCAAAGTTGTGTAAATGCCACTCATACTATCTAATTAAAATGCGCTGTTAGACTTAGTATGTATCTTTTCTTCAAGTTGAACCCTTAACAGCTTATAACTTTTTTTAAATATTTTTTATAAGTTCTGTAGAATCAATGTACTGTCATAAAGTTTCTTCCCAGTTTAAAACATACCTCAAGATCATACTTGGCATGTGGATCATAAAATGCATCTTGGGTGTAATTGAACACTCTGGGTATAATCTTTTGAATTCATGATGATGGTTGGAAATCAGAATCTGCAGGTATGCTACGGTACTTGATCTATTGAATGATATTATTGGGGGAAAGCAAATTGATGTAATTTCAAGCATGTCCAAGAAAAGATTCCATTTTTCATTTTCGGAAGGAATCTGGTCTCCAATTAGAAGTGGCAAGTGTATTGCCAAGCACCACATTTGACTAGCTAAAACATTTTAAGAAAACTTTAATTGTATGTGTGATATTTTTGGTGCCCTGTACATTTGATAATCATGCACAATTATCTCTGTAATGAACAAAATATTTGCAAATTAGGTAAAAAGAAAGTATAAGTTAGAGAAAAATTTGAGCTCCATATACCGGTACTGTACAGTAGTAATTATACTGTACATGATATAGGTTGGATGATGTTATAACCCTTTCACCACTATGCTGGCCAATTATTATTTAACTCTGTCTAACGCGGTAATGCCAGATAATTTCACTTGTCAAAGGGAAGAAGTCTCAGGAGGTGAAAGGGTTAAATAGTTTTCCATTTTTATATTAACTAAGCAAAAACCTTCAAAATTAAAAGGTGCATTATGAAGGACTGGTCATTATTTACAGGTTAGGGGGACCATTTTATAATCATGTTATTTTTATGGTAAATACATTGCCACCTGGAGACTACCCTTTGATGAGTAAAATTGTCTGGCATTAGACAGTACAGTTAACCTGAATGTCAGGCCTTTATTTGTTCCCGCCTTCAGCTAAATTCCGGCAGCGCGGGCAGAGGTGCGGGCGAGCGAGAAGGCGGGAAAAATAAAGGCCTGAGGAAACTCTTAACAAAACTGTGGGGACTCCGTCCATCTCATGGACGGGAGCTCTGATTGGCTAACTAATTGAAATAAGGATTTTGATTGGTTCATTCAGATAAACAACTTGCCCAAAGGTGCACCGTCAACGTGCACACCGTGACAAGGTCATCGCCATTTCTCGAATGTGTTTATCGTGTACGTTTCTGTGACCAATTCATTCATTTAATCATTTATTATGTCAGAAAATCAAACCATAGCAGGATTTTTCGAAACCGCTTTGTTAAATTCATTGACACATTTCGGCTATGAGTCTTTGAAACCAGAACAAACGACGTGCATTCGAAAGCTCGCTGTTGACAGCCAAGATGTCTTTGCTGTTTTGCCCACTGGTTTTGGTAAAAGTCTGATATATCAGATATTGCCATTTGTGTTCTCTGAACTTCATCGACTTCAACATGACACGGTGAGGAATTTCGTTGTAGCAGGTGGAGACCTTGCGAAAAGCAGTCTACTTGGGTCCTTCGTTCGATGATCAGGGACGATGGCTACTGAAGGCGAAGCCGATGCGAAAGTCCAAGTTGTTTATAGCAGTGCTGAACAATGGTTTGCAGAAAAGTGGACCCGTAAGTTACAAAACGGGAATCTCGGAGCAGTTAGTCTTAGTTGTGGATGACTGAGTTCATACGGTTGAGACGCGTTTATAATTTAATATGTATGGCTTACCTGCATTCTAAAATTTAAATTCTAAAACTGTATAAAATAATTCCCATAAAACTATTGCGTTTGTTTTTGTATATAAAACATCAATATCCAGTCGATCCTTTTCTCCAACGTTCTAGCCTGTGCTACAAAATTATATATTTTATTAATTTAGTCGAAACTATATCACGGCGGCTATCAAATCGTGTTTTTCTTTTATTATGTCAATATATATGTATACTCTCAAATTGTCAAATTTCTCGGTTTCTTATCGTATTTTCCAATTCTTCGATTTCTTCTCTGAGTAGATCGGGTCTAGGTCTAGATACCATGGACAAACGCCTTCAATTCGAGCTCGTGTATTTATTGCAAGTCTACCTAGACTAAAACCAGACGCGGAGATAGACTATATATTTCTGTGGGATGAAATCAAAACATACGCTTTGTTCTTTTGACAACACATATCAATCATATCTCGTTAATTTTTAAAAATAACAAAGTGGGCGGAAGACGGTTTTGTTAAGAGTTTCCTCAGCCCTTTATTTTTCTCGCCTTCTCGCTCGCCCACACCTCTGCCCGCGCTGCTGGGTTTAGCGGAAGGCTGGAACAAATAAAGGCCTGACATTCAGGTTACAGTACAGTATGAGTAATACACTATTATTATACAGTATGGCAATGGAAATTTGATTATTTTGGATAGCAGACAAGGCAGACAATGAAAAATGTTGAAATTAAAATTCCCCTATCCACCCCACCACTCTTAATAATGAACACTCTCAGTCTCTTATACAATTACATGTACCTACCATGTTGCCTTATGTTGTTGTCAGGAGATGATAATTTTTGGTCGGTGATTGGTGATGGCTTATTCTTGTCATTATAGAATCCAAAATCAAATTTGGAAATTCGACCATTCAAGTCACCTAGTGTGAGGTAATGCTCTATCTTGATTACATTCTTCGATATCTCCTTTACTTCATAGTGTAAAACGCCTGCAAAGTACAGCAATGTATATTATGATAATGGTAAATTGATTTTGTTCTTATATAAGAATTCGGCCATTCTACATCCTAAATTCCTATTAAATAATTCCAATTTCCTATATGAATTCTAAAGGTTGCATTTTACAGGTTATGTGCTATTATATGTTGTTTTATTCAACTGAAATTGTTGTTTTTTAATATTAATTAACTGAAAATTATATGTAAATAACAATTCACTGAAAAGTATAACTTACCTTCAAGGATATCATGCATGGCATCTGGTGGTAATCCCCCCACAACATGATAAAATGCACTTTCAGTCAAAACAGACTTCCTGTTAATCCCATATGTTTTATACTTTATACTTTACAGCCTCATCATTCCCAAGTCATTGACGACATTTTCTATGATCACTGGAACTTTCTTTGAAGCCTCCTAGTAATTGTGAGCCAGGATTATCACCACAGCAATAATTATGATATAGTTCCACGGAACTTCCGCTGTATTCCTTGGACAGTGAAGATATATATGGCATATCGCGTCTGGTTCTCGTAGCTACGAAACTTGACTATTTTACACGGATGACGTCATTACAATAAAATGCGGTTTTGGTTTACAGTGTTATGAATAGTTAGCTTGTTAATTATGTCAGCTTGGTTATTGACTGCTTAGTAAGTGTTTTTTTCTAAGTCTGCATGTCGATATAAGTTCATTTCTAGTGTTTAGCGAAGATAGTTATCGATGGCAAATAATAATAAATTTCTCATAAAGGCATAGATTGCATCTCTTGGTCTTGCTGGAATAGGGCCTACATTGTTTAATTATTCTCCATTTGATCGAATATGGTGTGTCTGACTCTTTCAAATTCCAAATATATGTACTAAGTTCAGTAGCGTGCTTATGTTGTGGATTTCTGAAACTGCTTGTGTGGTTGTTAAATCTTGTTTTAAACGGGCCTTCGGTAAGTCCAACGTAGCTTTTCTCTTCCCCGCTATCTTCTCTTTTAACTGTGGCTTGGTAAACAATGCCTGTGGTTTGGCATTTCTCAGAGAGCGGACAGTTTTCTTTTTGGCGGCAATTACACTCTTTAGCTGTGGCTGGGCTGTTATGGACTTCTTTGTTAAGGACGGATTTGTTGTGTGCTGAAATAATGTTTTGCATCTTCGGCATGCAGCTATAACTTAACTTCAGCGTGTTCCTGTTGAAAATTTTGCGCAGAGGGTGGTTGTGTGAGAAGCATTCGTCTACCGCCCGCAGAAATTTGTGACCGATGTTGGTGGCAACGTTAGAGCTGTGAGGCGGATTAAACCATGTTACGTTTCTGCTTCTTGGACGCTTGGGTTTTGGTGGTTTTGGGTCGAAATTTAGGTTGTAGTCGTATCCGCTTCTCTTAAAGGCTTCTTGGTACGGTGGGACGACTGTGTCAAAGGATTGCCTATCCGAAGAGATATTAGATAGCCTTCTGTTGATGGCCTCTGGTATACCTCGCAGTATCGATGGTGGATGGTTGCTGTGGCGATTAACGTATTGTGGAATGTTACCGGGTTTAGCGTATGGTTTATATGTTCCGGATCTTAAATCTAGGGTTATATCAAGATAGTCGACACTTTTCTTGTTTGCTTCGATTGTGATCTTTAGATGATGGTCGCTGAAGGTCTTACAAATCTGTTTCTTGATGTTCTCTATTTCCCTGGGCGTTTGTAAAATGTGGCTAGTCCGTCATCTCTGTATAGGCCAATGTTGTTACCGTACTCTGGGGTTAGTTTAGACAGAAGGTAAGAGCCCACTAGCTCACACGTCTCCGCGCCGTCAAAGCTACCCATAGTAACGTCGAAAAGCGAGTTGGATGCTTTCTTATACACCATGGTGTGTTTTCATTGAAGAGAAGGGATTTCTTAGCCTGCATGATGATATTTTTCTCTTCATCGGTAATCTCGTCGTATTGCGAAGCGAACGTTAGGGCTTGTGTCAGCAGGTCTTCCGATATAGACGGGTAGAAATCCACAATATCGAAGTTGATGAATGAATTATTCGCTTTATCTGGTATGTTGTTATACCATCTTATGACCGAGTCGGTGTTCTTCCATTGGTTTAGGTTAGTGGCTACTACAACTTTAGAGTTGATCCTTTGGAGAATTTGCTTGCTGATAATGCCAATTTCCGATTTGGTTGGATTAATCAGTCTACACGTGGGATTGTTATTAAAGTTTGGTTTGTGGTCCTTTAATGTGATAAATGAGTCCTTCACTGCTAGTGCGTCAATCTTGTTGTCAAGATTGAGGTTCTTAGCGATCTTCTTTTCGTCAGATATAATTTTATTTGTCGAGTTATTTGGCGCTTTCTTGTAGGATTTTGTAATGGCGGTGTTCAGTAGCTGTTTGTATGAGTGGGCGTCTGTTCGGTAGAAATTTGTCGTCTTGTCAGCAGCGATAAGGAGTTTGTCGTCGGTTCTGATTTTCTTTGAGTCTCGCAGTAGTTCTTTCTGAAAGTCGCAGTCGTCGTTTTTAAATTCAATGTTCTGGATAAGTGTAAGCATTTTGTCTTCGAATTCGTTTAGTTCTTTCACAGGTGGTGGGGATTTTGTGGTTTTGAATCCAAAGGTTTCTTTCGTTGATGGCTCGGATGGGTTTAGAAAATGATAGGCTTTCCATCGTACGCGTCGTAGAAAGGACTCAGTCTTCTCGATCAAACATTTCAAGTATTCCTTAGGCTGCGCGATAGGTATGTTTTTAGTGGAGTATCCAAGGTTGACAGGTTCCATATCGATTCGTAGAGTGCTCAACAATAAAGGAGCGGAAGTGTTTTACTTGTGGAGTTTACTGTCTGCGATATAGCGTTTTCTTGGGAGATATTTTCGAAGATATTTTTGTCTGATTTTAAGGTAAGATGTTTTGCACTTATTCGTTTTATATTGCCTGACGACGTTCACTATTTGTGTATTTTATCAGAGTTTAATATACGTTTTGTTTCACTGACAGCAATGGATCTTATCGATGTAATCAAAGGTTGTACAACCGTCGAAGAAATTGAGGCGCTGGAATGGCTGTTTAATTTCGAGGATAGGCATAAGGAAGCAGCCTTGTTTCAACGTATTATTATATTGTCGAATGCCTTCGAGCGTGATTTGGAGAACGAACGTTGTGGGATTTCTATGGTGTTAATGGATGGTTGGTCGGACGAGCAACGCGAATCCTTCAAGCGAGATTGGAACGATGATTCGTTTATGGCCGAGATGGACGATACCTCCGGCGGTCAGGCCCCCGAACCGGCGATACCCTCGTTAATGGATGGTTGGTCGAACGAGCAACACGAATCCTTCAGAATGGATTGGAACGACGATTCATTTATGGCCGAACTAGAGGATATTTCTGATGTCTCTGGTGAACCTTCGATACCCGAGATATCTATCCAGACCGGAGAAGGAAGCCGAAAACGAACCCCTATACCAAGTACGGAATCAATACCAAGTAAGAGATCTAAGACTGTTCAGTTATTTACGATAACATTTGTTAAGCAAGTACGCGTGAAAAAGTTTAAGACCACGGGCCTTGATTATCGTGTTCAGTTTGGCGATTTACAAGTTCAAGGTTTGCCTGATATCCTGAGACAATTACATAACGCGTTTGAAAGTCTACTCGATCGCGTAGCCGATGGTATTGCTATGCATGACCAAGTTAGATTTATTATGCATTCTCCCTAACTTGAATATCCCATTTCATTAGCATTTATGCCTCGTGAAAGATTAACCGTCGAGAGAATCTTAGCCGAAATCGAAAG
Source organism: Paragorgia papillata (assembly GCA_035771165.1). Classification (NCBI taxonomy): domain Eukaryota; kingdom Metazoa; phylum Cnidaria; class Anthozoa; order Scleralcyonacea; family Coralliidae; genus Paragorgia; species Paragorgia papillata. The sequence goes on from JAWNZC010000400.1 coordinate 1,355,756, forward strand.
AGTAATTCAGTCGAATGATTCGTTTAAGTTAGATGATTCAATTACTGTCAATATCATTCATGTCGAAATGCCGCACGGTGGAACGGGAAGAAAGCGAAAGATTGCCAACCTAGATAAATATCTTACATGGAAACACTGTATCGTTCGTATTCAGAATAAAGACGGCCTATGTCTTAGTCGGGCCATCGTCGTCGCGAAAGCCAAAGTTGACAATGATGAACGATACCCTTACATAAGCGAGTCTCGGGGAGCTTTACAAGGTGACCTTGCTAACGAATTGCATGAAACTGCCGGCGTACCACTCGGACAGTGCGGTATCGAAGGAGTGAAAAAGTTTCAAGCCTATTTGACCGATTACCAGATAAAGCATTGTCTCGAAAGAACATCTGAATGTTCTTATTTACTCGGGTCCTGAGGCACCGAAGCGTATTTATCTTTACGCCCACGATAACCACTATGATGTAATTACTAGTATGCCAGCTTTCCTCGCTCGTAAGAAGTACTGCCACGTATGTAAGAAGGGGTACGATAAACTGGAAGGCCACCTCTGCGGCGATACGTGCAAGTTATGCTACACGCAAAACTGTCCGATTACAAGCTGGGTATTTTGCAACGATTGCGCTCGATTTTTCAAGGGAGGGAGGTTACAATCAATTATTTTTCTTCGATTTTGAATGCGTGCAAGAAGGCGGCGAACACGTACCGAATTTATGCGTTGTTCACGACGAAAGCGGGCGAGAGTGGCTGTTTAGCCGCGCAAATACACGGGACGAATTTTGTGAATGGTTATTTCAAGACCACAATTGGAACAGTCTAGTGATGACTCATAATTTCCAGGGATATGACGGGTATTTCATCCTACAATATCTCCATAAGAATGGTTTGGTACTGGAAGTTATTATGAACGGTGCAAAGATATTAACACTAAACGTTCCAGAATTAGACATTAAGTTTATCGATTCGCTATGCTTTATCCCAATGAAGCTCGCGAGCTTTCCGAAAACGTTTGGTCTGAACGAACTTGCCAAGGGCTATTCCCCACATCACTTCAACACCGAAACCAACCAAAACTACCAAGGTCCTATACCCGACGAAAGCTTCTATGATCCAGACGGAATGCCTGCCGATGATCGTGACAAGTTTTACCAGTGGTATAATAATCAGAGAGCCAATAACTACGTTTTCGACTTTCAAGAGGAAATTTTGAAGTATTGCCGATCGGACGTCGACATCCTTCGACGATGTTGCCTAGAATTTCGCGAACTGTTTCGTTCTGTTACTGATATCGACCCATTTAAAGACTGCCTAACAATTGCCTCGGCATGCAACTTAGTCTTTCGAAAGAACTTTCTTCGTGAAAAAACAATTGCCGTTATTCCACCGCATGGTTATAGACCTCATGATAAGCAATCGGTTATTGCCCTAAAATGGTTAGCGTATACCGCGCAATGCAACGATATTTCCATTCGGCACTCTCGCAATTTTGGCGAGCAACGTATCGGACAGTACCGTGTTGATGGGTATCATGCAGAGTCAAACACCGTCTACGAGCTCCATGGGTGTTTCTGGCACGGTTGCGTCTCTTGTTACGCCAGAGACACCGTTAACCCCGTATTGTCAGCAAACCATTACAAGGTTACAACGTGATTGAGATGTGGGAGTGCGACTTGAAACGTCAACTCGAAGCAAACTCGGACATGAAAACGTATTTCGATAATTTTGAAATTTCTGAACCTCTCGAACCCAGACACGGACTGTACGGGGGGCGGACGAACGCGGCGAAGTTGTTTCATCAATGCCAACAAGACGAGCAAATTCATTATGTGGACTTTACAAGTTTGTATCCATGGACAAATAAGTACTGTTCATATCCAGTGGGCCATCCTGAGATTATCAACGAGAACTTTGGCGATACCACAGAGTATTTCGGTTTGGTTAAATGTACCGTTCTCCCTCCACGTGGTCTTTAGCATCCGGTTCTACCGTATCGTGTTCACGGAAAGCTTATGTTCCCGCTGTGCCAAACTTGTGCTGACGGATTGAACCAAGAACCATGCAATCATACAGACCAGGAGCGTGCAATTCAGGGTACTTGAGTCACCAATGAATTAGAGAAAGCGTTGGAGAAAGGATATCGGTTGATCGGAATACACGAAGTGTGGCATTTTCCCCAACAGAGCAACGAGCTATTCAAGGACTACATCGACACATTCCTGAAGATCAAGCAGGAATCCAGCGGTTATCCGGAGGGCTGTGACACCGAGGACAAGAAACAGCAGTATATCGACAAGTACAACCAACGCGAAGGCATCCTGATGGATCGGAACAAGATCGAGAAAAACCCTGGCCTACGTGCACTGGCGAAGTTGATGTTAAACTCGTTCTGGGGTAAGTGTAATACTTAAAAAAAAAACTTAGTGGTAAAAAAAGGGGGAAGTAAGTTAAATTTAACACAATGTTGATACGGTTGTCTTTATTTTTTTGTTTGTTTGCAGAAAATTTGGGCAGAGAACTAACATGACCCAAGTAAAACTTATTACAGATCCGCAAGTGTATTTCGACATGTTGACATCCGATGAGATTGAGGTGACGGACGCCTCGTTTGTGAGTGACGACGTCGTAGAGCTACGATATGAGTACAAAGGCAACTTCATCCAGCCGAATGCCAAGACCAATGTGGTGATTGCTGCGTTCACAACTGCTCACGCTCGGCTAAAGCTTTACAATACGTTGGAACAACTGGGAGAAAGAGTTCTGTATTATGACACGGACTCAGTGATTTACCTAAGTAGACCGGGAGAGCCAGAACCGGAGACCGGCGTTTATTTGGGCGAATTGACGGACGAGCTGGATGGTGGTCATATCACGACTTTCGTTTCTGGGGGTCCTAAGAATTACGCGTATGAAATGAACAATGGTAAAACGTGTTGCAAGATACGAGGTATAACTTTAAATTTCCAAACATTGGAGAAAATTAATTTTAATGTTATGTGTGATCTCGTGTATCTTAATATCCTGTGTGATATGGAAAGCACAGGTCCACCGAAAGTTGCTGTAGATATACCGTTCAAAATTACTAAGGACACTCGCACGAAGCAGGTTATCACAAAACAACAACACAAGGATTATAGAATAGTGTATAATAAACGGGTAATTATAGATAATTTCAACACTGTTCCGTACGGTTACTAATTTTTGCACATGGATTCTGTAAATAACTGTAAATAGTTTAGAGATTTTAACTTATTAATTGATAATTTTAACTTTGTGTACTTGTAAATAGGAAATTTAATAATATATCTTTTATTAACACTATCTGTTGTCTTATTTTGAACAAAAATGATTGCCAGGTGTGGGATTCGAACCCACGTCTTCTGGGACTTTAAACCCAGCGCCTTAACCATTCGGCCACCCTCGCCTTACATTCATGGTTCTATATTTCCTCTTTATAAAAAATTGGATCATGAGGTAAAATAGGCTCCGGGGGGATCAGAAAGGGTACATGATGTATTATTCAAACGGGGCGAATATAAAACCCTTAGGATTCAGTCTTGGGATTCAATGATTTCAGTCTTAGGATTCAATGATTTAATCTTAGGATTCAATCTTAGGATTCAATGATTCAATGATTCAATCTTAGGATTCAATGATTTAATCTTAGGATTCAATGATTCAATGATTCAATCTTAGGATTCAATGATTCAATCTTAGGATTCAATGATTTAATCTTAGGATTCAATGATTCAATCTTAGGATTCAATGATTCAGTCTTAGGATTCAATGATTCAATGATTGAATCCTAAGATTGAATCATTGAACCCTAAGATTGAATAATTGAATCCTAAGATTGAATCATTGAATCCTAAGATTGAATCATTGAATCATTGAATCCTAAGATTGAATCATTGAATCCTAAGATTGAATCATTGAATCCTAAGATTGAATCATTGAATCCTAAGATTAAATCATTGAATCCTAAGATTGAATCATTGAATCATTGAATCCTAAGATTAAATCATTGAATCCTAAGATTGAATCATTGAATCATTGAATCCTAAGATTGAATCCTAAGATTAAATCATTGAATCCTAAGATTGAATCATTGAATCATTGAATCCTAAGATTGAATCCTAAGATTAAATCATTGAATCCTAAGATTGAATCATTGAATCCCAAGACTGAATCCTAAGGGTTTTATATTCGCCCCGTTTGAATAATACATCATGTACCCTTTCTGATCCCCCCGGAACCTATTTTACCTCATGATCCAATTTTTTATAAAGAGAAAATATAGAACCATGAATGTAAGCGCGACGGTGGCCGAATGGTTAAGGCGCTGGGTTTAAAGTCCCAGAAGACGTGGGTTCGAATCCCACAACTGGCAATCATTTTTGTTCAAAATAAGACAACAGATAGTGTTAATAAAAGATATATTATTAAATTTCCTATTTACAAGTACACAAAGTTAAAATTATTAATTAATAAGTTAAAATCTCTAAACTATTTACAGTTATTTACAGAACCCATGTGCAAAAATTAGTAACCGTACGGAACAGAACTCTTTCTCCCAGTTGTTCCAACGTATTGTAAAGCTTTAGCCGAGCGTGAGCAGTTGTGAACGAAGCGATCACCACATTGGTCTTGGCATTCGGCTGGATGAAGTTGCCTTTGTACTCATATCGTAGCTCTACGACGTCGTCACTCACAAACGAGGCGTCCGTCACCTCAATCTCATCGGATGTCAACATGTCGAAATACACTTGCGGATCTGTAATAAGTTTTACTTGGGTCATGTTAGTTCTCTGCCCAAATTTTCCTGCAAACAAGCAAAAAAAAAAGACAATCGTATCAACATTGTGTTAAATTTAACTTACTTCCCCTTTTTTTTACCACTAAGGTTTTTTTAAGTATTACACTTACCCCAGAACGAGTTTAACATCAACTTCGCCAGTGCACGTAGGCCAGGGTTTTTCACGATCTTGTTCCGATCCATCAGGATGCCTTCGCGTTGGTTGTACTCGTCGATATACTGCTGTTTCTTGTCCTCGGTGTCACAGCCCTCCGGATAACCGCTGGGTTCCTGCTTGATCTTCAGGAATGTGTCGATGTAGTCCTTGAATAGCTCGTTGCTCTGTTGGGGAAAATGCCACACTTCGTGTATTCCGATCAACCGATATCCTTTCTCCAACGCTTTCTCTAATTCATTGGTGACCCAAGTACCCTGAATTGCACGCTCCTGGTCTGTATGATTGCATGGCTCTTGGTTCAATCCGTCAGCACAAGTTTGGCACAGCGGGAACATAAGCTTTCCGTGAGCACGATACGGTAAAACCGGATGGTAAAGACCACGTGGAGGGAGAACGGTACATTTAACCAAACCAAAATACTCTGTGATATCGCCAAAGTTCTCGTTGATAATCTCAGAATGGCCCACTGGATATGAACAGTACTTATTCGTCCATGGATACAAACTTGTAAAGTCCACATAATGAATTTGCTCGTCTTGTTGGCATTGATGAATCAACTTCGCCGCGTTCGTCCGCCCCCCGTACAGTCCGTGTCTGGGTTCGAGAGGTTCAGAAATTTCAAAATTATCGAAATACGTTTTCATGTCCGAGTTTGCTTCGAGTTGACGTTTCAAGTCGCACTCCCACATCTCAATCACGTTGTAACCTTGACGTTTTAGAAAACGCGTTTTCTCGAGCGTGCGCTGATGTAAATCTTGCATGGTTTGCTGACTGACGGGGTTAACGGTGTCTCTGGCGTAACAAGAGACGCAACCGTGCCAGAAACACCCATGGAGCTCGTAGACGGTGTTTGACTCTGCATGATACCCATCAACACGGTACTGTCCGATACGTTGCTCGCCAAAATTGCGAGAGTGCCGAATGGAAATATCGTTGCATTGCGCGGTAACGCTAACCATTTTAGGGCAATAACCGATTGCTTATCATGAGGTCTATAACCATGCGGTGGAATAACGGCAATTGTTTTTTCACGAAGAAAGTTCTTTCGAAAGACTAAGTTGCATGCCGAGGCAATTGTTAGGAAGTCTTTAAACGGGTCGATATCAGTAACAGAACGAAACAGTTCGCGAAATTCTAGGCAACATCGTCGAAGGATGTCGACGTCCGATCGGCAATACTTCAAAATTTCCTCTTGAAAGTCGAAAACGTAGTTATTGGCTCTCTGATTATTATACCACTGGTAAACTTTGTCACGATCATCGGCAGGTATTCCGTCTGGATCATAGAAACTTGCGTCGAGTATAGGACCTTGGTAGTTTTGGTTGGTTTCGGTGTTGAAGTGATGTGGGAAATATAGCAAAACCTCCAATTCTTGTCAAGATAATTTTTCTTGTTTTGAGATTTTATTTCTTGTTTTAAGATATTTAATCTTGTTTTAAGACAAAATATCTTGTCAAGAAACCGCAGTAAGATTATTATCTTGCAGACGGGACAAGAAAATCTTAAAACAAGTTTTTTTTTCTTAAAACAAGTTTTTTTGAATTTGCAGTATAGCCCTTGGCAAGTTCGTTCAGACCAAACGTTTTCGGAAAGCTCGCGAGCTTCATTGGGATAAAGCATAGCGAATCGATAAACTTAATGTCTAATTCTGGAACGTTTAGTGTTAATATCTTTGCACCGTTCATAATAACTTCAGGTACCAAACCATTCTTATGGAGATATTGTAGGATGAAATACCCGTCATATCCCTGGAAATTATGAGCCATCACTAGACTGTTCGAATTGTGGTCTTGAAATAACCATTCACAAAATTCGTCCCGTGTATTTGCGCGGCTAAACAGCCACTCTTGCCCGCTTTCGTCGTGAACAACGCATAAATTCGGTACGTGTTCGCCGCCTTCTTGCACGCATTCAAAATCGAAGTTAAACCATACCTCGACTCTATCTGTCGGTCGGTTGCCAGAAGGATCTTCTTTACACTTACGCGTTTGGAAGGTTGGGTAACAGGTCCCCCGACTGGTTCCTGCTTGTTATGCCTTGGTGCTTGGAGAAGGATCAGGTTGACTGGTCCTGTTGATCCTGATCCGCTCACCAGTCGGAGTTTACATGTACCCTTCAAACATCAGTTTAGATAACTGATTTAATTACGTAATTTTGTTTAAGAGGTGGGACGGTGGGTGCGAATTTCAATAGCGTTCTTTGTGCTCCTTACGCTGTCTGCACCGCTTTTGCGTACTATGAGCTTGCGCGCTATCGGGTTTCGCTTACGTTGCATACCTTGTCTGTCATCAACCATGTGTTGCGTGCAGCGCAGCATGTCTCTATTGGTTTAACCTTGATTATTTCATAACCCCATTTAAACCATACCTCGACTCTATCTGTCGGTCGGTTGCCAGAAAGATCTTCTTTATACTTACGCGTTTGGAAGGTTGGGTAACAGGTCCCCCGACTGGTTCCTGCTTGTTGTGCCTTGGTCCTTGGAGAAGGATCAGGTTGACTGGTCATGTTGATTCTGATCCGCTCACCAAACTGAGAGATCACTGCTGTGATATTCTCAGCTTCCAAGCATCAATGGTATTCGTGGTCCGACTGTAATGACGTTACCCAACCAATCGTCTGATGGATGGCTAATGGGTTTGTTCATAAACTCGTGCAATCATGAGCTGTCCGCCATCAATAGTTCAACCATGAGCGTTGCGCGATTAGCGAGTTTCAACCATGAGCGTTGCGCGATTATAAAGTTCAACCATGAGCGTTGCGTCGTAAACTCGTGCGAGCATGAGCTGTACGCCATCAATAGTTCAACCATGAGCGTTGCGCGATTAGCGAGTTTCAACCATGAGCGTTGCGCGATTATAAAGTTCAACCATGAGCGTTGCGTACCGGTTTGTTCGACCATGAGCGTTGCGTCATAAACTCGTGCGAGCATGAGCTGTACGCCATCAATAGTTCAACCATGAGCGTTGCGCGATTAGCGAGTTCAACCTTGAGCGTTGCGCGATTAGAGAGTTCAACCATGAGGCTTGCGTACCGGTTTGTTCCCCCATGAGCGTTGCTTCATAAACTCGTTCGGTCATGAGTGTTGCGTGAAAAACTCATTCGGCTATGAGTGTTGCGTCATAACTCATTCCACTATGAGCGTTGCGCGATGTACTAGTTTAACCATGAGCATAAAGTAGCGGTTTGTTCAACCATGCGTGTTGTGTCATGAACTCATTCAACCATGAACGTTTCGCGAATATCGGCGAAGAGCTAGTGCAACCCTGGGCGTGTTGTCGCGGCACGTATCTCACCCAATTGCCGAGCGTGTTGTGTAGTGAAACTGGTCAGTTATATATACGCATTTCGCAGTGGGGAGTCCACCTGCGCGTTGCGCGATCAGCCTTTTCGTCTATACTGGTACCCATGCGTCGAATGCGAAATGAGCTCGTTACACCCATGCGTTGAATGCGAATGGGCTCGTTACACCCATGCGTTGAATGCGAAATGGGCTCGTTACACCCATGTGTTGAATGCGAAATGGGCTCGTTACACCCATGCGTTTAACTCATTCCTGTCCGAGGGCTTCCCCAGAAGTGAATAAAATCGTCTGGCGTTAGCCAGAATAAAATACTATAAAGACCAATTCGGACAGGAAAGAGTTAGTATAGTTTATAACTCATTCCTGTCCGAGGGCTTCCCCAGAGGTGAATAAAATCGTCTGGCGTTAGCCAGAATAAAATACTAAAGACCAATTCGGACAGGAAAGAGTTAATGCGAGTGGGCTCCTTATACCCATGCGTCGAATGCGAATGGGCTCGTTACGCCCATGCGTCGAAAGCGAAATGGGCTAGTTGTACCCATGCGTCGAAAGCGAAATGGGCTCGCTATCCCCGTGCGTCGAACGCGAAATAGGCTCGTCATACCCATGTGTCGAAAGCGAAATGGGCTCGTACGTTATTACCCATGCGTCGAAATGCGAAATGGGCACGTTATACCCATGCGTCGGCTGTGGAATGGGCACGTCATACCCATGCGTCGAAAGCGAAATGGGATCGTTATTACCCATGCGTCGAAACCGAAATGGACTCGAAAGCGAAAGGGGCTCGTCATGCGTCGAAAGCGAAACGGGCTCGTCGTACCCATGCGTCGAAAGCGAAATGGGCTCGTCATACCTATGCGTCGAAATGCGAAATGGGCACGTCATACCCATGCGTCGAAATGCGAAATGGGCACGTTATACCCATGCGTCGGCTGTGAAATGGGCTAGTTGTACCCATGCGTCGAAAGCAAAATGGGCTCGTCATACCCATGCGTCGAAATGCGAAATGGGCACGTCATATCCATGCGTCGGCTGTGAAATGGGCTAGTTGTACCATGCGTCGGATGCGAAATGGGCTCGTTACACCCATGCGTTGAATGCGAAATGGGCTTGTTATACCCATGCGTCGGCCGTGAAATGGGCTAGTTGTACCCATGCGTCGAAAGCGAAATGGGCTCGTCATACCCATGCGTCGAAATGCGAAATGGGCTCGTTATACCCATGCGTCGGCTGTGAAATGGGCTAGTTGTACCCATGCGTCGAAAGCGAAATGGGCTCGTCATACCCATGCGTCGAAATGCGAAATGGGCACGTCATAGCCATGCGTCGGCTGTGAAATGGGCTAGTTGTACCCATGCGTGGAATGCGAAATGGGCTCGTTACACCCATGCGTTGAATGTGAAATGGGCTTGTTATACCCATGCGTCGAATGCGAAACGAGCTCGTCGTACCCATGCGTCGAAACCGAAATGGACTCGAAAGCGAAACGGGCTCGTCGTACCCATGCGTCGAAAGCGAAATGGGCTCGTCATACCTATGCGTCGAAATGCGAAATGGGCACGTCATACCCATACGTCGGCTGCGAAATGGGCTAGTTATTATACCCATGCGTCGAAACCGAAATGGACTCGTCGTACCCATGCGTCGAATGCGAAATGGGCTCATTATACCCATGCGTTGAAAGCGAAATGGGCTCGTCATACCCATGCGTCGAAGCGACATGGGCTCGTTATACCCATGTGTCGAATGCGAAATGGGCACGTTATACCCATGCGTCGAATGTGAAATGGACTTGTCATACCCATGCGTCGAATGCGAAATGGGCACGTCATGCCCATGCGTCGGCTGTGAAATGGGCTAGTTGTACCCATGCGTCGAATGCGAAATGGGCTCGTTGTACCCATGCGTCGAATGCGAAATGGGCTCGTTACACCCATGCGTTGAATGCGAAATGGGCTCCTTGTATCCATGCGTCGAATGCGAAATGGGCTCGTTATACCCATGCGTCGAATGCGAAATGGACTCGTCATACCCATGCGTCGAAAGCGACATGGGCTCGTTATACCCATGCGTCGAATGCGAATGGCTAGTTATGCCCATGCGTCGAATGCGAAATGGGCTCGTAATACCAATGCGTCGAAAACGAAATGGGCTAGTTATACCCATGTGTCGAATGCGAAATGGGCTCATTATACCCATGCGTTGAAAGCGAAATGGGCTCGTCATACCCATGCGTCGAAGCGACATGGGCTCGTTATACCCATGCGTCGAATGCGAAATGGGCACGTTATACCCATGCGTCGAATGTGAAATGGACTTGTCATACCCATGCGTCGAATGCGAAATGGGCACGTCATACCCATGCGTCGGCTGTGAAATGGGCTAGTTGTACCCATGCGTCGAATGCGAAATGGGCTCGTTGTACCCGTGCGTCGAATGCGAAATGGGCTCGTTACACCCATGCGTTGAATGCGAAATGGGCTCCTTGTATCCATGCGTCGAATGCGAAATGGGCTCGTTATACCCATGCGTCGAATGCGAAATGGACTCGTCATACCCATGCGTCGAAAGCGACATGGGCTCGTCATACCCATGCGTCGAAAGCGAAATGGGCTCGTTATACCCATGCGTCGAATGCGAATGGCTGGTTATACCCATGCGTCGAATTCGAAATGGGCTCGTAATACCAATGCGTCGAAAACGAAATGGGCTAGTTATACCCATGCGTCGAATGCGAAATGGGCTCATTATACCCATGCGTTGAAAGCGAAATGGGCTCGTCATACCCATGCGTCGAAGCGACATGGGCTCGTTATACCCATGCGTCGAATGCGAAATGGGCTCGTTATACTCATGGCTCGGATGTGAAATGGGCTCGTCATACCCATGCGTCGAGATCGAACTGGCCTAGTTACACCCATGCGTCGAAAGCGAAATGATCTCGTCATACCAATGCGTCGAAGCGAAATGGGCTCGTTATACCAATGCGTCGAATCACGGCGAAATGGTTCATTATACCTATGCGTGGAATGCGAAACGGGATCGTTGTAACTCCGGTTTAGGCGGTGCTGGTTGTTAAGCCGTTCTAAAAGTAACCGGAGTATATGGCCGGAGTATAGCATGTTGTAATTTGCCAATTAGAAATTCCAGCTCTTACTTGGTGCAAGATTTTTTGCTCGCCATTGCAAGATCGAGGTCATAAGTTCGACCAATTTTTGCGTTGGCAAACGAGCTGTCTCTTTAACGGAATCTAACTCTATGCCCCGGACCGATGCATTTCTCAGGCGCGAGTGGAATGCCCATGTGGTTTATTTCGGGTGTTGAAAGATCGTAGACATGTCAGCTGTTGATATAATTCTGACGCAGTTTTCTCCGAATAATGAACGCGAAGGAGTTTCCTCAGTTTAGGAAGAGACACATCATTAAAGTCTCCACGTAGCTACATAGACTACTATGCAATAAATAGCAGGAATCACAGCGTCGGCGATTTCGCTCCCCTTGTATTGACGCTTTAAACCGGAATCGATATGGTGAGTAAGCAACACAAAGTGGGTTTGTCGGTTTGACCTGGCTCACCAATCTGTTCCGAAATTTTAAACTCGCGGCGCAAAGAGGACGCATTTGTAGGAAGCTTCTCCTCCTTAGTGCTTCTAAGGTTTACCCACGTTTATATCTGCAGTATCGCTTATCAATTGCTTGCCAAGTGCGTGCACTTTGACCTGTGCCAATTGAGACCGCATGTTGCCCATCAATTTCCGCTTGTTGTTGTTGTTGTTTTAACTCTTCGATATGCTGTTTTAATTCGCTTTAGTGCAAGTTCAGATTCGCTTTTCCTCTGCAATGCGGGTTTCAAAGAAATGATGGCTTTTCGGACCCTGAAACTTCCGCTGGCAATTCCCATCTTCGTTTACCCTCGCCTCAATTGATTCTTGAATTAACTTTGTTGCGGCTATTTTACTTTTCCCCGCGAGCTCAACATCTAGGCTTATCGAAGCTGCGACTTATTTTAGTTCAGCCTCGTCTTTGGTATAGGGTGGAGACTCTAACTCAAATTGTAACGCATCGAGTTCGTCCATAGCCTTGCAATTAATCTAATGTCGCTGACGGTCAAAGTTCAAGTGTCTCAGTAACAATGTTTCGTTCTTTGCCGCGAATCACTGCAGTCACAAGCAAACGCGCAGCATATTGACTTTGCCTACAACGGTCTCTTCCATGGTAAACAAATTAAAACGATCTCACCTCGAGTGAAGCGGTTTTTCGTCGTTTAACTTCGGTTAGGAACTTGGTAGCACACCTTCGCTCGGGCATCTCTATAAAGTCCCCGCACTTTAAATTGACCTTGCTTTGCCTTTGGATCGCAAATTTCCCGCGTTTGAATTGTGCGCTTGATGGACTGCCCGAAGCCAGAGATCCAAGAGGGTTGCCAGCGAGCTCAAAAGTCTGAATTCGTTCCAACGAATTGGTGGTATTTGGTAGTCTAGCCGGTGGTGGTGATGGGTTTGGAAAACTACTCGTGTTTCGTTGCGCAAGAATTGCGCTACTGCTTCTTGTAATGCGGCGAAGAAGGCGGGTTGGTTGGTAGAACTCCTCGCTGAGGGTTGCTCTGGGTTTGAGACTGTGGTACGGGTAGACTCTTCTATAGTCACGTCTGGTTCTGCCATTTTCGACGAATTTCTCTCTTTCTTTCGACTGCAAATTTCAGAGCGAATTTCAATAGCGTTCTTTGTGCTCCTTACGCTGTCTGCACCGCTGTTGCGTACTATGAGCTTGCGCGCTATCGGGTTTCGCTTATGTTGCATACCTTGTCTGTCATCAACCATGTGTTGCGTGCAGCGCAGCATGTCTCCTTTGGTTTAACCTTGGTTATTTCATAACCCCATAAAAATAATTGATTGTAACCTCCCTCGCCCCCGTCGTCTTCATTCTCGTCTCCCCCAACTTCCGCCTCATCATCTACTAAATCATTCGTGTCCGATCGCGTTTGATGAGTAGTTTTTCTTTTCATTGCCGGTTGAATATAACATTGGTGGTCTTCAGGGACCACGTACTCTTGACAAACTGTACACCGAACAAGATGGCAGTGATGTCTCTGAGGGTGTTGATTAGCTCGTTTCACCACCTGCTTGCAGTGTTGACACTTTATGACAGATGCACAAATTGAACGCTTTTCGCCCACGGTTGCTTTGTGCCTGTCAAAACACTCTTGGCTCTTGAAAAATCGAGCGCAATCGTTGCAAAATACCCAGCTTGTAATTGGACAGTTTTGCGTGTAGCATAACTTGCACGTATCGCCGCAGAGGTGGTCTTCCACTTCATCGTACCCCTTCTTACATACGTGGCAGTACTTCTTACGAGCGAGGAAAGCTGGCATACTAGTAATTACATCATAGTGGTTATCGTGGGCGTAAAGATAAATACGCTTCGGTGCCTCAGGACCCGAGTAAATAAGAGCATTCAGATGTTCTTTTGAGACAATGTTTATCTGGTAATCGGTCAAATAGGCTTGAAACGTTTTCACTTCTTCGATACCGCACTGTCCGAGTGGTACGCCGGCAGTTTCATGCGATTCGTTAGCAGGGTCACCTTGTAAAGCTCCCCGAGACTCGCTTATGTAAGGGTATCGTTCATCATTGTCAACTTTGGCTTTCGCGACGACGATGGCCCGACTAAGATATAGATCGTCTTTATTCTGAATACGAACGATACAGTGTTTCCGTGTAAGATATTTATCTAGGTTGGCAATCTTTCGCTTTCTTCCCGTTCCACCGTGCGGCATTTCGACATGAATGATATTGACAGTAATTGAATCATCTAACTTAAACGAATCATTCGACTGAATTACTCTTTCGATTTCGGCTAAGATTCTCTCGACGGTTAATCTTTCACGAAGCATAAATGCTAATGAAATGGGATATTCAAGTTGGGGAGAATGCATAATAAATCTAACTTGGTCATGCATAGCAATACCATCGGTTACGCGATCGAGTAGACTTTCAAACACGTTATGTAATTGTCTCAGGATATCAGGCAAACGTTGAACTTGTAAATATAAATCGCCAAACTGAACACGATAATCAAGGCCCGTGGTCTTAAACGTTTTCACGCGTACTTGCTTAACAGATTTTATCGTAAATAACTGAACAGTCTTAGATCTCTTACTTGGTATTGATTCCGTACTTGGTATAGCGGTTCGTTTTCGACTTCCTTCTCCGGTCTCGATAGATACCTCGGGTATCGACGGTTCACCAGAGACATCAGAAATATCCTCTAGTTCGGCCATAAATGAATCGTCGTTCCAATCCATTCTGAAGGATTCGTGTTGCTCGTTCGACCAACCATCCATTAACGAGGGTATCGCCGGTTCGGGGGCCTGACCGCCGGAGGTATCGTCCATCTCGGCCATAAACGAATCATCGTTCCAATCTCGCTTGAAGGATTCGTGTTGCTCGTCCGACCAACCATCCATTAACACCATAGAAATCCCACAACGTTCGTTCTCCAAATCACGCTCGAAGGCATTCGACAATATAATAACACGTTGAAACAAGGCTGCTTCCTTATGCCTATCCTCGAAATTAAACAGCCATTCCAGCGCCTCAATTTCTTCGACGGTTGTACAACCTTTGATTACATCGATAAGATCCATTGCTGTCAATGAAACAAAACGTATATTAAACTCTGATAAAATACACAAATAGTGAACGTCGTCAGGCAATATAAAACGAATAAGTGCAAAACATCTTACCTTAAAATCAGACAAAAATATCTTCGAAAATATCTCCCAAGAAAACGCTATATCGCAGACAGTAAACTCCACAAGTAAAACACTTCAGGAAAAGTAGCAACTATACGAAATCACCGAGCTTATATAGCTTCATGTATACTATAATTATCCCAATCTTGCCCAATCATGTCACAGGCGTTCGTCATGCGTGAGTCATGCGGGAGTCACGAAACCCTTTCTTGGAAAAATTTAGATGTAAGACGAACTTATACAAAGTCAGTCTTCATGTATAAAATACTCAACGACTATACCGCGCCAGATTTAAAAGAATCCTTTCGAAAAGTTAATGAGTATCAAAATACATATAATCTAAGGAACAATGATACTAATTTAGTACTCCCAAAGCCAAAGAGAGAATTTCTCAGAAGAAGCTTTAAATATAACGGTGCCATGCTTTGGAATAATTTAATACACGAAGCGAAACAAGCAGAGTCGTTGGATTCTTTTAAAAGGCTTATAGGGCCGACCATGAGATGAAGTTGAATCACGCCACTCTCAATTATAAATTTATTCATTTTATCATCATCATTTTTATAAATCTTTTAACTTTGTAAACTTCCTAGTTGTTTATTAGTTATTGTAATTAGCTTATTAGTATTAGTATTAGTATTAGTCAATTTGTTGTATTAGTTAAATTAAGCACGCCCCTCATTGAAATCAGCATTTATTGTTGTTGAGGCTAGCGTGTTGAAATAAAGTATGTATGTATGTATGTATGTGAGTCACGCTGAATATTAATGAGGCGGCATCCCTTTGTTACGGTGGATGGGGGGGGGGGGGTTATCTACTAGCGTAGCATATAAGTAGAAAGTTTGAAAACATATGAATAGAGTGCTCAATACCGAAGTAGAGAGTGCTCAACAATAAAGGAGCGTAGTATATAAGTAGCAAGTTTGACAACATATGAATAGAGTGTTCAATACCGAGGTAGAGCGGAATAAGACGAGAGGATAAACTTCGGTTACTTCATTAAAATTTTATAGTGAACGAAAGCCGAGCCTTAAATTAAGCACGCCCCTCATTGAAATCAGCATTTATTGTTGTTGAGGCTAGCGTGTTGAAATAAAGTATGTATGTATGTATGTATGTGAGTCACGCTGAATATTAATGAGGCGGCATCCCTTTGTTACGGTGGATGGGGGGGGGGGGGGGGGGGGGTTATCTACTAGCGTAGCATATAAGTAGAAAGTTTGAAAACATATGAATAGAGTGCTCAATACCGAAGTAGAGAGTGCTCAACAATAAAGGAGCGTAGTATATAAGTAGCAAGTTTGAAAACATATGAATAGAGTGTTCAATACCGAGGTAGAGCGGAATAAGACGAGAGGATAAACTTCGGTTACTTCATTAAAATTTTATAGTGAACGAAAGCCGAGCCATCAACGAAAGAAACCTTTGGATTCAAAACCACAAAATCCCCACCGCCTGTGAAAGAACTAAACGACGAATTCGAAGACAAAATGCTTACACTTATCCAGAACATTGAATTTAAAAACCACGACTGCGACTTTCAGAAAGAACTACTGCGAGACTCAAAGAAAATCAGAACCGACGACAAACTCCTTATCGCAGCTGACAAGACGACAAATTTCTACCGAACAGACGCCCACTCATACAAACAGCTACTGAACACCGCCATTACAAAATCCTACAAGAAAGCGCCAAATAACTCGACAAATAAAATTATATCTGACGAAAAGAAGATCGCTAAGAACCTCAATCTTGACAACAAGATTGACGCACTAGCAGTGAAGGACTCATTTATCACATTAAAGGACCACAAACCAAACTTTAATAACAATCCCACGTGTAGACTGATTAATCCAACCAAATCGGAAATTGGCATTATCAGCAAGCAAATTCTCCAAAGGATCAACTCTAAAGTTGTAGCAGCCACTAACCTAAAGCAATGGAAGAACACCGACTCGCTCATAAGATGGTATAACAACATACCAGATAAAGCGAATAATTCATTCATCAACTTCGATATTGTGGATTTCTACCCGTCTATATCGGAAGACCTGCTGACACAAGCCCTAACGTTCGCTTCGCAATACGACGAGATTACCGATGAAGAGAAAAATATCATCATGCAGGCTAAGAAATCCCTTCTCTTCAATGAAAACACACCGTGGTGTAAGAAAGCATCCAACTCGCTTTTCGACGTTACTATGGGTAGCTTTGACGGCGCGGAAACGTGTGAGCTAGTGGGCTCTTACCTACTGTCTAAACTAACCCCAGAGTACGGTAACAACATTGGCCTATACAGAGATGACGGACTAGCCACATTTAACAAAACGCCCAGGGAAATAGAGAACATCAAGAAACAGATTTGTAAGACCTTCAGCGACCATCATCTAAAGATCACAATCGAAGCAAACAAGAAAAGTGTCGACTATCTTGATATAACCCTAGATTTAAGATCCGGAACATATAAACCATTCACTAAACCCGGTAACATTCCACAATACGTTAATCGCCACAGCAACCATCCACCATCGATACTGCGAGGTATACCAGAGGCCATCAACAGAAGGCTATCTAATATCTCTTTGGATAGGCAATCCTTTGATACAGCCGTCCCACCGTACCAAGAAGCCCTTAAGAGAAGCGGATACGACTACAACCTAAATTTCGACCCAAAACCACCAAAACCCAAGCGTCCAAGAAGCAGAAACGTAACATGGTTTAATCCACCTCACAGCTCTAACGTTGCCACCAACATCGGTCACAAATTTCTGCGGACGGTAGACGAATGCTTCCCACACAACCACCCTCTGCGCAAAATTTTCAACAGGAACACGCTGAAGTTAAGTTATAGCTGCATGCCGAACATGCAAAACATTATTTCAGCACACAAAAAATACGTCCTTAACAAAGAAGTCCATAACAGCCCAGCCACAGCTAAAGAGTGTAATTGCCGCCGAAAAGAAAACTGTCCGCTCTCTGAGAAATGCCAAACCACAGGCATTGTTTACCAAGCCACAGTTAAAAGAGAAGATAGCGGGGAAGAGAAAAGCTACGTTGGACTTACCGAAGGCCCGTTTAAAACAAGATTTAACAACCACACAAGTAGTTTCAGAAATCCACAACATAAGCACGCCACTGAACTTAGTACATATATTTGGAATTTGAAAGAGTCAGACACACCATATTCGATCAAATGGAGAATAATTAAACAATGTAGGCCCTATTCCAGCAAGACCAAGAGATGCAATCTATGCCTTTATGAGAAATTTATTATTATTTGCCATCCAGAACTATCTTCACTAAACACTAGAAATGAACTTATATCGACATGCAGACATTGAAAAAAACACTTACTAAGCAGTCAATAACCAAGCTGACATAATTAACAAGCTAACTATTCATAACACTGTAAACCAAAACCGCATTTTATTGTAATTACGTCATCCGTGTAAAATAGTCAAGTTTCGTAGCTACGAGAACCAGACGCGATAATCACCTGATGAGTGTGGCAAGCTTTGCTTGCCGCACACGAAACAAATTTGTAGTGAATAAAATTTTAATGAAGTAACCGAAGTTTATCCTCTTGTCTTATATATATATATATATATATATATATATATTATACAATAAGATCAATCCTAACCCTAATCAGGATGCTGTCCTGGGATTTTTATTTAGCTTGTTCGTATTTTATATTTTTGATGCAGAATATTTAAAATTCAACGTCCAGAAAGTTTTCAAGGAGAAGATTTCTCCCATTGTTTATGTTATATTTTATGTTGTATAATTATTATTGCTTATTTTAGTTATTTATTCTGTTCGGGGAACAAGTTTTCTCATTGTGTTAATACTAATTGGTTAATTAATACATATTAAATGTCTCACTCGTAGAGTCGTGGTTCTACAATGGACACTTGTAAAATGCGATTGTTGTTCAAGTTTTCACAGCAATTATCCTATTTTGGACCTCTAGTCAAGTTGGATTATATATTATGAATCTCATGATCATGGATGAATAAACGACTAATTAATTTGCTTTTTACTGGGGCAAATGTCAAGACTTGCCAGAGGATCGTCAGATTTTGAACTAATCTTCCAAAATCCCAACTGACATTGTGGTGTGGTAAGATGATTTACTTTGACATAATTTGCCACGAAAAGAGTTTTCTTTTAAAGACTTAATTGGACTATGATTAAATATTGACTTAATTGAACCATAGACCCTAGAAAATTTTAATATTGTTTCATGAAATGGAAATCAGACAATTCAATATTCATCATTCATTAATGTTCCAGATATAATAACAGGAAATGTTACACCCTCTGGGACAAAATTATGGTTCTTGTGACCGAATTTGTCATCCTGGTGATGGAAATGTAATCCTATACGTACAATCACAATATTTTATTATGCACCAAACTGGATTAGTTTGCTTTAATAAAGAATTGCATGTAGCGCTGAACACATGCAGTATAATATAGTTAGGGGTAAAAGAAACCCCCATACATATACTGTACATACATGGATATAAAGATAAATTGGAATCTAGTATCTTGATGCTTAAATTTAAACATCTTCGGGTAAAAAAGATGCCTATGTGTGATTGTGCAACTACCAATTCCCAACCAACCCCTACTGTCTGCCATAATTCGAACAGAAAGACAAAACCAACAAATCCTCAACTACACTCGGGACATAATTTGTTGTGAGCAGGCCACTATCCCGGGTTGGGGGGATGGTTGGATTTACTTTGACTGGTGCATACAAATCATGACATACAGCATGTTAATAGTATACAGTCGTTGGCGCCTAAGCGTGTACACCGCCCGTCAAAACATGTTCTAAATTTAAGCCAAAGTTAACCATTTTGAAATCAACACTGTGGGATTGGCGAGACGTGATTGGCTAAGGGCACATTCATGTGACAATAATGGATTGGTTTGAATGTATCGAATGAAAACCTTATTCGTTTGCAAGGTAAACATTTAACTTTGACGTTGACATAAAACTTGTTTTGACGGGCAGTGTACACATTTAGCCAGGTGCCAACGACTGTAATGTATTTTAAAATACTTGATGTATACCTTACTCTATCTCATCTACAGGGATTTAACCTATTTGTAATATTTGGGACAATATTCTAAGAAGAAATAAAATAAATCTTCTCAATGATATATTTGCTGTCAAAGTTACCAAACCTGACAGTACTACTGAATGCATTTTCTTTTGTTTCTTGCCACAACAATTGTACTAATGATGTCAGGTTCATGAAGATAAAGTTTCTACCTGAGAAGATATTGTATTTCTTCTCAGAATGGCCCAAATATTACAAATAATTTTATCGGTTAAATCTCTGCAGATGAGATAGACAATTTTATACATTCATTGGAATGTTATGTACAATCTTATTGCACAGAATAGACTGAACTGAACAGTCTAAGCCCACTCGCAACGGAAGCTTTGAAGTTTATGTCTGCAGAAATTTGATGGATGTCATAACTCTGGCCAGAACATTCCATTTAAAAATAAGGCGAGAAATGGGTTATGTGGCTTAAAATGGTTTGTAATAATATATTTGTGAATTTGCAGTATCGCCTGAGTGCTGCTGCTGAACGTTTTGCTATATACAGTTGGGGCAGAAGAAGTTATTTCATTGAAACTTTGAAAGATTTTTTCTTATCTCAGCTGACGATTTTACCAACCCGTTACACTAACCGGCTTGATCTCATCATCACGTGCACGCCAGATCGCGTAAAAATCCGAGAGATACTGTCGCCAGAAGAGGCTGGCATGTTTACTGATCACGCAATCATACTGTTTGATATCGCAACGAAAATCAAATCTCCCGCCGTGACCCGCGGATTTGTATATGACTACCGGCGAGCGGATTTCAGCGGACTTCACCTAGCGATTGAAAATTATAACTTGTCTGCCCTAATCGACACATCTTTAGATATTAACGAAAACTGGACAGGATGGAAAAATACTTTAATTAAAGCAATCGTTTCCGATTTTGTTCCCATCTGACACTTGAAAAGATAAAACGGTCTACCTTGGATCACAGGCGAAATCATGCACGTCATTCGCCAAAAAGAGTTTCTGCGCAAAAAGCTAAAACGTTTTTACGACAAGTATATATATGAAAAGTTTAAAAATCTTAGATCTACTGTCAAACAAATGATCTCTGCTGCCCGCGAGAACTTTTTCAACTGTCTATCAACAGACCTAAAACAAAATCCTAAACGCTTCTGGTCGGTTTTCAAGCTTACGTCGAAAAAAAGCAGTATACCGCAAACTATCTCAATGGCCAACACCACGAGCCATCAAAACAGAATCGTTGCTTCCAAACCCAAACCTATCGCCGAGCTCTCTAACCAATACTTTTCTTCAGTGTTCCACACAGAAACAACTCCAGTTTTTAACACGTCTCAAGTCCTTGATGAAAATGCTCAGACCAGTATCGAAATCACAGTTGAAGAGATCCTAGTTCTTCTGAAATCCTTGGATGTGCATAAAGCTACGGGCCCTGATGGCATACCCAACAGATTACTAAAAGAAACAGCTGAACAAATTGCTCCATTGTTGTGTTCATTATTCAACCTGTCCTTGCAAACTGGAACCCTTCCTAATGAGTGGAAAATTGGTAACATCGTCCCAGTTTATAAGAAAAGAGACAAATATTGCGCAGAAAATTATCGGCCAATATCCCTGCTCTCAAATATATCTAAACTTTTGGAACGCTGTGTCTTGTTCAAGATAAGAGATCATTTCTTGCAGTACGTCAATTCAGATCCACATGGGTTTATTCCTGGTAAGTCTTGTACTACTCAGTTAGTTCAGGTTCTTGAGAATATTGGTCACCAACTGGACAATGGTAAACAAACAGACGTAATTTATCTCGACATGAGCAAAGCCTTTGATAAAGTGCGACACTCCGTATTACTTGAGAAATTGCGTGATATCAATATTCACGGAAACTTACATACCTGGTTTTGTTCATATTTATTAGGGCGTAAACAGCGCGTTATCATCCCCGGAGCAACCTCATCTACTCTTCCCGTTACTTCAGGCGTTCCGCAAGGATCTATTCTTGGACCTATGCTTTTTTTACTCTATATAAACAAGCTAAAAATGGACAAAAACTTCTGGACTCTGCTTTAATGAAAAAAAGACAAAATCTCAGTCTATTACCCGTAGAAAGGCACCAATCAAACATCAGTACCACCTCAAAGATAAAGCGATCGGAAACCCTAAATGTGAACGAGATCTTGGTATTTGGATGACGCAAGATTTAACATGGTCAAAACAGGTTGCTGTCCAAACCTCAGCTGCAAACAGAGTGCTTGGTTTGGTACGTCGTTCCTTAAGAGAGATCACAGATCCCTGTGTCAGTCGTACAATCTACCTTGCAATCGTACGTCCACATCTCGGGTATGCAACTCAGGTATGGTCCCCGCAATCTGTGGAACTTATCAGACGCGTGGAACGGGTTCAACGGCGCGCTACCAAAGTAATTCTGAATCTTCCATTCCAATCATCAGTAACTTACAAACAACGACTGCTGACATTAAACCTACCTCCAGTTTCCTACTGGCACGAATACCTGGACTTAATCTTCTTCTTCAAAATCATTAATAACATGGCTATAATCGATCCCGAAATCTTACCTACTCCGTACATTCCTATCAGAACAACAAGAAACAACTCGACTCCTGACATCTTACAGTTTCGCCCGCGAAAATGTAAAACTCTTACTTTCCAACGTTCCTATATTACAAGAATGTGCAGGACTTGGAACACTTTACCATCCCAGTTACGTGTAAAAGGGACCGCTTTCTCCAGTTTTAAAAGCAACCTCCTATCCTACTACATAGCAGCAGAACTTCAAATTTACAACCCTGAGGACCCCAGATCATGGAAATCGATTTGCACAAAATGCAACTCAACCCGAGGTCTCAACGAAGCGATCCGTTGCTGCATCTGATGTCTGAAACTTATATTATTATTATTATTATTATTATTATTATTATTATTATTATTATTATTATTATTATTATTATTATTATTATTATTTATTATTATTATTATTATTATAATTATTATAATTATTATAATAATAATTATTATTATTATTTACTTATTTACTTTGTTTACCTGGGACCGCAGTAATTGGCATTAAGCTGTTGTGGACACCCTGCCACGTAATTGTAAATTTGTTATTGTGATTTAATTGTAAATTTACTTATTTATTATTCTATTATTATTATTAACTTTACTGAAATCTAATTACTTAAAGCACACTCACTCACACAATGCACCTATGTACTTATTATCTATAGTATACCAATGTGGCAAAACGTAATAAATAAATAAATATATATGTTTGTATAAATTAAAGCTGGGAAATTTTATCTACTTAGATCATATAAACCGCTCAGAAGTAACAAGTGCAGGCCCGGATTTACCGATAGGCTTACCAAGCTATAGCCTGTAGGCCCACAATTTGGACGGCCCACGTTTTGGGATGAAAAAAATATATATTTAGACACTATTTCAAAATTTCCCCAAACTTTATTTTCCCTAAATTTTATTTTAGCCCATAAACTACAAATATTTCTGTTCAGCAGCCAGAAACTCTGTTAAAAAATGGGATTTCAGACCTTTATATTTTGCTCAAAAGTGTCCTCAAAATGCGGGAAATGCTGTTTCAGAGACCCAAAATTCAAACAAATTCAGGGGGTGTGTGCCCCTGGACCCCCTAGAAATGTGCCGTCACACTTAGCCTGTAGGCCCAAAATTGGTAAACCCGGGCCTGAACAAGTGTAGTATACAGCTCAGGCTGTAAGTGGTATAGTACTGTACATTACCTAGTTTATGTATAGTTACTTTGGATCCGAGTGCATTACAGGTCTCCAACTCATCATAATATAATATGATCTGTAATGCTAATGGGTCAATAGAGAAAAGAGGATGCTTTTTATACTCTTCCCCATCACAATAATCTCTTAGCATTCCATCTGTGCTAATGTGCGGATTCTCGACCTACAAAAAATGATGAGAAATTTGCAACAAATTACAAAAAACAACTTCATGGACCAATGATTTATTTAATAATTAAAGTAACAAAGGTTATTTGTGATACCTGTTCAAGGACAAATTCATCATTTAGGAGTTGCTCTAAGCTGTCCAGAATTCAGGAAATATAAAAGGCCTCTTCATTTGTTTGAATGCTTGTCAGCGTCCCAGATTTTCTTTTATAAATTTCTTTTTGTCCCAAAATTATTCTTTTAGGTACCTTATCAAATTGTTCAAATATAATAAATAATTAAAAACAGTTAATAGCAAGCAGATGCTACAGGTAGTCAGTAGGTGAATTATTATTTTATTACCTTAATTATAGCAGAGGGCGAGGGGTTTGCTGCATATATGTATTACTAGTCACTAAATATTTTTACCCTGTAATATTTTAACAAAATTAAACACCTACTTTTAATCCAAAGTGCTCTGTGTAGTAGCTATTTCGTTGCGTTTCCGTCTCCAGGTCATGGAATAGGTCTGTGTTGATTTCTGTAAAAATTTCTTGTAACCCAATCACGTCTTCGACATTTACGTTTGCATTGGTTAAACAATTTTTTATCCGCGTCTTCAGGACTGATTGCGTTTCTTGTACCAAAGTAGCTGTATTTAAGATGATACTGCCAATCGTTGACTTAGGCAAACGACAATCTTCTCGAAGCTTTAAGAGATATAAGGCACACGATCTAGTATGATCTTCATGTTCTTGATCGTTGTTCATATAATCATTTAAAGGCTGGTCATTGTCGTTGATATTTGCGATCGTAACAACATGGTTTCTCTCCAGGTGTTTTCTCCAAGAATAGTATTTTTTAAATGTTTTTGCGCAACCATCTACGCCACATACGACATGAAAGTTTGGGTCATTGCGGTGACACCTGCCTATATGATTTAAAAGCTGTTTTAAATCTGCCGCAGCAAACTCACCACAAATACTACACTGCCAAGGCATTAACTGGTTTTTTTTAATGCTGACTTATTTCATTTTTATATAAAAGGCCACATTTATCGACTGATATGTTTAATAATCAGTGATAAAAGCATAGTTAGAGTTTAGACTTTGAACCTTGGTTACAAAAAATGATTACGTATTTTTCCCAGGGTCAATATTAGCCAATAAAAAACCGAGTAATAATTCTGGCGCGAAAACCTAACCAATGCACTGGAAAAGATTTGTCCTTTTTCCTTTGGACGTCTTCGCGACCAGAGTTAATTCAACAAACAACAGCGAGTCTTGAGATTTATGCGCAGCCTGTGGAAATTTTCCGAGGATATACACGGTAACTACATGGTAATGTATAGTAACGCGAGAAATATTGTCCCCATGTATGTCGTTTGCCCCAAAATCAGCAAAGAAAGCCCTTCTTTTTTTTTGTCTATTCGCTCCAGCCTCCAGGTTAACTTGTTAAATAAGCTATATATTTTCCCTTGATTCTTTATCCCAGCCCCAAAATGAACCATTTTCAGTAAGCGAAATTGAATATAAACGTTATAATTTACACTTATATTAATAGTCATTTACAGTTATTTACAGGTATCGGCTTCGGTGCGGTCTTATCTATATTGCAAAATGAAAAATGCATATGAACTGTTTTGATTACACATTTTTAGATTTCAAAGTGAAGATGGACGCAGAGTTAAGAGAACATCTGTCAATAAATAATATTAATGAAGACGTCATCGGCATTTTAGAAGACCAGAAGGTGAGAGTTTTAAATAATCTGCTATTAACTTATATAAAATCGGGTGCCCCCGGAAAATTAGGCTTCTCGTCCTTGCGACCCTCGGGATCCTGTAGTCAATTACGCTTGGCCGTCTTGTGACCTTTTAATTAACTTCATATTGTTATCTTTATATATAAATAATATTTAGTTAAGTAAATAAGTAATTTACTTTAGAAAACGATTCTTTGGAGATGAAATTCTTTGACCACGTGGTTATTTTAAAACTTCAGTACGCGGATACTACGGGTAAAAATCCGTGGCAAAAAAGTCCTCCACTAACGAAGCTGGAGTTTATACAATTCTTGATTATGCCGACACATTTGTTTATAGAGAAAGATGGCTAAAATTTTCGGAACTACGCATTGTTGAAATACATCGGGTACTTTATATTAACATGATTACGTGACAATTCATTCTCATTTCTCATTGATAAGTCTACTTTACATACACAATTTCTGCACGATCAAGATTTCGCTTGAAAAATATTGTAAGGTATTATAAGGGTCTGCTAGCAGGGTGGGTATTATATTGTATATTAAGGTATATAAACTATATTATATTACATAATGTATATTGAGGTACAGTATATGATAGAGACATTTCATCAGTATATTTTGACTTGGTTATTTTTTACTCTGTTTTAGTTAACTGGTTGGGAATTATTACAGGAAGTGGACATCAGCTTGCTTGTTTTATGTGGAATAAACGCAGGAGATGCTATGACAATTAAAAACATTTGTCAAAAAATCACCATACCACACGATGACGATCAGGTAACCACAGTCTGATTGACTTTTTAAATATCAAATCAATACTCTTTTCTGAAACTTTTCTTCCAGCAATTCCAAAACATATGTTGCATAATCTACATTTAAAATAATGAGTTTATTTTAGCACAGCATTTCCTATACAATATATTGCAGGCACCAGATGACTTGGTTGACTCACTACTGGAAACTATGGAAACTGAAGATCGAACTCCACTTCCACCAGTTACTTCACTTCCACCAGTCACTTCAATTCCACCAGTTACTCCACTTCCACTAGTTACTCCACTTCCACTAGTATCTCCACTACCACCAGTAACTCCACTTCCAACCAGTAACTCCACTTCCACCAGTAACTCCACTTCCACCAGTTACTCCACTTCCACTAGTTACTCCACTTCCACTAGTATCTCCACTACCACCAGTAACTCCACTTCCACCAGTAACTCCACTTCCACCAGTAACTCCACTCCCACCAGTTAAAAAATCTTCATTCCTGTAAGAGCTAGGAAATGAGGAATAGGAAGTTTTTTGAGAATTATCAACTGACAACAAAGGTAAAAGCCACTGAATTATTATAACAAAGCTACTGTAGTACATGTCAGGTCATGCAGTACTGTGGTACACATTATGTTGCACTGATTACATTTACAGAGAGTTCCAGTGGCGTAGCTAGAGGGGGGGAAATGTTGATGCTTGTCGGAAAATCGGATGGTCGAAGAACGACTGGCACAATCGTGTTACATCCTCGTACCCAGGGTCTTATCTCCGCTCCCCCGCCCCCGCCCACCGCTGCGAAAAGACCCTGGTTGGGGCTGGTCACGTGTTTCGAGGGCAAAAATATAACTTACTGGGGGTGGGTTATTTAGAAACGTGGCTAAAGTGAACACGCAAAGACAATGTTTTTAATTTATTTTATTCTGACAAGACAAAGCGTACGTTTTATAACTGTCAAGAAAGCCAGACTCAGACTGCATGTCCAAATCGATGTTTATTTACGTCAGTTTCCTCAGTGTTGTGCGATGCTGTATTGCTCTATGTAACAGAAGTCGCCGTCCTGAACTTGAAGGCCTCTATGTCTCTATTGGCTTTTTGAAATAGTAAAATACGTGTAAATCTCTCCGGTTGATTAGCGCCTTCAGCTTGGGTTATATTCCTCGAAGTCTGCCCGAATACTCCACCAATTTTTCGTTAGTCGCTTTGTGTCCCGCCGCTTTGCCTTTGTTGTTTTTTGTGCCAACTGTCAATGCCTTCAAGCGTTTCGTAGCAGGCGTCTGACTGTTTGCGTTTATACGAAACGGTTGCCTAAAAAACAAAGACAATATCAGTGCTGATATTTAAAGGTAGTACAAATGTGCCTGAGTTGTTTTTAAACAAAGGAGTCTCAAGAACGAAAATATAAATATATACGTTGGCTGAACGGCGAAGTAAACATATTTATTAAAATATATTGAAGTTTGAACGGTGGTCATGCAATAACTTGGATCTTTCAAATTTAACGTTTATAACGAAGTATTTTCCATAATTTAGGAAACATAGCACGGTATAACAGTTGCGCTGGTTCAGTGGTGAGTTTTGGCTGTAATTCTGTAAAATACAGTGACAAGAAAAACATTGAACAAGCAACAACGTTCAGCGCGCGATATTTATAATAATACTGTAAAATGTTAACAATAGTAAGTTGACAACTGAGCTTGTGGCTCCTTTTATGATGAATGTTATTAAATAAGGTTGGCTCAGTTTAAAAATCAGCAATATACTGTAGTTCAAGTTTAAAGTTCCTACTTTAATACACAAGCCCGCCGCTTCACGAAACTGCATGACATTGTTGTAATTAAGCGATGTAGAATTGAATTTAAAGAAATAGTAAATGTAATGAACTAACCTCTTGGAATCTCTAAAGCAACAGAATAAGAATGTAAAGCCTTGTTGACAGCTGCGCGCAAGCCCAAGGTGTTGAATCTGTATATGTATTCTCAGCGAGCGTTGACCGTTGCAGGACATGCAGTGAGATAATTTCCACACTTTCTTTCGAATGGAGGTTCAAGCGATTGTCAACCAAAAGAATTTGTGAATTTCGCATAGTCTTGATTGTAAGGAAATTTCAATCCGCCTACTGTAAAATTTAAAACTCTCTGTTTAATCTTCAGGCTGCTAATATCAGATCGCTGATGAGTGATGACATCATGACTGTAGAAATCCATTCGAAGAATATAGAATCTCCTTAAATTCGCTGCTCGCGGTCGGATTGAACGACAGAAGACTTTTGTAGTAGTTCAGAATTGTCCTTCAATAATACCAGATTGTTATCCATGGAGTGTTTTTAATAATTTGCGCAATGAGCTTTCCTCGATATTCAGAGCTCGATAATTATTGTTCTTGCAATGATTCAAGGTACTGCGACAAATTTTCAAAATAACCACCCGACCCTGACAAGAAAAGTTTGTTATCTCCCATATTCTGGGAGACACGTGACCAGCCCCAACCAGGGTCTTTTCGCAGCGGTGGGCGGGGGCGGGGGAGCGGAGATAAGACCCTGGGTACGAGGATGATCGTGTTATTGTATTTTATAAATAATAACTTTTTACTTTCGGTTTTTTCAATAAACTAAATAGTATTTGTTGCGAAAAGTCAAGGGAAACGCACGAGAAGTGTCAACAAACACTTTATACTTATTAAGTTATTATAAACTGCTGACAAAGTGCCGGGTCACGACGTCCGGTTACATGCTATTGCAAAATGCGAACACGCCGAACAGATCATTTTCACAGGTTTAGGTTGACTGTTGACAGCAGACAATTGTTCCGATGAAATACGAGTCGCAAGTCGCAGCTCAAGTCTCACTGACAATGAGTCTTGAGCTGCGCCTTGCGGCTCGTATTTCATTCATTGTTTCAATCAGTATTCAGTGGCAGTGCAATAGCTCAATTACTCAAAGACTCGAATTCTGTTCTCATTTTCAAATTTCTCATCGATATAAACAAGTAAGTGACATATATAAATAATACTTTTTTTAAATACATGTTACGTATTCATTTGAGTAAACTGGGCCTCAGGGCGCTTAAAGCAGTATTCAATTTCGATCCGCAAAGTCCGCGTTGTATGTTGTATGAACTTATTTAAAGCCTGCCTCTACTGACTACTGCCTCTTATGTTCTTACGTACTTCAATTCTTACAACACAAAAGTAGAACATACTTATTCTGTAAATCTGTGATGAATAAAATTTTGTTTTTAATTGATTGTATAGCAGTCTATATACTCGCGGACCGCGGCGGCGCGGCGTCTCGCGCCTCACGTTCACTTCAGCGCACCATGTTTGGTCAAGGTAAGACGAAACGAAAAAAGGTAGAATGTTCTGTGTGTCAAATGACCTTTGACAGCGACTACAGAAAAAAACACAATGAAAAGTACCACAGTGAAATGATAGCTGTCCATCGCCATATTCCGTACAAGCTGGCCGGCGGTCCCGATAATCCATTTACGTTCACACGGAAAACAAAGTCTAGTGTGCCTCCAACAGGGGTCTCGCGCGACTCTACTCTGCCGACCCATGCACCTCGACAATGTCCTCATCGAGCAAACCTGAAGACCAACCCACAGTGATGACAACATCTCCAGAGCCATAGCCACTGAAAGCAGTACCCGAACGGGCCGAACCGAATACATCTGAATGTACCACCGTTACAGGCGAAGCCCTGATGGAGGAGCAAAGCGGTGAATGTGCTGAACAGCAATCTACTGAAAACGAAATAAACGTTTGGCTCGCGTCACTTGGTAAATACCCGACAGATCCAGCCAACTTTCGGGACATTAAAATAAACGCCGCTCTACGCGCAGAAATTGTAAAGTATGGTCCTTGTAAGCCTGTGGAAAGTGCGGATGTAGTATTTCCAAAAGATACTAATGATCCGAACTTCCACCAGTCATGGTATCAAGCTTCCACCAGTCATGTTCCTCGCGACTGGTTGGTTTATTCAATGAAGGAGAATGTCATATTTTGTTTCTGTTGCGGGCTTTTCCCCTGTATATCATGTCAAGGCTATGAGAACAACTGGAGTAAAGTCGGAGTTAGCAACTTTAAAAAGGGTTTGGAGAAAATTAGCGGCCATGAAAATTCTGTAAGCCATTGCACCAGTCTTGCTCACTGGAAATCATTCGAATACCGATTATCTACAGGGAAGACGATTGATGCACATCTCCAAGAGCAACTTGACAGAGAGAGAGAGAGAAAACACTGCAAATTCTTGATCGCAATTTTTCTGCAACACTCTTTTTGGCCCTGCAAGGGATTTCTTTTCGAGGCCATCGTTTCGAAAGTCACGAAAATTTGATGACAACGTTTGGGAATAGTGGTAATTCCTGGAACTGCTTAAACTGATTGCAAGGCACGACCCCATTATGGCATCCCATCTGGCCAGCAAGAAATCTAGAAGCAAGTACACTTCCCCGCAGATTCAGAATGAGATAATCGATTCCATAGCCAGAGTTATTAGAGAAAAGATTATTTCAGAAATACTTGTTGCTAAGTATTTTTGTGTAATTCTTGATACTACGCCTGATATCGCACACGTTGACCAATTGGCTTTTTCGGTGAGATATGTCAGCAATGGAAAACCTGCTGAACGTTTTCTTTGTTTTGACGAAATGACAGGTTCGAAAGCTATTGATTTTCGCGACAAATTGCTCGAACTTTTGGCACATTTTAAGCTCAGTACCGAGTTCATTCGAGGGCAAGCAATGGATGGTTGTTCAACGATGTCTGGAATTCATGGAGGACTGCAAGCTTTGGTTCGCGAAATTACCCCCTCTGCATTGTATGTGCACTGCATGGCACATCGGTTGAACCTGGTGCTAGTCAAGGCAGCCACAACCTGTGTACCTGTAAAGTCTTTTTTTGGACTGCTTGGGAGCCTTTACAGTTTTTTTGTCGCTAGTCAAGGAGAATCACACAATTGCACAAGTCTCAAGAAAGTGCTAAGCGAAGCTCCGAGATGCCAAAGTCCCTTTCCGACACCCGCTGGGCTGCAAGAGCGAATGCAGTAGAACATGTAAGAGACAACTTTGATTGTTATCTAGATGCTCTGGAGGTGTTAATAGCACACAATCAACTTGACGCGCGTGGTCTTTCGGATGCAAGTGGTCTTCTTAACGGACTTAGAAGCTTTGACTTCCTGGTGCTTCTCTACTTTTGGTTCGATATTTTGGTGATCACGAAAGCGGCAACTGACAAAGTTCAAGGCCCTTTCCTGAACATCGGTGTATCGTGCCAATTGATTGAAGCATATATTCAGCAATTTTTAACTATGAGATACAACAACGACCACTTTGATGCCACCATAGCAAAAACAAGGGAACGTTGTAATTCTCTTGACCTTCCGGCAGAGTTTGAAACGAGAAGACGACGAAGAAGAACAGGATTTTTCGACGAGACACAAGACGAAGAGCAGACTATCGATGCTCAAGAGAAGTTCAGAATTGAAGTGTACAATGTCGTTCTAGATACAATCATCGCGGACCTTAAGACACGCTTCAACGATACTACAGTTGCCGTTCTTAAGACCTTTGATTGTATCTCTCCTACAACCTTCATGGACAAACATGGAGACGTTCCTGCCGAATCGAGTTTACAGCAAGTACAAACTTTGTGTAACTTCTATTCGAAAGACCTTTCCACCGAGGCGACAGTATTGATGGAATACAAAAACATACACGCTTTACTGAATGCTTGGGACTTTATAGATGGCGAAGCTGTTCCGCGGGATGCAGAGGACCTTTTGGTTTTCTTGGAAAAACACAACCTCTCAGCTCAATTTGAAAATATTGTGACATTGCTGAAACTTGCGCTTACATTACCCGTTTCATCAGCACATGACGAGAGAGCATTCAGCTCTTTGAAGCGGGTAAAGACTTATTTGCGCAGCACAATGACTGAAAATCACCTCTCTAATCTGGCGTGCATTTCTATTAATCGCGAAAGTGTTTCCGATATTTCCATTAGAGAACTTCAAAAACCATTTCTAAGTGAAAAAACAAGAAGGATTTTTCAATGACGATTTAATTTAACGATGTTTGTGTGCACGATTTGTAAATATTTTTGTCCAACTCGATTCATATGTTATTAAAAAATAGATTATTTTGCACTGGGAGATGTACTAAAAGTTTGAAATTCTTCCTATTCCTTTGCTACACAGGCTACTTTCTATCCGTCGACACTCGATTTAGATATCGAATATAAGCCAGTCTTTAATTATGCGGTACTATTATAGCCACGCCCATTTGACCACGCCCTTTTGTCGGAAATTTTCAATGCTCGCCCCCCCTGAGGAAATTCCTAGCTACGCCGCTGGAGAGTTCTA
The DNA here is from genome assembly GCA_035771165.1 of Paragorgia papillata. Lineage (NCBI taxonomy): Eukaryota > Metazoa > Cnidaria > Anthozoa > Scleralcyonacea > Coralliidae > Paragorgia > Paragorgia papillata. The sequence continues at coordinate 1,388,703 of JAWNZC010000400.1, forward strand.
ACATGTATTTTTGGTGTCACCCATTTGCACATGCCTATGAAAAATGATAAAATCTTGGGAAAATACTTGGGGAAACAAAAACGTTTGTTCCTAGACCATTTGTAACTTTTTATTATAATATATGAATAACTTACATTTACAATCCAAACCAACAAACTACATGTCCAGAAGAACCTTGAACTGGGTCAATAAGTCAATAAGTGCTATGACAATCTCCTATAATTACATCGCCTATATTGTATTTTAGTTAGTTCTCTCCTGCTGTTTCAAATGCATTGGCGAACAAGTGCCTAATTGATAGTCACCAGGAATGAATTTGTTCGTGACATTTGTACCAACATTTTGGCCAATAGAATCCATTACCTGAACAAGGGAGAAAGGGACAATATTGCATTAGCCATTTTGACAAAGTACCCCTTTCTAAAGGACCACATTGGAAGTGGCATCGTAAGTAAACTGTATATAATTGAGAACCATAAATGTCAGTGTTGTACTTGTACAGCTAATACATTTCCTGTGTTGTACAGTAACCTACATTTCTTTGCAGTGTCTAGGAACACTGAGGCTTCTATTACCAATTGCAAACTTCTTACTTCATACAAACTGCATACTGTAGTGTCCCTGGCAGAAATCCAGGATCCTGTAGGATCCTACCTGTAGGATCCTAAGTAAGATCCTATAGGTTCTTGTACAAGATCCTACAGGATCCTGTAGGATCTTGTACAAGAACTTATAGAATCCTACTTAGGATCCTACAGGATCTTATACTGGATCCTATAGGATCCTGTTTAGGATTTCTACCAGGGGTATTAACTGATTAATTTCTATTTCAAGGGATCCTGGACATCAGCCATACAAAACCGCTTCAAGCACATTCGTAAATATGAAGCAAAGAGAGCAGCTGAATCTAAATCTCCAAGTCAGGCATCTACATCTGGTACAGCATCTACATGTAGCAATGGTGGTAACCCAGTGGTGAAGAAACCTCGGACCAGAAAGGCCGATTTTTGGAACGAAATTCCAGTGGACACCATCAGCGAGGAAATCTACATGCATCACAAAACAGAAATAAAAAGAATGTGAACGCCCACGGACAAGCCAGGATCGTGTGAAACTCAGAAAGTTAATGGAGATAACATATGGCATACGACGGCGAAATATCTTAATGACATCGGCACCAGTATGCGACATTGTGGAGGATTTTCCACCATTGGCAACAATTGTTGGGGTAATTAATTTAAATTTTGATTTTAAAAATGTTTTATGTACAGTACTAATAATTGTGTAAGTTTCGATAGAACTAACACCAAATATTATATGCAGCATATTATAGATATATACAATAGGCAAATGCTTGTTAAAGTGTCTATCTCACCTGTGGGAATTTTACATATTCGTAATCTTTGGGTTCTCCTGAGCAAAATTGCAATATATCTTGTCAGCCGAAAATTTCATCTTCATGGAGTTTTTCGCTGTCAAAGTTACCGGATGTGATGTCACAAGAGGCATTCCAAACCAGTTTTCTTTTGTTACTTGCCACAAAAATGCCTCTTGTGACATCACATCCGGTAACTTTGACAGCGAGAAACTCCATGAAGATGAAATTTTCAGCTAAAAAAATATATTGCAATTTTTCAGGCGAACCCAAAGATTACGAATATGTAAAATCCCCACAGGTGAGATAATCACTTTAAAAACAGGGGACTTATTTTACTATAACTAATATTATGCAACTTAAGTTTACTTGCCAAATGCCTAAAATTGCAATTTATGAAACGTTTTATGGTATAAGTGTGTTTTTACTTTAAATATAGATCCGGAAACATTTTGCCGAATCATGGACGACGACAACATCATGAAAGACATAAAAGATAAGTTTACAAGGTATCACATTGCTATTGCAATATATGCAGAAAACAAGACCAAAAAATCCCAATTTTTGAAAGAGATGCTAAATCTACGAAAATAATTTGTGGCAAAAGAACCAGAAAGGATCCAAGGTAGCTATGACTTGTTGTATGATGAAAAAACCTTGTTTCCTTGATACTTTTAAATAAATCTGTGAATAAATCACATTCCCTAGTTGTCTCAAAATAATTTACTTTTATTCAAAATATTTTCCTGGTTCTGCTATTTTCTACATATTTTCCAGTTAATTTCATTTTCATAACCAAATTTGGAAGGAAGCGTCAATTGTGTAATAAGTGAAATAATATTGCACAATTGATGATGTTGATGGAATAACAAACATTTAATTATGTCATCATAGCCTCCTGCAGTTACTCAATAAAATGTTTTCTTAAATGACTGAATTAACCTTACTTTGAAAATATTTTGAATAAATAGTACCAGTAAAACAATTAATGGATTTGGTTATTGTACAACGTTAAGAATTATCAAGGTCTTTGTAGTTTGTTTGTGTTTTCCGGCTCAGTCTTCTGCTTCGGCAGATAACAAAGGTCGGCCTTGATAATTATTGATATCATGCTCAACCTCATCCTAATAATTTTAATCAGTAATGTCAACCAGTAATTTTGAAGACAATGGACACCCTACTGGCCTACTGTACAGTTATCATTTCGACCGTTAAACAAATGAAGTCATTTAGTAATTTACTAGGGAACGACGTATGCTACTCTAACTACAGCTTACCAACAATACATTTATATTTACATTCTTGTGATATATGGACTCGTAGTTTTCGTAGTTTTTTAGTACAATTTGTCAACTTTAGTGTTACTAACTTACTATTATTCTTTACACAGAATTTGAAAGTATGTTTGCTTCTGTGGTCCTTCCAGACCTCCTTGGGAAGAAAGTGCCTTCAAGCAAAACTTGCAATAAGGAAAACAACATTCAGCTGATTAATATAATGAATGTAAGTAATAATATACATATATACATACACACACACTTATACACACATATATAATATGACATTGATACCTTACCTGATTTTTGTTTTTGAAATAATTTGGCCATAATAAAAACGTTTGAATCACGTTCTAACTTTTTCACCTTGCTTTTTCGTGGTGTAGTCAGTACTCGCTACTTAGCCACCTTTGCATCCCAAAATGCATCCTGGGCTCTCCTAGCCTGCGTGGCGAGCTGAGAAAACTCTGGGTTTGTGAAATTTTAATAGTTAATTAATAGTTAAATTTTTAACATTTTTAATAATCCTCGTCGGCAAATAATCCTCGTATGAGGGGTTGCTGTAACGGTTAATAATTATCAATTATTATACATTGTAGTTACTTCCTGTCTTCTCATTGGCTAAACGGATACAGTTAATTATGGGAATCAGCGCAACCTACAGATTAGTGAATAATCTGCTAGCGGATTATATTCGCTAATCTGTAGGTTGCGCCCGCAATGCGAGATTTCCTAATGAGCGGTAGCTTTCCACACAAGCAAAAACAACATGACTGCTTGTTATCAGCCTCAGCCTTCGGCTGATAACACTTACCTCGACCTTGATTATTCCAGATATCACAAAAACCTCATCCAATAATTGTTTATAATAAAATATGACGCTGAACCCCCCCCCCCCCCCACCCCCCCCCCACCCCCACCCCCCAAAAAAAAATTTGTATTTTGACAAACACTGAAAATTTCACAAACTCTGATTTTTCTCCCAAACCCATAGTCTGCCACGCATGTTCTGATGTTCGCTGAAATGTTTTAGCTTGTTATATTAACAGGCGTCTAAAGTTACGTACTGCACATGTCATAAGTTGTGTTTTTAATTTTAGGAAGATGATGATCTAAGCAAATTTATTAGAAGAACGACATTCCCTTGTATTGTGGCACGTAGCGACAACATATTCAAAGTCGATAATTTCCTTCTTTGTGTTGAAGCAAGGGTTTTGGTGGACGCGACGGCAGTGACCGCTGAAACAATGTTATTTACATTGTATGCCACGTACTATGTATTTTCAGTGGAATACCCTAAGTAATTTTTACTCTTATACCAATTTCTACTCTAAAAAACGGGGCGTTCTGTGGACATTCATCCACCCCCCAATTTTGGGGTAATTTTTACTCTTCTCAATTTACAGTGTGGTGTTTCGGATAGATTAAAAACGTTCCGTTATTGACTGTTTTGCTTTCATCCATTCATTCATTCATTCATTCATTCATTCATTCATTCATTCATTCATTCATTCATTCACTCATTCACTCATTCACTCATTCACTCATTCACTCATTCACTCATTCACTCATTCACTCATTCACTCATTCACTCATTCACTCATTCACTCATTCACTCATTCACTCATTCACTCATTCACTCATTCACTCATTCACTCATTCACTCATTCCCTCATTCACTCATTCACTCATTCACTCATTCACCCATTCACTCATTCACTCATTCACTCATTCACTCATTCACTCATTCACTCATTCATTCACTCATTCACTCATTTACTCATTTACTCATTTACTCATTTACTCATTTATTTATTTATTTATTTATTTATTTACTTATTTATTTATTTATTTATTTATTTATTTATTTATTTATTTATTTATTTATTTATTTATTTATTTATTTATTTAAGAAAGCTAGCGAAATTTTTTTAATCAAACATAATGATTGGGTTTGGTTCCACGAAAAAGAAATAACTTCCCTTCACTTTTTGAAATAAGTTTGAACAACTATAAATAACAGAATTTTGTTATTCTATTATTAGTTCATTATGATAGGTGACATCATTACATCTGTAACAATCTCCTGCTTCCTTGGCCGCTTTGCACTTCTCTTCTGGTGAGAAACTCAGAACCTTCTAAAAATATCGCATTTCTAAATTCGGTGCTCTCCCGGTATGAAGATAATAATTTACCTGATCTGTTATTACATAGGACACCGGCATCTTCGTTGTGCGTACAATCGTGACTCCCCCATCGTGCATGACTACAACTGGCCAAGTACTGTTCGCTTCCTGTACAAAAAACCACATCAAGCCATGTTGTCCCACTACCACGTGGAACATCACGACCTTTAAGGACTGCTCTAGCTCCTGGGAAGCCAAGTTGCCGACAAACCACGTTAGCATCTTTAAAGTCCCACTGGTCGTTACAAACTGTTCCCCATTTTCCTCGGTAATATATTTCAACACGGCCAGTTCCAGAAGTGTTAAATGCTCCTTGTAATTGGATTGGAATACCTATGGAAAATTGCAATAAATTTCAAATGCTCTATTCTAATAATGAAATTAAAAACCCACAATTTATTTATTTAAAAAAGCTAGTGCTATTTTATTAATTATTTAATTCATTCATAAATTATGATTGGGTTTGGTTCTACCAAAAAACAAGGCGTCTCCTTCATCTATTAAAATAAGTTTGACAACCTATAAATAACGGAAATTTGTTACTCCCCGCTCATTATGATAGCTGGCATCGTCCTGGATATTTTAAGCTGATAACCTTTTATTTTTAAGTTAAAATGATGCTCATTATGATAGCTGGCATCATCCTGGATATTTTAAGCCGACAATCTTTTATTTTTAAGTTAAAATTACCTTGTATTGTTTTAAAAGAGAAAATGTAAAAAGTTATAATGTATAAAGTTAATCTGATCCTGGACGTTCCATGTACTGCCAGAAAAATAGGTTGGATGTTGGTCCAATCCTGTAGGTAGGATTTATTTTTGAGGAGAAAAACTTCTGTGCTTTTGGTTTCATAAAGTAAAATTTTTATTAAAATTTGTGTTCTTGTGTTACTGTATTAGTATATGGGAAATGGGGAAGGGATTTTTAGTTAAGATTAGTATTTTGATAAAATAAAAAATTGAGAAGGGAGGGGAATTTTTTTTTATACAAGCTATATATACTACCATAACTGGTAGTTATCATAATTAAGTTGGGGTTACACCCTGTATACAGCAACACGTCAACATTGAGAGTAAAAGATAACAGAAGGAAGAAACAGGTGGAATAGGATGCGCAAAACCCAGGTGCTGAAGTATAGAGGAAGCCGAAAAGCAGACATTTGTGGAAACTAGCTGTCCGATTTTCGCCATAAAGGTCATCAGCTTCCAAGCATGATTGGGAGGCATGTTTCTAGCTCACTAGTAAGCCTTGGAAAGACATGCCTGCTTCTAAAATAAAAGATTGACCAAGAGACGATTGGTATACATGATAGATAGCCGAAAAAGGCAGGTAGTTGTTAAAATTATGATATATAAGTCGCAAAATACGCAAAATATCAAGAAAGTTTGAAAAACATTTTAAGTAACCGAAAACTTTTTGTGATGAAAACACGTAAAATAATCATAGAATTTGGCAAATATCCGGAAAAATGTCGGTGACATTGATATTACAACACTAAAATTTACTCCAAAGTTAATTGATATAAAAAATGTAAACCAATACTTACAAAGACTTTCCCGGCTTTGAAAATCCCACCGTCTTTAGCAAAATAAGTTGGAAAAGGGTTGGAAGTAGGTTTGCAATGTTGTTATGACAACAATGCCGGACGGTCATGTTTTCAGAGCTCTTACAACAAGCACTAAATCTTTCGCTAATAAACTTCGAAGAACTACATCGTTGCCTAGTATGAAAGTTTTAAGTGACAGTCATTCAATTAATGGGTCAGATTTTACGAAAGACAAATCTTGTACTGATATTTGTGGTGAAAATTCTAGTTCTGGATCATCAACAAGCGAAGGTTAGTCTGCTTTCAACAGAGGCAGTCGATCAACTACGTTGAGCAATATCAAGGTAAATGGCGGAAAAGATCTTATTTCACTAAACGTGAAAGAACTTAAAATTGAACTGGGAAAGAGAAATCTCAGCAAGAGTGGAAACAAGGACGTTCCGAATAACAGACTCCGATCGTTTATCGAAAGCGAAGCTAAAAACTACAGCCACTCTGACAAAAGCAACAACTGCCCTAGCCAAAACGTCCCTGCTGAAAAGCCCGTGTTAATAAATCTTCTTGAAGTTGGAGATCAAGAGGCTTTAACAACCAAACACGATTGTGTTGAAATTTAATTCGTCGCCGTTAATCGAGCGCTGTGGTTGTCCATGTCGGGTCCTGGCGGCTGATCTTGAAGGAATTAAACTCGATGTGGTTATTCTTCAAAAAAAAAAATGGATTGCAAGACTGCGTCAGATATGGATGGGTCTATTGCTATCACCAATACTGATGAAGAGAATCGACTTAGGCGTGAATTGTCTAAGGAAAGAGAGAAAAGCAAACAACTTGAAAAAGATATATGCCTGTTGGTAAAAGGACGAATTGCAGAAATAAACGATTTGAATTCAACTATCCACTCCTTTGAGGATCGAGTAATAAAAGCCGAAGAGGAAAGAAACTCCCTCGGACTGGCACTTAAGCTGATAACGCAAGACAAAATGGTTAAAGTGCCTATGTCATCCTCAGGGACTTTACAAATTTATACTAATTGGAACATTCTGAGAAGATTTGTAATATATCTCCTCAGGCGAAAATTTCATCTTCATGGACTTTTTCGCTGTTGGCGATTTTGACGTTGGCCGCGGGAACAAAAAAACTGGGGTCTAGTTAGCGGAAGTGACGTAGAATGGGGAAGCGGGTTTCAGACCGAAACAGTGTTTATATAGCAAACACGAGGCAAGCTGAATAATCTCGGGGTTTTTTCGCCGTATTACTGTTTGGATTCGCTCGAAAGTTCATCGAAATATAGTTCACAGTGTCCTCTAGCGCTACTGATCTAGATAACAGCCAGAATGATATGACTCGGATACAAACTTTATTCCAGGATACGTCCTGAAGGTCGAAGACGACGCAGACATGTCTACCACTGACACGATCACAAATGAGGATGAATGGTTTGTTCAACCGTATATCAAGACGAGCCAATTGCTGATGCAGAGTAGATCGAAAGGTATAATGAGCAAAGAAGACTCGAAGAAGATAGAATACAAAGGCTACAAACTCGCTTAGATAGACGCGCAGCGGTAGACAAATGTTGGTAAGTGTATTAGGGTAATATTTCAATGTCTATCAAATCGTTTATGTTTTGCGTCGAATTGTATTTACATTATTTGTGTCATTTGTATATTGTCGATGGATTCACGGGTTCATACTCGCTATATTTTTCCCAACATGTGTAAATTGCAGTGCAAAAACTGCTTGTGAATGCGAAAGAATGTCAATGCTGCATTGGTTAGCTTGCGTTGAAGCGGTTAACAGTGATCAAAAGTAGCGTACTGCGTAGGCAGTATTGAAACAACAATCGAAATATAGTAAGGTTAGATAGTTTCGTTAGATATACTGCCAAAACAGAGAACGTAGGAGTCTAACGTTTCGAGCAAAGGCCCATCGTCACGTTTCTCTCTGACTACGTTTCTCTCTGACTACGTTTCTCCGTTAGACTACTTACTATGTTTCGATTGTTGTTTCAACATAACCCCTTCAACGCTACCCTGGATGCCAGAGGCCCTTGTGTAATAAGCATAACGGCAGACCACTTCAACCGCAAACTTCGATCTCCATGCAACCAATGCAACATTGACATTCTTTCGCATTCACAAGCAGTTTTGTACTGCAATTTCCACATTTACACATGTTGGGAAAAATATAGCGAGTATGAATCCGTGAATCCATCGACAAACACGAATGACACAAATAATGTAAATACAATTCGATGCAAAACATAAACGATTTGATAGACATTAAAATATTACACTAATACACTTACCAACATCTGTCCAGGACGTATCCCGGAATAAAGTTTGTATCCGTGTCATTCTGGCTGTTATCTGGATCAGTAGCGCTAGAGGACATTGTGAACTATATTTCGATGAACTTTCGAGTGAATCCAAAAAGTAATACGGCGAAATAAGCAGAGATTATTCAGCTTGCCTCGTGTTCGCTATATAAACACTGTTTCGGTCTGAAACCCGCTTCTCCATTCTACGGCACTTCCGCTAAGTAGACCCCAGTTTTTTTGTTCCCGCGGCTAACGTCAAAATCGCCAACTTTAACAGCGAAAAAGTCAATGAAGATGAAATTTGAAGATATATTACAAATCTCCTCAGAATGTTCCAATTAGTATAAATGTGTAAAGTCCCTGAGGATGACATAGGCACTTTAATGAAAATGCAAATGTAATGAATGAATGGCGTCTAAGTGGTAAGCCCAAACATCAAATACAACAAGACAGGATGATTCAAAGAAATGCCAGACAAGAAATCAAACACCGGCAAGAAATGGGCTCAACCACAAGTTACCAAAGGAAGACTATCAATAATAACAGATTTCGAGTTTTAGAAGATTACAACCCCATAACGAACAAAGATGATGATGAACACGTTGATGAAGCAGAGAAGGTGAAATCTGCTCGTATAGAGAAACCCAAACAACCCCGTGAATCAGTCGTAATTATTGGGGATTCAATGGTTAAACGTCGGACGGCGAAGCGTTTGCAAAAGTCCACTGAGCTTGATGTTAAAGTAAAAACGTTTTCTGGCTCTACAGTATCTGATATGCGTGACTACATCAAACCGTCGTTGAAGAACAAACCTGACCGTATTATTATCCATGTTGGAACAAATAACTTAAACAAATATGAACCAGCTAAGATTGTAGATTAAAAACAAAATCTTGTTCAAGCCGCCAAGAAGATCTGTCCGAAATCAGAAATTGCAATCTCAGAAATCATAATGCGAGATGATAACAAGAAACTGGCCGCTAGAGCTAAAGAGGTAAATGCTATGTTATCGCGTGACATTTTGTTAAAACCTCACAATCGGGATACATCATCCCTCCGGGTAATATTTCATCGAATTCCCTGAGCGAAAGGTCTATAAATTATATATTATACCGAAACATATTAATCTTTCCAAGAAAAGCTGAAATAATGTTAATTTATTATAATATAAATTAATATATAAATTAATATATAAATTAATATATAAATTAATATATAAATTACATATTGTGATTTCGAAATGTTTGGAGAAATTATTGTGTAAGCAGATCACCACTTATCTTGAAGAAAATGAGATACCGTGTACTCAACAATCTGGTTTCTGCAAGGGTCACTCAACAATGACCTCGTTGTTAAATAGAACCAACAAATGGTTATACAATATGGATAAGGGTTTGATAAATGCTGTCTTGTTTCTCGAATTACGTAAGGATTTTGATACTGTGGATCATTCGATATTAATACAAAAATTAGCAGCACTATGGTGTTTGCGGGACTTCTCTAAAGCTATATATTTTCGACTTATTTATGTAACAGGAAAATGTAAAGTAAATCAAGCAGTTTCACAGGCTAGAACTTTAACTTGTGGCGTGTCTCAGGGTTCTAATCTAGGACCTCTTTTATTTCTGATTTATGTGAATGATTTGCCACATTGTCTCAAATATTCCTCTATACTACTGGAATGTTTGCTGACGATACAAATTTAACTGTTGAGGCAAGAATGTCCTTTATTTTTTTATTAGTCGTGAGCGGGCGGAATCCTAGGCTTTCCTGCAATTTGATTGGCTACGTGAGCGGGCAGTTTTTTACGATATCTTGGACCGCGGTCCAAAAAGTTATTTTTTTACATTCTGTCATAATTAAAATTGATCGATTTTCATAACTATTTCGCTTGCCACAGAAAAAATATATTCAACAGAGAGCTATGGGGATGCAAATGAGTTTTATTATCCAAATGGTTTTGACAACTTCATGTGTAAACAGCGAATTTTAAAAGAAACGCTGGGAAAACGGTATTTCACGATATCTTGGACCGCGGTCCAAAAAGTTATTTTTTTACATTCTGTCATTAAAATTGATCGATTTTCATAACTATTTCGCTTGCCACAGAAAAAATATATTGAACAGAGACTACGGGGATGCATATGATTTTGATTATCCAAATGGTTTTGACAAGTTCATGTGTAAACAGCGAATTTTAAAAGAAACGTTGGGAAAACTGTGACAAAGCAAAATTTACGAGCGATATTTATAAACAAAACAGTTTAAAACGGTAGGAAAAACATACATAAACTTGTGAACACAGTATTTTGAATCACTAAATGAAACTATATAGTAGTATATATATATATATAAAGTCATACCACGAGAAGATAGAAAAGCTGAAACCTTTTGACACTAAACTGTCTTTCTTCTGTTATCCAACCGCTATAAAACTCAACAAAACCGCAACAATTCTTTACCTTTTAGTCAAATATTTTCCACATGCCAACCTCATCGTGTCATGTCCTTGAAACTTGAAATTACAAATGGCTTACTACAAGCATTTTCGTCTTTAAACTCGAAGAACACACTTTCAATTTTCATACAGTCAGCCAAATATTGAAAGCGACTTTCCAAGCGAACAGCCAAAAACGAGCAAGCGACGAAGAAGAACGACGAAGAATCTTTATCAACTAAACTTTAAAAACACTGACTGCATTTTGACGTCCCTGCGTAACTAGATCTTCAAGTTTTGAATGTTTTTTATCACAAAAAAGGTTCCAAGCTTCCCTGTCAGACTACATGTCGGCAGTTGTTTACGACTGTCGAACGATAAACTTTGGACTTTTGAGTATCACGTGAATGTCATCTCGATTACGCAACTTAATTCAATTATGTTAATTTATCCAATTATGTAACAAAAAAATAAATATGTTATTTACCGTTTTGGTCGGTCCGTATAGAAAAATATTTGCCCTCGGTCTCAAAAATGTCCCTCGGCCTGCGGCCTCGGGCCTTTTTTGAGACCTCGGGCAAATATTTTTCTATACGGACCTCCCAGCCGGTAAATAACATATATCTATTACATGTTTACATAATAAATTACATATTTTCTAAATGTTGATTTAGAAAATATTCATCATTGGCTTTTAGCAAATAGATTGTCATTAAACCTAGATAAAACTGAGTATATGGTAACTGGAACTCACCATACTGTTTTTAAGGCTCTGAGTTTGAACTATCTTTAAAGTTAAATAACAATGATATTAAAAGAGTTTCTACATCAAAGACACTAGGAATAATTTTTGATGAAAAGTTAACGTGGCAGCATCAAATTGATAATGTCAGCAAGAAAGTGTCCAAAGCATTAGGAATAATGCGTCGTGTCAAGTCGTTTCTCCCGAGAAAATCATTACTCTTATTATATAATACAGTGGTTTTACTTCACTTTGATTATTGTTCAACTGTTTGGGGTAATTGTTCTAAACTACTCCAAAAGAAGCTGCAAAAATTACAAAATCGTGCAGCCGGAATAAAAACTGGAGACAGTTATGAAATTAGTTCCAGTGAGGTATTAAGTAAATTAAATTGGAAATCATGAAAGTGAACGTAGGGAGGATCGGCTTGTTGCATTATTTCGTAAGGCAGTAATTGGTGAAATGCCTTCTTATGTGAATGAACAATTTCATTTATGCAATAAATCTAGATATGATCTCCAAAGCAATTTTTGTATGTTAAAGTTGCAAAAACCAAGAACAAATTCATTAAAGGGATGTTTCTACTATCGTGGAGCTGAGCTTTGGAATAAATTACCATCTCGTCTTAAAAATGTTAAAAACTAGAGACTTATTTTGTTAGCTTACAATATTTTTAGATAGTTTTAATATTCTAGTAACTTCTGATAGTTTTTAAATTTTTCAAATTTTTAAATATAGATTAGATAATATTAATTTTATATTGCATTCAAATTGTATTATATGTGTGTATACAGACGGCCCCTATGAAGAACACTTCTTATGAGGTGAAGGGCCCACCGTCTGTGAATATTAAGTTTAAATAAATAAATAAATAAATAAATAAATAAATAAATAAATAAATAAATAAATAAATAAATAAATAAATAAATAAATAAATAAATAAATAAATAAATAAATAAATAAATAAATAAATAAATAAATGACAACGAATTTAGACCCAGCAAGTACTGGGACCGTGTTGTGCCATGATGAAATTTCGAATGTCACGAAGCGAAAGAATCGTTTAGAAAATATATTATATTTAAAGTTTTGATTTATTAATGTAGTACAGTCAAACGGAATGTTCTTTCCCCGGCGAGCTTGCAATATTGATAGCAACATTGCAATATTTATAGCAACATTGCACTTAGCAGGTTGCTAAAAATTCCCATTGTAAATATTGAACTTCACATAATATGAAGATCTATTGAAACTCAGAACAACTAACTCTAAGTAAGCTTCATGTTATGTGAAGTTCAATATTGAAAATGCGAATTTTTAGCAACTTTCCAAAGGAGTCACCGTGTATCGTTAGCTAGTCAACAATGCATTGTTGCTGTCAATATTGCAAGGTCCCAGTAAAGAACATCCGCTTTGACTGTAAAACGTGGTCAACGGATACCCTGGATCTTGAATGGTACTGAGTATTAACAATAAATCAACTGTCAAATCAAAAGTAAGTTGTTCACTTTTATTTACAATATTTCTTGGAACGTTTAAAATAAGCTGTAGAACGTTCTTTTTGTAAACATTGTCAGAGTCCACCAAGTGATGGACTGTTGAAATCCCTAAAAATTGATATAATTGTTGAATATAAAATAATGATTTTTTCGTGACCTCTGCATGAGTATAATTTGGGGGGCACGAAATGTTCTTTTAGGATTTATGTCTTTTAAAAGCCACCACCGGAGGATTTGGAAAGATCTGGGGGAGGCATTGGTCATTCTTAATGTATATGACCAATGTTGTCTTAGGATGTGGTTCAGCATCCTCGTACCCAGGGTCTTATCTCCGCTCCCCCGCCCCCACCCACCGCTGCGAAAAGACCGTGGTTGGGGCTGGTCACGTGTTTCGAGGGCAAAAATATAACTTACTGGGGGTGGGTTATTTAGAAACGTGGCTAAAGTGAACACGCAAAGACAATGTTTTTATGTGATTTATTTTATTCTGACAAGACAAAGTGTACGTTTTATAACTGTCAAGAAAGCCAGACTCAGACTGCATGCCCAAATCGATGTTTATTTACGTCAGCTTCCTCAGTGTTGTGCGATGCTGTATGTAGAGAAACAGAAGCCGCCGTCCTGAACTCGAAGGCCTCTATGTCTCTATTGGCTTTTTGAAATAGTAAAATACGTGTAAATCTATCCGGTTGATTAGCGCCTTCAGCTTGGGTTTTATTCCTCGAAGTCTGCCCGAATACTCCGCCAATTTTTCGTTAGTCGCTTTGTGTCCGGCCGCTTTGCCTTTGTTGTTTTTTGTGCCAACTGTCAATGTCTTCCAGTGGCGTAGCCAAGGGGGGGGGGAAGGGGGGGCGACCGTCCCCCCAATGGTCTTCCAGGCCATTGCTGTGAAAAGTTTAAATCCGGGGAGAAACTTGTTGAGGGGGGGGGGGGGGTACGTAGTGAAGCCTTCAAGGGAGAAGCAAGTTGACTCGTAATGATATTACTATATATTACTGTTTTATTTTCTATGGAAAATATAGCATTCCAAGGTCCACATACATACGACTTATCATAAATAATTCTCAATAAATTTTGATATGTGTACTACATTGTTTTGGTTTGGAGACAACAAAACTATGCTATTTATGGCGATCAGTTATTTTTTTAAATCTCCCCTCAGAATGCGGGAAATGCAGTCTGAGAGATTCTAGAATTCAAAAAATTTCCGGGGGGGGGAATGCCACCGGACCCCCCTAGGAGGCTCGCGTCTTCGACGCTCGACCAATTTCCCTCCCCCAAAGACAGAACCCTGGCTACGCCACTGATGTCTTCAAGCGTTTCGTTGCAGGCGTCTGACTGTTTGCGTTTATACGAAACGGTTGCCTAAAAAACAAAGACAATATCAGTGGTGATATTTAAAGGTATTAAATACAAATGTGCCTGAGTTGTTTTTAAACAAAGGAGTCTCAAGAACGAAAATATAAATATATACGTTGGCTGAACGGCGAAGTAAACATATTTATTAAAATATATTGAACCGTGGTCATGCAATAACTTGGATCTTTCAAATTTAACGTTTATAACGAAGTATTTTCCATAATTTAATGGAATTTGGTGAGTTTTTGCTGTAATTCTGTAAAATACAGTGACAAGAAAAACATTGAACAAGCAACAACGTTCAGCGCGCGATATTAATAATAATACTGTAAAATGTTAACAATAGTAAGTTGACAACATGAGCTTGTGGCTCCTTTTATGATGAATGTTATTAAATAAGGTTGGCTCAGTTTAAAAATCAGCAATATAGTTCACTGAAGTTTAAAGTTCCTACTTTAATACACCAGCCCGCCGCTTCACGAAACTGCATGACATTGTTGTAATTAAGCGACGTAGAATTGAATTTAAAGAAATAGTAAATGTAATGAACTAACCTCTTGGAATCTCTAAAGCACAGAATAAGAATGTAAAGCCTTGTTAACAGCTGCAAGCCCAAGGTGTTGAGTCTGTATATGAATTCCGCGAGCGCCGAGCGTTGGCCGTTGCAAGAGATGCAGTGAGATAATTTCCACACTTTCTTTCGAATGGAGGTTCAAGCGATTGTCAACCAAAAGAATTTGTGAATTTCACATAGTCTTGATTGTAAGGAAATTTCAATCCGCCTACTGTAAAATTTAAAACTCTCTGTTTAATCTTCAGGCTGCTAATATCAGATCGCTGATGAGTGATGACATCATGACTGTAGAAATCCATTCGAAGAATATAGAATCTCCTTAAATTCGCTGCTCGTCGGATTGAACGACGGAAGACTTTTGTAGTAGTTCAGAATTGTCCTTCAATAATACCAGAATGTTATCCATGGAGTGTTTTTAATAATTTGCGCAATGAGCTTTAAGGTACTGCGACAAATTTTCAAAATAACCACCCGACCCTGACAAGAAAAGTTTGTCATCTCCCATATTCTGGGAGACACGTGACCAGCCCCAACCAGGGTCTTTTCGCAGCGGTGGGCGGAGATAAGACCCTGGGTACGAGGATGGTGGTTCAGATGTTTGCATTGGATATGGTCATATGGGATTACGAATGGAAGGATTGGTTGGTAGATGGCTTCTTTGGGTTTGAGAAGTTCTGTTTGGGTGTTAGAGCGAGCCCTGTCCATAGCCAGAAGAATATCTGTATCCCGGTGACCCCGAGCCAACAGAATCGCTGTCAGGTTTTGCGCCCTCTGGATTAACCTCTGATTGTCCGTGATCACCCGGCGATATCTCAACCTTTGACTACAGACTAGGCTACTCTTATATGATTTGGGATGGCAGGAATTATAATGTAGAAGGGGTAGATAGTCAGTCAGTTTAATGAACAAATCAGATTTGAGTTAAAAAATACGTAATGGGGTTTCCATGTTTGGATAGCCTGATCCAAGCACGAGGGATGTTGCGCGACGTTCACAAAGCGTCAAAAAACACGAGCCGCTAGGCGAGTCGAGTAACATCCCAAGTCTTTTCTTTTACCAAGTGAGTTCATCAGACAAGAAAATTAAAGGTATTTCAACAGAATGTTATTCCGTTTTAATATCGTTTTCAAATTGAAAACGTGTACTTTCCAAAACACGTTGTTTTGTTACCATGTATGTACAAACCACCGTATATTTTAGCGAGTTTAGTTTGGCTCTTGAACAAAACAGGGCCAGAAAACAATTTCAGGCTTTGTTATAGTTCTCCGACAATATATAAACATAGTGTTGTTGTTTTTTACTGCCTTAAAAATACTTAAAGACGGTGCCTTTTAACTTCAAGATTCGTTCAAGACGTCACGGTCTTCTCAGCTGCGATCTGGGCTCTTGGGCTGTAGGTGTCTTGGACAATGGTTGAGTGACTTTCAATTGTGATAATTTGGGTGGGTTAGCACCCACGTATTCTCTTAGTCTGTTACGATGAACAACCACCGGTTTGCTGCGATCAGTGAGCCGTATTCTGTAAAGGTAATTTATTCTCTTCACGATTACATACGGACCACTCCAAGGCTTGGCTAATTTAGGAGACAATCCTTTCTTTCGTAGTGGTCTGTAGATCCATAGCGCAGTCCCAAAAATTAGCTTTTTGGCGGTGGCATCGACGTTATAGTTCGTTTTCATTCTGTCCGATGTAAATTTCAGTCGTTTCCGAGCAAACGCATGGGCAACGTTGATGCTTTCCCTAAGTTCTCGAGATACATCTGCATGCTCATTTGGCGACGGACCTATCAAGAGATATATCGGGAGGCGTAGCATCAGCAGTAAGGGAATGTTTTGATCCCAATCCCGCTAATTTTCGCTACGAAGATTGTCAACTGGTGCTCCAAGGTTCGATTATAACGTTCGGCCATCCCATCCGACTGGGGGTGTAAAGGTGTTGTCCTTGTTTTCTTTATCCACAGGAGCCTACACATTTCACTAAACACGTGGGATTCGAAATTCCTCCCCTGGTCGAAGTGTAACTCCATTGGTGTTCAAAAACGATAAATAAACTCATTTACCTGTACTTCTGCCACAGTTATATCCTCTTGGTTGGGAAGAGGATAGGCCTCAGGCCATTTGGTAAAGTAGTCCATGGCAATCAATACATACTTGTTATCTTTTTTCAGAGATCGGACGTCTATGCCTATCCCTTCCATGAGATATCCAACAACATAGCAACTCAAGGGCGCTTTAATCCTTCCAGAAGGACCTTTCCTTGCGCTGCACAACTGTCACATTGCTCACACCATCTTTTTACGTGTCTTCTCGACACCGGGGTCAGTAGAATTTCCGCTTTAGTTTATTAACCATCTTGTTTATGCCAAAATGATCACCCGTTCTTGAGCCATGGCGAAAATTAAAGACTCGTTGTCGTAGTGATTTGGATACTATTCGTTGTAAAACCTCAGTTGCCCCGCTGGAGTCCTCGCAAACTCGGTACAACACGTCATTTCGCCAGCGAAGACTAACCCATTGAGCCCACAATGTTTTCGCCTCTCCAACTTGTGGCGAGATGACAGACTATTCAGGTCATAGCATTGATAAAGGTGATAAAACCATCTTTTCCTTGTTCTACATGCCAGCTCTCGTTATTTAGGAACTCGCCCGAACATTCATCGGTACTTTGAACAACACGGTTATATTTAAGATCATTAGCACCAAGAATACTTTCTACCTTGCCCTGGTACTTTGCTTCTAATTATACACAACGTTTGCACCCTTCGGCGTGACACGGTCGTCTCGACAATGCATCGGCGTTATGGTGACGACTCCGGACCGTTGTTCCATTACGTTGTTCGATTCTGTAATTTCTGTAACCGACGAGCTACTTGATCCTCCGGGTTGCAAAAGTTAATCAGCCACTGCAATGCAGAATGGTCAGCTCGTATCCTAAAGTTCTGTCATACAGATAATAATTCAAATGTTCCGCGGACGCCACAACCGCCAAAAGTTCTCTCCGCGTCACACAATAATTCCTTTCTGCCCAACTTAATGTTCGGCTGAAATATGCAATGACCTTCTCCTCCCCATCTTCATTCTGGGAAAGGACTGCACCAATTGAAGTATCGCCGGGACGGGTCGGTGTTCACACAGAATTCCCCATGCAAGGTTGGATAAGCTAAAATTGGCGTGGACGTCAATAATTCTTTCAATCCCTCGAACGATCTCTGGCACTCATACGTCCAAACAAGTTCATTGTCTTCTCCGTCAGCAGATACAAGGCTTTAGCGGTTTCTGCAAAGTGTGGAACAAACCGCCGATAATAAGAGCACAAATCAAGGAAACTTTTAACGTCAGTCTTTTTCTTTGGTTCAGGCAACTTGCGAACAGCATCGGTTTTGTTTGGATCCACAGAAATACCACTCCCGCTCACAATGTGTCCAAGATACCTCAATTGGTTTTGAAAAACGCTGCATTTTGGGCACTGTCCATGATAGGCCCTGCAACACACGTTCCATAAGTCGTTCAAACGTAGCGGGGGCATTTGACAATCCAAAGGGTATCACGTTGAATTCCATAAGCTTTCCCCAGCGGTAAAAGCAGTTTTCTCCTTGTCGCTTTCATTCATCTTTACCTGCCAGTACCCACTCTTCAAGTCCAAGGTCGAAAACCAGTTTTAACCACTAACACCATCCAGTGTGGAATCTACTCGCGGAAGAGGATAGGAATCTCTTTTCGTCACTTCGTTCAACTTACGATACTCGACACAAAATCGCTGAGTTCTATCTCGAATTTACGAACAATGTTATTGTGAATATGTTCTTGCTGGTCGTGTAAATAAATCTGTGCGAAAAGCTTTAAAAAAGGTACAAGTTTCGGCGAAATGCATCTAGCGGATAATAATTATTTACCTGAATGTCTGGCCAGCTTCATATATTCCAGTGACGCTTTTAACTTTATTTCATGCACATGTATTCATATCGCGATTCACAGTTACAACATCATCTTATTGATTCTATTCACGCAAAATTTTTACTAAACCGTATAAGCAATAGTCTTCGAAATATTGGTTAAAACGGTCAGTTCAAGCCTCAAGGTCTGTAGATGCATGGTATCGGATTCGCCGATTCAGATTTTCTTTCGTTGTCCAACGATTCCGTCGCAGTAGTCTCATTTACAGGCGTTCTTTGTAAATACTCCATCTTCACTATAATTATAAATATATCACACTAACCCTTCCCTTTCATATGAATTTAGATCGGTTATAGACTTTCATCAAGCATATGGCCAACGTGAAGGTCAGCCTCCCAGATTTCAGGAGCCTATCTCTGATTGGTCAATCTCTCGATCGGAACGGAATGTGTCGCTCTGTTGAGTAGGCATTAGTGAGGAGGGAGTCCGACCCAATTAAAGAACGTCTGCGAAGGAGGCTATATCATGCTTGGCTCGTTCTGAAAATTTAATCATAGATCGCTTCTGATTGGGTACCACTATTCTAAGCGCCACTTCCAGCGAGCGTTTTATTATGACGGCTACATATAGGGCGCTGGTTAAAGCTTGTCAATTGGGGAAGCAAGATGGCAAGTAATTTCCGAACTACGCATCGTTGAAGTATGTTGTGTACGTATGGTGTTAGATGTTGAATGAGCTTTTGTTTGATGCATAGTTCAAGATCCTGCGTTTTGTAAAACTTGTTAAAATGTCCAAAATGTGCGAACCGCTTCTCGAAATAATATTCCAAATAGACACAAAAGTGTTTAGAATTTTAGTTTTCTTTTGAAATACTTACTGTAACGAACAAACATTGAGATATATATCAAACAGAAGCTATTGAAAAGTGCTATTCGAGGTAGAAATTTTAAGTTTCTAGCTAAACGGGAAATAATTTAAAAATGGGACTTCATTGTCATTTTGGTTCATTGCGTGAATATTTGTCTTGGTGTTAATTGTCATCTATAGACTATACTCTATATCTACATTTTAAAAATATTTCCCGTTTAGCTAGAAACTTAAAATTAATTTAAAATTTCTACCACGAAGATAACTTTGCAATAGCTTCTGTTCGATATATATCTCAATGTTGTGCGTTAAGTATTTCAAAAGAAAACTAAAATTCTATAACACTTGTGACAAGTCAATTTCCTGACTATTTGTAATATTATTTCGAGCAGCGATTCGCATATTTTGGCATTTTAACAAGTTTTACAAAACACAGTATCTTGAACTATATATGCATCAAACGGAAGCTCATTCAACATGTAACACCATACGTACACAATATACTTCAACGATGCGTAGTTCTGAAATTACTGCATGGCCATCTTGCTTCCACAATTAACAAGCTTTAACCCGCGCCCTATAAAATGTAGCCGTCATAACAAAACGCTCGCCGGAAGTGGCGCTTAGAATAGTACCCAATCAGAAGCGATCTAAGATTAAATTTTTAGCACGAACCAGTCATGATCTAGTACACATATTCAAGTACTCAACGGAGACCAGAACAAGAATTCGGTCGCTAATTCGCAGACTGACAAACCGGGTTTGGATGCATGTGGCGCAGGCTATGTTTCGGCAAATAGATTCGATTATCGAAGGTAAAGTACTTTTCTTTCTAAATGAATTCAAAAGATTGAGTAATAACGGGAAGTAGAGGCCAATCATTCGAATAAAAATCTTTTAGTGCTGAAATGCAAGAGTCAATTCCTTCTTTTATAGGAATGTTTGTATAAAGCGATTTTACATCAATTGTGGCCAAAATAGTGTTTTTCGTGACTGGAGTTGTTAAATTAAAAATTGAACGTAATTACGTAAAAAATGGTTTGTGCCTTTGATATAGGATGGAAAGGTTTCACTAATTGGTCTTAAATAAAAATCGACAAAAGCGGAAGGTTGTTAGGGGAGAGCCGCAACCGGATTTAATCGGACGTCCAGGTATATTTGGTTTGTGAATTTTAGGTAACAAATAGAATACCAGTATATACGTGAATATAGATCCGGAACGAGAAACTTAAAAGTTTTGTAGTCAATTAGACTCTCCATTTGTGTACATATAGGTACCGGGTGATATTTGAGGACAATTCGTTAAGAATCTCTCTGGGATTTGATTGAATTAGTTCATAATTTTTAGGGTTGTGTACAGTTGTGTAAATGCCTCAGACTCAGACTCATAGTCATTTGATGATCAGATAAGTATATGGCACCATCCTTATCCGCTGATATAATGAGGTAATTTTTGCTCTGAACATAGTTAGAAAGAAAATTGGACTCAATTGTAGAAAGATTGTTAGTTGCAGTTTGAACTATTTCAGCATTATAAAACCTTGTTTTTAAAGTGGAAAGAACGGAGGAAATATAACCCAAAAGGTTGGAAATACTTGGTATATATAGGTGGATCCCAAAAGCTTTGGAGTTTGAAAGAAAGTTGGTTGTTGGAGTTATAACCGAATAGATGGAATTCCATGTACATGGTCCGGCGTAAACGTAAAAAAGAATAATAAATGGTTTGCCAATCAACCGGTTTAGGAAAAAAGATAAATTTGAAACCCTTGGAGAGGATTGGAGTTAGTGGTTCCGAGAGAGTATAGTCAGTTAAATTAACAATTAATTTTTGGTTAACAGTTTTATTTAATTTCTCCTTTAACTTGGTTTTATCTTTATTTTTTTAGAAGAATGCTTGTGTTGTTTTATCGTTTTGGAATATCATTAGTAGTGCTTGAAACAATTTCTGGAGAATTTGAAATATCATGATTGTCATAATCTCGAGGAGTTGTCTGCCTGTTTGGATATAATGAAAACATATAGTTATCATATCAAATGTAACCATATCGTTGGTGGATAGTAGCATGGCCAGAAATCGAGGACAACATGGCGGCAAAGCATGCGCACTGAATCCCTTTTTAATTAATTCAATATGGCGTCCTTCAATAGATTTCTTAAGGAAATATAAAGAACAATCATTTTCGGTTATTTATTATTGTAAATTCCGACATGCGAACGTCCAAAACTTCACCAAATTGAACAATCGTTCAGCACTACAATTTCTATTAAGTTTGGAGCCTCCTAAATAGGTTCCCGAGCCCCTCACAAGCATACCTCTTATTCGCTGTTTAAAGTCTATTAATCTGCTATATCACTTATTTTGGAGCTCCAATTTTGGCTGCTTCTGTGTTGTTTGTCCACGATGCGAACGTCTGAATTTGCTCGGGATGAACGTTACTTTGTTTTGCGGAGTTGTTCGTTCCACTTTTTCGTTGTTTAATAGGTTCCCAAAGACCTTAAAATGTACGATTTATTGCAGCCGAGTCGTTGTAATTTAATCCATCAAGCGCCGAGATAAATACTGAACTCGGCGTGAAGAAGCAATGCATTCCTCGATAATTTCGGGTTCTTGTCCGCCATTTCTTATGGAGCTGTTGCTAGGTTGCCAGGGTCTTAACTGCTGTTATTATTACTAAATATGACTGTGGATTCGGAAATAATAACCGAAATTTATGCGGCAATTTTTGTGAGTATGACGGTACAGGCCTGTCTAGACGATTAAACCTTTTGTAATTTGATATTTGGGTAAGAAATGGGTCAATAAGACATTTTAACGAATCACTCTACTTTAATTTATTGCTATAGACTTCTGTTTATAGCCGAAATGATCGATATTTAGCCATCAGAATTTTCAAATTAATATTCCATCTAAATATGAGCCCACAGGCCACTGCCGCTGAGTGTCCTGGATTTCTAGCCATGAGGTTTGTGAAATGTACACGTCAAATTTTATAATATATTTAGCTAAAATTGCCCTTGGCTAAAACTGGCAAGGGATTGTTTATTTGCCTTCACTCCTTTGTTTCCACGCGTTTGCGAGTTTGTTTCGCACAAATCCCGCGCGTTAGTTCTGGGGTTTTCAGAAGTAAGTTGTGATTGGATAAAAAGGTAATACGTCACGGATATCGAATATTTGCTCCGGTCCACAGACGCTATTTTTCATCGGAGGATCCAGGGCATCAAAATACGACTGGGTTCGCAGGCTACTGCGATGTGGGTAGAACATCTCAAAGATCAAGTCATAGGATCAAGCATCACATATTTCAACTATACTATTCGAAACAAAACTAAGCCAACAACCCAATAGACAATGTAACTCTATGCGATCCATTAATTTCGACTCGGCGGCAATCGCCAAACACCTGTTGCTAAATAAATCTTGTACTGAAGCCT
Organism: Paragorgia papillata; assembly: GCA_035771165.1. Lineage (NCBI taxonomy): Eukaryota > Metazoa > Cnidaria > Anthozoa > Scleralcyonacea > Coralliidae > Paragorgia > Paragorgia papillata. Next base: position 1,412,211 of record JAWNZC010000400.1, read on the forward strand.
GTTCAAATATATATTCTAAATTCGCAATACTAGCAAGATGCCACTCGGATTTCTCTTTGAAGATAATGTGTTCTACTTATATTAAACTTAATGACCTGGAGCTGTGCCGACAGAAAGAATTTGTCCCCTCGTCTTCGTGTGGTTCGCGAAGGGTAGGGATAAAACGCCGATGGTAATGGCGGATGGAAAAAGGCGGATGAGGAATAAAACGCGGATGAGAAAAGGCGGATGGGGGATAAAACGTGAATGAGAAAAAGCGCACGAGGGATAAAACGCGGATGAGAAAAATGCGGATAAGAAAACGTGCATGGGAAATAAAACGTGTTTGAGAAAAGACGGATGAGGGATAAAACGCGGATGGATAAGAAAAGGCGGATGAGAAATGGCAGATGAGGGATAAAACGCGAATGAGAAATGCGGATGAGGGAAAAAACGCGGATTTGAAAAGGTGGATGGGGGATAAAACGTGGATGAGAAAACGCAGATGAGGGATAAAGCGCGGATGAGAAAAAGTGGATGGGAGATAAAACGCGGATGAGAAAAAGCGGATGAGGGAGAAAATACGGAGGAGAAAAGGCAGATGAGGGATAAACCGCGGATCAGAAAAGGCGGATGGGGGATAAAATGTGGATAAGAAATGCTAATTGGGGAAAAACGCGGATGAAAAAAATAATTATGGGGGATGAAACGCGCATGATAAAAGGCGGATGGGATATAAAACGTGGATAAGAGAATGCGGACGAGAAAAGGTGGATGAAGGATAAACCATGGATGAGTAAAAGCGGATGAGGGATAAAACGCGGATGAGAAAAGGCGGATGGGGGATAAAACGTGAATGGAAAAGACGGATGGGGGATAAAACGCAGATGAAAAAAGGCTGATGGGGGATGAAACGCGAATGATAAACGGCGGATGGGAGAGAAAACGTGGATAGGAAAAGGCGGAAGAGAAAAGGCGGATGAAGGGTAAAACATGGATGAGAAAAGGCGGATGAGGGATAAAACGCGGATGAGAAATAAAACGCGGATGAGAAAAGGCGGATGGGGGATAAAACGTGAATGAGAAAGACGCATGGGGAAAAAAATGCAGATGAAAAAAGGCTGATGGGGGATGAAACGCGAATGATAAACGGCGGATGGGAGAGAAAACGTGGATAGAAAAAGGAGGAAGAGAAAAGGCGGATGAAGGGCAAAGCATGGATGAGAAAAGGCGGATGAGGGATAAAACGCGGATGAGAAAAGGCGGATGGGGGATAAAACGTGAATGAGAAAAAGCAGATGAGGGATAAAACGCGGATGAAAAAAGGCGGATGGGAGAAAAAACGTGGATGAGAAAAGACGGATAAAGGGTAAAACGCGGATGGATAAGAAAAAGCGAATGAGAAATGACAGATGAGGGATAAAACGTGGATAAGAAAAGGCGGACGAGGTGTAAAACGCGGATGAGAAAAGGCGGATGGGGGATAAAACGTAAATGACAAAAAGTGGATGAGGGATAATAGGCGGATGGGGGATAAAACGCGAATGAGAAAAAGAGGATGAAGGATAAAACGCGGATGAGACAAGTAGGTTGGGGGAAATAACGTGAATGAGAAAAAACGAATGAGGGATAAAACGCGGATAAGATAACGCGGATGGGAGATAAAACGTGAATGAAGCCGATGGGAGAGAAAACGTGGATGAGAAAAGGCGGATGAGGCATAAAATGCGGATGAGAAAAGGCGGATAGGGGATACAACGTGAATAAGAAAAAGTGGATGAGGGATAAATCGCGGATGAGAGAAGGCGGATGGGAGATAAAACGCAATGAGGTGGATGGGGGATATAAAACGTGGATGGGCAAAAGCGGATGAGGGATAAAACGCGGATGAGAAAGGCGGATGTGGGATAAAACTCGGATGAGAAAAGGCGGATGGGCGATGAAATGGGGATGACAAAAGGCGGATGGAAGATAAAACGTGGATGAGAAAAGGAGGATGAGGGATAAAACGCGAATGGATTAGAAAAGGCGGATGAGGGATAAAACATGCATGAGAAAAAGCGGATGAGGGATAAAAGGCGGATGGATAAGAAAAGACGGATTTGATAACGTGGATGGGGGATAAAACGTGAGTAGATAACCCCCCCATCCACCGTAACAAAGGGATGCCGCATCATTAATTTTCAGCGTGACTCACGCACCGTGACTCACGCATGACTCACGCAGTTTTCCAAAGCACTGTCCCATCCTGACATGTCAAGCAATATGCAAGAAATGAGATCTTCCCACGCTTCCGAGGCATGATGTACAATGAACGTTTAAACTTTTAGTAACAAGTTAAATTACGTTAAATTCTCAAGGACTTATGTGTCCCTGAGGGACTTTTATTTGATAATTTGTCCCGTATGAATAACACACCCTGTACCCTCCCTCATCCACTAACTCACGATTTACTCATTTACTCATGAGTTACTCATTTACACATTTACTTATGAGTAACTCATGAGTTACTCATTTACTCGCGAGTTACTCGGGAGTTACTCATTTACTCACGAGTTACTCATTTACTCACGAGTTACTCATTTACTCATGAGTTACTCGGGAGTTACTCATTTACTCACGACTTACTCATTTACTCATGAGTAAGTCACGAGTTACTCATTTACTCATGAGTTACTCATTTACTCATGAGTAACTCATGAGTTACTCATTTACTCATTTACTCAAGACCCCCACCCCTACCCCTGTGCTCTAAAAGACCCTCATTAAGCCCTTGAACCGCCACGCCCGAAAATTGACGACAGGTAGTGTTAATAAAAGATATATTATTAAATAACCCATTTACAAGTATTTAATGCTTGATCTAAAGTCGACTACGGATGACGATCACCGCCTCAAGACCAATGTTTTAATTAACATAAAGAACACTAAAGTAAACGATTAACTATTTAACAAAACTTAGCAGGGAAAAAACATCAATTATAATGTGTATAAAAGCGTTAGTTATAACTAAAGTTTATCCAAATTGTTACAACTGTTTGTCTTTGATTGTGCCCTCGAATAGTACCTCATCTTCTTCTTCGTCAGAGCTCTGACCAGTTAGACTATCCAGTTCGATAGAGGTGATTGTGATTACTCGCCTGCTATGTAATTTTCTGCGGACAACCAAAATGAATACGACCAACAAAACCACAATCAAAATTACAGATATGACAATCCAAAACGTCTTTGACTTTGGACTCTTTTTCTTTGAACTTCTCAAATAAACGGTCGTAGGGCCTGTCTGAAAAAGGCCGGTCGTATATGCGGGCGGTATATTATCCGTTGTCGTCGGTCCACTAGGTGCTTTTGTTTTTGCGTTACAGTCCGTTAAGACCTCCGAGGTTACGTTTAAGTTCGTGCAGTTTATAGGGTTGTTTCGCAGGTCCACCAGTTTGTGACGTTTGAATACGTTTAGATCTTGATTTGTGATCAGCGTGATCCGGTTGAAACGTAAAATTAAAACTTTGTAGTCCGTCGGAAGGTTATCCGGCACCGACGTGCGGTGGCCATTGGTGCAAATGATTGCGCTACGCTTCCACGAGCAGAAGCAGTCGTTAGGGCAAGCGTTTGCCATCCAGGTTAAGTATAAAACCAGAAATAGAAAGGACAACATTTTTTATTCTAACGCTGCGGAATAACCTCTGAACAATGACCGGAACGATTCTCGGTAATTCGAACCCTTAAAACGTTATGTTAAGCCACACCTGATCTCATTTCTTGCATATTGCTTGACATGTCAGGATGGGACAGTGCTTTGGAAAACCGATCACACCTAGCTTAAACCTAAGAGATATTTTTAAACGGATACGGTGTCTCTGTACGTGTTGCGGTGGACAGGTTTTAATCTATCAATCGGAACTCGATGGAAAAGAAGAAGATACAAAACCTTTTGCGGAAAATATACTACGACCCGAAACACCAAGCTAGTTTTAGCGGTGTAGAAAAACTTTATCGTGCAACCAGAGCGGCTAGTAGAGACAAGTTAAAAATGACAAGAAAAGATGTGCGTGAATGGGTGCGTTCTCAGGAAACTTACACGCTACACAAACCTGTTCGTAAAAACTATCCACGCAACAGAGTGTTTCTTGGTGGTATTGATGATCAGTTCGAATCCAATTTAGATGATTTTCAGTCTTTAAGTGCGTATAATGATAATTATAGATTTGTGCTGGTTTGGATTGACTGCTTTTCAAAATACGCGGGGGCAAGACCATGACAAATAAAACGGGCCTGTTGTCACGCTAGCGTTCCGTGATATACTAGATAGGGACGCGTGCCGAAATATCATCACACCGATCAAGTAACAGAGTATCTCAGAGCTTATATAGTCTCATACTATCTTAAGTTTTCTTATATACGGCTTAAAGTGATTCCTCATTCTATCTTCTCACGACTTTTTCACTTATAAACACGGGTTTAGTAAGCAATGATTCTAGGATGACTTATTCTGTTTGAATATTATAACATGCCCCACAAGTGCTGACTGTCGATCAGTAAGGTAAAGTGCATAAATGAAATTTGGTTCCTAACACTTATATAAGTCGAGCATCTTTTGATAATGACGATCTTCGGGAATTAGTCGGAGAGCTATTGGTTGTGACGTATTACATGGGGGGTTGAGTAACAGTAGAGGGTCCCAAAGGAGCCTGAGACGAATGAAGGACGCGACGCTGTCTTGCTAGGTAACACTGTTAATGACCTCTCCTAGACTTGCATAAGCGCTTAATCTCCTTAATGACCCTAATGAGTTTCTCTTTTGTATCCTGCACGTGCACTCAGGATAAATATGCAAATATCACACTTAGTAACAGAAAGCGTAGCAACGCTTTCAAAGTAATAAATCGCTTTGCCTTTTAATCGAAACAGAAACATTAGTGCTTATACAAACTTTTGAAAAAAGTGTTTCAATGTCTTTCAAACAGTCATGTAAACTGTTTGTATAAGCACTAATGTTTCTGTTTCGATTAAAAGGCAAAGCGATTTATTACTTTGAAAGCGTTGCTACGCTTTCTGTTACTAAGTGTGATATTTGCATATTTATCCTCAGTGCACGTGCAGGAGACAAAAGAGAAACCATTAGGGGTCATTAAGGAGATTAAGCGCTTAGGCAAGTCTAGGCGGGATGGTCGCTAACAGTGTTACCATAGCAAAACCGCGTCGCGTCCTTCATTCGTCTCAGGCTCCTTTGGGACCCTCTACTGTTACTCAAGCCCCGGTGTAATATGTCACAACCGAAAGCTCTCCGACTAATTCCCGAAGATCGTCATTATCAAAAGATGCTCGACTTATATAAGTATTAGGAACCAAATTTCATTTATGCACTTTACCTTACTGATCGACAGTCAGCACTTGTGGGGCATGTTATAATATTCAAACAGAATAAGTCATCCTAGAATCATTGCTTACTAAACCCGTGTTTATAAGTGAAAAAGTCGTGAGAAGATAGAATGAGGAATCACTTTAAGCCGTATATAAGAAAACTTAAGATAGTATGAGACTATATAAGCTCTGAGATACTCTGTTCCTTGATCGGTGTGATGATATTTCGGCACGCGTCCCTATCTAGTATATCACGGAACGCTAGCGTGACAACAGGCCCGTTTTATTTGTCATGGTTTTGCCCCCGCGTATTTTGAAAAGCAGTCAATGCAAACCAGCACAAATCTATAATTATCATTATACGCACTTAAAGACTGAAAATCATCTAAATTGGATTCGAACTGATCATCAATACCACCAAGAAACACTCTGTTGCGTGGATAGTTTTTACGAACAGGTTTGTGTAGCGTGTAAGTTTCCGGAGAACGCACCCATTCACGCACATCTTTTCTTGTCATTTTTAACTTGTCTCTACTAGCCGCTCTGGTTGCACGATAAAGTTTTTCTACACCGCTAAAACTAGCTTGGTGTTTCGGGTCGTAGTATATTTTCCGCAAAAGGTTTTGTATCTTCTTCTTTTCCATCGAGTTCCGATTGATAGATTAAAACCTGTCCACCGCAACACGTACAGAGACACCGTATCCGTTTAAAAATATCTCTTAGGTTTAAGATAGGTGTGATCGGTTTTCCAAAGCACTGACCCATCCTGACATGTCAAGCAATATGCAAGAAATGAGATCAGGTGTGGCTTAACATAACGTTTTAAGGGTTCGAATTACCGAGAATCGTTCTGGTCATTGTTCAGAGGTTATTCCGCAGCGTTAGAATAAAAAATGTTGTCCTTTCTATTTCTGGTTTTATACCTAACCTGGATGGCAAACGCTTGCCCTAACGACTGCTTCTGCTCGTGGAAGCGTAGCGCAATCATTTGCACCAATGGCCACCGCACGTCGGTGCCGGATAACCTTCCGACGGACTACAAAGTTTTAATTTTACGTTTCAACCGGATCACGCTGATCACAAATCAAGATCTAAACGTATTCAAACGTCACAAACTGGTGGACCTGCGAAACAACCCTATAAACTGCACGAACTTAAACGTAACCTCGGAGGTCTTAACGGACTGTAACGCAAAAACAAAAGCACCTAGTGGACCGACGACAACGGATAATATACCGCCCGCATATACGACCGGCCTTTTTCAGACTGGCCCTACGACCGTTTATTTGAGAAGTTCAAAGAAAAAGAGTCCAAAGTCAAAGACGTTTTGGATTGTCATATCTGTAATTTTGATTGTGGTTTTGTTGGTCGTATTCATTTTGGTTGTCCGCAGAAAATTACATAGCAGGCGAGTAATCACAATCACCTCTATCGAACTGGATAGTCTAACTGGTCAGAGCTCTGACGAAGAAGAAGATGAGGTACTATTCGAGGGCACAATCAAAGACAAACAGTTGTAACACTTTGGATAAACTTTAGTTATAACTAACGCTTTTATACACATTATAATTGATGTTTTTTCCCTGCTAAGTTTTGTTAAATAGTTAATCGTTTACTTTAGTGTTCTTTATGTTAATTAAAACATTGGTCTTGAGGCGGTGATCGTCATGCGTAGTCGACTTTAGATCAAGCATTAAATACTTGTAAATAGGATATTTAATAATATATCTTTTATTAACACTACCTGTTGTCAATTTTCGGGCGTGGCGGTTCAAGGGCTTAATGAGGGTCTTTTAGAGCACAGGGGTAGGGGTGGGGGTCTTGAGTAAATGAGTAAATGAGTAACTCATGAGTTACTCATGAGTAAATGAGTAACTCATGAGTAAATGAGTAACTCGTGACTTACTCATGAGTAAATGAGTAACTCGTGAGTAAATGAGTAACTCCCGAGTAACTCATGAATAAATGAGTAACTCGTGAGTAAATGAGTAACTCGTGACTTACTCATGAGTAAATGAGTAACTCGTGAGTAAATGAGTAACTCCCGAGTAACTCGCGGGTAATTAAATGAGTAACTTATGAGTTACTCATGAGTAAATGAGTAACTGAGTAACTCATGAGTTACTCGTGAGTAAATGAGTAAATGAGTAACTCATGAGTAAATTAGTAAATCGTGAGTTAGGGGATGAGGGAGGGTACAGGGTGTGTTATTCAAACGGGACAAATTATCAAATAAAAGTCCCTCAGGGACACATAAGTCCTTGAGAATTTAATGTAATTTAACTTGTTACTAAAAGTTTAAACGTTCATTGTACATCATGCCTCGGAAGCGTGGGAAGATCTCATTTCTTGCATATTGCTTGACATGTCAGGATGGGACAGTGCTTTGGAAAACTGCGTGAGTCATGCGTGAGTCACGGTGCGTGGGTCACGGTGCGTGAGTCACGGTGCGTGAGTCACGGTGCGTGAGTCACGCTGAATATTAATGAGGCGGCATCCCTTTGTTACTGTGGATGGGGGGGGGGGGGGGTTATCTACTAACGTGGATGAGAAATGGCGGATGACGGATAAAATGCGCGTGAGAAAAAGCTTATGAGGGATAAAACGAGGATGAGAATAGGCGGATGGGAGAGAAAACGTGGATGAGAAAAGGCGGATGGGGGATAAAACATGGATAAGAAAAAGCGGATGAGGGATAAAACGCGGATTAGAAAAGGCGGATGGGGGATAAAACGTGCATGAGAAAGGCGGATGGGGGATAAAACGCGGATGGAAAAAGACATATGGGCGATTAAATGGGATGATAAAAGGCGGATGGAAGATAAAACGTGGATGAGAAAAGGCGGATGAGAGATAAAACGCAAATGGATTAGAAATTGCGGATGAGGGATAAAACGTGGATGAGAAAAGGTGGATGGGGGATAAAACGTTTATGAGAAAAAGCGGATGAGGGATAAAACGCGGATGGATAAGAAAAGACTGATTTGATAAGGTGGATGGGGGATAAAACGAGGATGAGAATAGGCGGATGGGAGAGAAAACGTGGATGAGAAAAGGTGGATGGGGGATAAAACGTTTATGAGAAAAAGCGGATGAGGGATAAAACGCGGATGGATAAGAAAAGACTGATTTGATAAGGTGGATGGGGGATAAAACGTGGATGAGAAATGGCGGATGAGGGATAAAACGCGGGTGAGAAGAAGCATATGAGGGATAAAACGAGGATGAGAAAAGGCGGATGGGAGAGAAAACGTGGATGAGAAAAAGCGGATGAGGGATAAAACGCGGATGGATAAGAAAAGGCGGATGAGGGAAAAAACGTGGATGAGAAAAAGCAGATGAGGGATAAAACGCGTGTGAGAAAAAGCGTATGAGGGATAAAACGAGGATGAGAAAAGGCGGATGGGAGAGAAAACGTGGATGAGAAAAGGCATCTGAAGGATAAAACGCGGATGGATTAGAACAGGCAGATGAGGGATAAAACGCGATTGAGAAAAGGCGGATGAGGTGTAAAACGCGGGTGAGAAAACGCGGATGGGGGATATAACGTGAATGAGAAAAAGTGGATCAGGGATAAATCGCGGATGAGAAAAGGCGGATGGGTGATAAAACGCGAATGAGGCGGATGGGGGGAGAAAACGTGGATGAGAAAAGGCGGATGAGGCATAACACGCAGATGAGAAAAGGCGGATGGTGGATAAACGCGGATGGAAAAAGACTTATGGGGGATGAAACGCGGATGATAAAAGGCGGATGGGAGATAAAACGTGGATACATACATACATACATATATACATGCACACAATCATACACACACATTCATACGCAGATGTACATAGACTAGCTAATATACATATTATGCCGGTTAGGGTGTTGTACATGTTGTACATTCACATAGTACTACATTTAATTTTCTTCATCATGACATGTTGCCTACCTAATTATATCATCAGGCACATGAATTAGGTAGAATGCATCTTGGGGATAATTGATGCAGCTGGATACAGTTCCTTGAAGAGCATGTGGTGTTCCTCAATGAGGAGTTTCAAATAGGGTACATCATCTTTTTTTAATGCTGGAGCAGTACACATCTGAACAATGTTCCATAGTTTTATAAAGCTGTTCCACTCCAGTTCATTGTCTACCAAGTCACCAATTATTATGGGAAGGAACCGGAAGAGACACCACATCTGTGAAGCTTTAAAAATCGCACAGAAAAATGTATGGAAATAAATAACAAGATACAGTACTGTAAATATGGTAATGACAAGTGTCACTATCATGATAGCGTCATAGCGATCAATGATAGTGATCAATGATGGTGATGGGGGGGTGATGATGATGATTGATGATGAGTTCACAAAACTACAGTAGTAATAAATAATGACAAATGTAATTATACTGTACTAATTACCACTTTGTTTGAGCTTGGCATCTGCCACAGCATTAATAGTTTCCCTGGAGATTGGCGACGGCTTACTTTTGAGGTTCATATAGCCATAGTCAAAACTTTCTAGTTTCTGGTTAAGTTCTTTCAAGGTAAATAACTTTCTGCCATCTATCAGAAATCTCAGGAGCAACTTTGTCTCATATGGCACCACCCCTTCCAGCAATATATGCATTACATCTTGTGGAAAACACTGACAGATGTTAAAATTTGCTACATTGGCCAAAATGCTTTTCCTGTTAATACCATAAGTAGTCGACATGTTTTGCTGGGTGGGCACGGCATTGTCAGGATCTTCAATCATTTCACAAAGTATCAGATGCCTGTCTAAAACCCTTTGCTGAAATTCTTCAGAACAGAACTGAAAGGCAATAAAAAACAAAAAACAATTTGACCATTTAACTGTATAAGCTGTGGAATATATGATACAAATAATAATAATTATAAGATACGAACAGCTGCATTAACCCATTGCTGCCTGAGCTGGTCAAAAATGGCCCCTTTAATATTTTTGCTCTGTCTAACACCAGATAATTTTTAACTCATCCAGGGAGAACCCCAAGACATCCTACTAGGCAGGACTGGGTAAACAAATGAGTAATCAATTTTTGTGTGAGCTGGCCAAAACCAGCCCCTTTAATATTTTAATAATACAGCCTAGACAGCAGTGGGTTAAATTGATTAATAGTAACTAATCATAACTTACTTTCATATTACTTTCATTGCGTGTTGCCATACAATGCCTGCAAAATCGAAGTGCCCCTCCAACACCTTCCCAGCTAGCACAAGAACGTATGATGATACTGAATTACAGTACAATCTTTTACCACAATATTATTAACTAGCCAAGTGAAAGATTACCGGGTGAACTATTATATGTAGCCCAGTGATTTCCAGATTTGTAATAATTAAGTCAAAACTTATAAGCTCAAAATCACTGATAATTTTGCTAAATCTTCGAGTAAATTTGAACTCCTTTTCAAAAAAATCCACTTTTGTAGGATCCAGGCAAGTTTTGGCACTGGGACCATTACATGTAGCTCTCACCCTCAGTGGCTGTCCATACCAAAAATAATTAGTGGGGGTCTGGGAAGCTATTGATCTTGTAATTATTTGTGCAGATAAAATAACTCAATATGGAGCAATTCTTACCAATAAATTAAAGTTGTCTACATAGTAGGACCTTTGTTGGCATTCTGATTTCAATTCAGCAAATACTCCATCCACGTTGAATAACTCTTCCATGTCCTGCCCAAATTCAAATTCATGGTCATTTGTACCTGTCATTTTTGTAACCAGGACGTTTTTGACGATTTCTAAATACTCATTTACTAGGTTCTTTGTGGATTCTGTCACCATATTCAATGCACTTTGACTTAACCTGCTTTCCTCCCTTGCACACAAAAGAAATTTTGCCACATGGTGTTTCAAACTTATCTTCTGATCTCGAGCTATTTCATTATTATTAATATCGAGTCCTTGGTTGTTATCAAGTCCTTGGTTATTACATAGGCGTAGAGTATGGGGGGGGGGGGGGGGGCTGAGGGGCTAAAGCCCCCTGAGAAATCTTAATGGGGGGGAGGGGGCTAAGCCCCTGCCGAAATTTTGCAGCAACTGACTCATAAATCACCATTCACAAATTATAGGTTACTCGTTAGGCTAAAGTAACTGTTACAGCCTCATTCCTGTCAGCCAAAAGCACCCATATACAGTGATAAGTCAACCCGTAAACACAACATCGAAAAATTGTTGAAATGTGTTGTATTTTAACTAGTTTTTATGACATTTCATGACCTGCAGTGTTCTTAAAAATCACCCCCAGGAAATGGCATTTCCAAGACTCTAAATTTCAAAAATTTCTGGGAGAGCATGCATGCCCCCGGACTCCCCTAGAAGAGTCCCTTTTTGTAAACGCCCCCCACGGGAAAATTCTTAAAAAGGCCCTGTTCAACACTTCAGCTCCCCTGGACAAAAACAAAACTCTACGCCTATGGGTTATTATCAAGGACATTATTGTTCACAACATCTACTTCCAAATTCTCCCCTTCGTGAGCTCGAGCAAAATGCTTTTGTAGAGTGTTCAACTTGCTAAATGATCGCGGGCACTTCACGCAATACACATTAAAATTCGGTTCATTCGAATGAGAGTTAATCAGATGCCTAAAAAAATATTTTCTTTCACTAATTGGGCACGAGAAATTGCAATAATCACAGGCAATTCCTTCGTCGTCATTTGCCATACCATGACATGAATAGATAACACTCAGGATGGCTAATAGTGAATTTGCTGCCAATATTGATGGTCGTCCGTCGTCATATCCCACCAATTTTTTCCACCTGCTGCGCGTGTAGCTATTAACCAATAGCTAGGCTGCATTAAGAAAGTGAGGAGGCCTGGATCTGAGGCTGACCTTGTGACTATATAATGCGCGGAAATGCAAGTTTGTCCTCTTGGCTCCTTCAGTCTTTAGAAAGGTACACGACGATATTCCAGTATTCAGCCAGTCAGTTATAGTGTTCTAGACATGAATTTCAATAAAATGAACACGGACGAGCTAAGTCACTTCATGAAAATGAAGCAGATTCCTCAAGATGTTTGTCAGGTTTTAGAATGTGAGTATATCTATTACTTGTCTGTTGTCTTGTGTCCGCCATGAGGTGGCAAAGTCCAAAAGTCGAACTGTCGAAGGCGCCTGTCTGCTTTTGGGGCTTAATTACTCATTTCACTTTCATATACAGTAGTTAACGATATAAATTGACTGACTCTGTCGTATATGCTAGAAGACCAAGTAGAATTCATGGCAATGTTCCCTAAGTCCGGCCATCGTTTGCTTTTGAAACGCGCGGCAAAAGGTTTGTTTGGTATGGAAGCTCAGCAGATTCCAGCTGAAATGGACGCAACACAAATGGTAAGCCTCGTATTATTGTAAAGTATATATTTGTATAGTTAAAGTATTAAGACTTTGCGTACTTTTGTGTTGAAATGGCGGTTTTGCGCGAAATATTAAAACCTAAAAGTTAACGTACTTAGAATATAGAATCGCAGGCTATTTAATTTCCGGTCCGTACGCAAAATGACGCATGCTGATTGGCTCCTGAGCGGTCGGGATTTTACGGTATTGACTGACCGGTCAATACGCTTTTTCTACAAAATATATAAAAATTTTGGCGAGAAAATTTTTGAGTTGATTTGAATACAAATAAAAGAGAACTGGGTATCTTTATTCAAATATTCTGAACAATTAAATGTGCTGGAAAATTTGGCTGGTTTATCTAAAAACACGACAAATAAAAGCCCAACTGGTGTAAACAAGAAGGTCAAGAACTCAAGAAGCGACACGAAAAAGTTAACAGGTACAGACCTCGCACTCGGTTAATAAGCCTTTACAGTAATACGGATAGATGTTTACTCAGACGAAGTCTAAAGATAAAGAAACAAGTTTAAGTTTTTTTGGCTTCACGGTGTCAGGGCGACAGGGCATTCATGCGGTAAGTTTCTCTCATTTTTTTAACATTGATACAATAGTAGTGTAATAACCTGAGATATTGAAGGTACTTTTGAACTGTTTGTTATTTTTGTTGGATGTACTGTATGACATGGTTAAGACTTATCTGTGGTTGAATATCCATGCAACCATCAACCATGCAGAGTTTTAATAATATAACTTACTGCTACTGTATTTCAAACATACTGTATAAAGAAAAATAGAGTTGCATAATATTTCTGCTCACCAGCTGTTAAGGCGAGATGACCCATCTCTTACCCGTCCTGGACAAATAGCATATTTGACACAGGTGACAGCAATTTGCAGAAATTTATGCCTTTATTAATTTATACATTTAGTATTGTGGGTCCTATAATGGGAAATAAAGCTGTATTTCTGCACACTAATTGTTAAGGCGAGATGACCCATCTCTTACCCATCCTGGACAAATGGCACATTTGACACAGGTGACAGTAATTTGCAGAAATTTATGCCTTTATTAATTTATACATTTAGTATTGTGGGTCCTATAATGGGAAATAAAGCTGTATTTCTGCACACTAATTGTTAAGGCGAGATGACCCATCTCTTACCCATCCTGCACAAATGGCACATTTGACACAGGTGACAGCAATTTGCAGAAATTTACGCCTTTATTAATCCTTTATAGTCATATCATCTGGTGTTAGTCAGAGATAAGAGACTGCTAGGCTACATTATAGCTGGTATACATTAACTAAGATGGTGTAATCCTTATACCACCATTAATTTATAGCCCAGATTCCCACAGTGGACTGTACATGTAGGTTATACAGTAAGTATTTTGGGGACAACCGCAGCATTATCAACTTCTTTTAGAGTTATTCTCCTGAAACTTGTTTTAACTTTATATTCCAGTCTGGACCATCAACAAAACGAAAGTGTTTTTCAATAGAGAACACCAAAGAAGAAAAAAAGAAGATGAGAAAGCACCGCCAAGACAGATTGAGGAAAACAAAGCTTCAGCAACATAGAGAAAAAAATGCAATGCTAGCAGATGAATTAAAAAGCCGAGTAGAACAAACGAAAAAGTTGTCTGCTAATTTTGAGTCACCGAAGCAATTGTGCTTTGAACAAAAGCAAAAATTAAAAGCCAACACCAAATCTGAAAATAAATGTGTTTCTAAGGATGCCAATTCAATATTACAGGAGATTGATTCACTTCTACTCTCCAAATTTAAAAAGGATTCTTTTCTTGGGAAAGGAGCATTTGGTTCTGTGGAACTGTGCCAGTTCCATGGATATTACGTTGCAGTGAAAGCATTTACTGGTAGTGGTACTACTTCTTCCAAACAGGATGTTATTAATGAAGCCATGATAATGAACTCGCTTTCCCATAAAAATTTACCTTATCTATTTGGGATTTGCACAAAAGAGTTGCCTTTTCGCATAGTTTCTCGGTTATGTGGGATTGGGGAAAAATGATTCACTATACAAGATTCCCTGAGAAAGGTCGAATGTGCATCCTTACCATGGTTTAATCTAATGTTAGAGAGTTGTGATGCACTTAGATACCTTCACAATACAGGTTATTTGCATAATGACATTAAAACTGACAATCTCTTATTAACGAATGATTCACCAGTAGTGTCTGCATGTATCCAATGAAACTGTTCATGTTGTTCTTAATGACTTTGGAAAGTCAACACCAGTTGACAAAGGCAAAGTTTATAATCTTACCACTAGTGAAAAGGAAAGATATTACAAATATCATAGTCACATAGCACCTGAAGTTATTGAGGGTCATGCCTCACAATCCACAAAGAGTGACATTTTTTCTTTTGGTTTAGTATTTTATTTTGTAGCTAAAAGATTTGAAAAATGAGAAACTACGAACAATTGCAAAACTTTGTACCAGATCTGATCCTATGCTGCGCTGCAAACTATCAGATCTCACATGTAAAATAAAAGTTGAACTAAGTGAATTATAACTATATATATATAATTATATGCTTATCTAATACATATTTGTGTATAAGATATAGTGTAAGCATGTGACAGTGTTACTAAACTGCCTTTTGCGGAAGACAAAATTGTTTGAAAGGCATCTATAAACTGTTATTTAATGCATGTTAAGCTCAGGAATGTAGCATATGTCATGCAAACAAATTAAATGAAATAAACAAATTCAGGTAATTTATTACATGTTATTCTTAAACAAAGTGCATGTGAGACAATGAATGTGATACTATATAGTACACTGCATTAAGAATTCTTGTTTGAGAGAATACTTTAATTTTGTTTGCTTGGCACTCTGACAGCATTCCTGAAACATCATATGACATGAACATTTTGCTACAGTATCTTTTCATTATAGTAATTATAATTTAGTTTTCTTTTTTTCAAATTCAACTTTACAAGCTGTATTTTTAAAACATTCTGTATAAGAAATATGGAAATATTAGTTGGATTAAAATATAAAAATCAGTCATAAACTAGCCTTGGCTAATTAATTTGTCAATAATCTTGCAGGGACAGTAGTAACCTACAGTATATATCTCATTTACTATTCTTTCTCTATTTTACTGTCGTTAGAAGTGTTCCTAAAATATTGTTGCAATATATTCCTCAAATTGACCAATTCATATGATGAAAATTATTGCTAACTTCCTGTTTTGAATTTGACCAATTCATTTGATGAAAATTATTGCTGATTTTTAAACAACCAATAAGTATAAGAAACAGGATTATTTGCCAAACACCAATCAAATTCAAAACAGAATTAAAAACAGGAAGTTGTCAATGAATCTTATCAAATGAATTGTTCAACTTGAGGAATATAATTATTGCAACAATAATTATTTTAAGGAACGCTTTTATTACCACGACAGTAATACACTATATTTTTTTGTAGGTTGAAAGTGATATTGAAATAGGAAATCTGGTTCCTTTAATCAATCTTGACAATTCATTTGGGGATGGAAGTAGTGTTTTTAGTACTCCTCTCAGTAGTCTGTCAACACCACTTGCCTTTGAGTATACCTCATGCAGTGCTGCACCAGTTAAAAGAGTTAAAAGAGAGATTCAGTTTGATGTGCATTCTCCAGAAGCTAACATCATTTCACAATGTGTCAGTACACCACAAAAAAAAATGAAAATGGAAAGAAAGTTTGAGGCACCTTCTCCAGAACCTAGAAATTTTGCAAACATTGACCAAGAAGAAAAAGGGAAGAAAAATCTGCCTGGTCTCCCAGTTCATTTGCCATTTCCTGAGAAGTTCTCTATTCGAGTTGAAAATGCTATAAGTGGTGGCAATGTCCTTCGGGTGCGAAAACAGCTCATCGCTGATATTGGTACATTCTATTTAAAACCCATTTCTATTCTACAAAAGAAAGCAATAAGAATAATAACTTTCTCAGACCCTCAATCCCATAGTGAGCCAATATTTAAGTCATTAAATCTATTAAAATTTACTGACTTAATTAATTTTTACCTCTTAAAATTTGTTTTTCGCTGGAAGAAAAAGCTGTTACCAGCTTGTTTCTCTAACTATTATGATTTTTTGAGTGAAAGACATACCTATCAAACAAGGCAATCACTAAATGAAAATATTTATCTAACTCAAAAAAAATCAGATCAATTTGGTAAAAGATCTATCAAATTTTCTGGTGCCATATTATGGAATTTGGTTCCTTATGAGATAAAAACAAGTAACTCACTTTCCATTTTCAATAAAAAGATTAAGCATTATATGATTGATAGATATGCCTCTCAATAACTTTTGTTAAATTTACTGTCAGCATATGACTGTCTCATTATTTAACTTTATTATTGACTTTTCTACAGTACTTTCTTTCTTATTATACATTTATTCTCGTATTTCTTAGATAATCAATCTGAAGATGCAGGGTATCCTCTAGATTAGTTTTCACTATTAGGATATCCTGTGCTCTTCTTATTAATTTATTGTATCTCTCTATTTCTCTGTTTTTTGAATTCATTATCTTTATGTAATTTATCTACTGTAATATCAAGATGAGTAAATATAATTCATTACCTTAAAAAAATGATGCCTGATGACGGTGGATGCAGGGGTGGATCCAGGATTTTTTTAAAGAGGGCGTTGACACCTCTGGGGGGGGGGGGGGGTCCGAGGGTATGCTCCCCCACGGAAATTTTTTGATTTCTGGTACCCTGAAATGCTATTTCTTGCATTTTGGGGACAATATTAGGATCAGAAATAGTGATTTTTATAGGCTATATTATACACTGAACACAATTTATATACAGTTATATATAATATAATATACCATATATAATAGGCCAGGGGGTTGCAACCTCATAACCCCCCTCCCCCTGGATCCGCCACTGGGATGATGGCTGATGATGGCGAATGATGGTGGATGATGGCTGATGACGATGGCTGACGGTAGATGATGCATAATGATGTATAATGATGTATAATGATGTATAATGATGTATAAATAGAGAATAATACATGGATGTGCGGAAATATGAAATTTATTTCGAGTGTTGACCAGTATATCTCACGAGTGAGCGAAGCGAACGAGTGACATATCCTGGTCAACACGAGAAATAAATTTCATATTTCCAAGCATCCATGTATTGTTCTGTTTATTATATTAATAATATACATGAAAAAATATCTCGACTGTGATTGGCTGATTCCAGTGCAGTTAATCCCAAACAACAGTGCAGAATTGTGTTATCACAGTGCAAAAATCTGTAATCACAGTGCAAAAATCTGTAATCACAGTGCAAAAATCTGTAATCACTAAGAACCAATCAAATTGATTGTACAGCGGATTTTTCTCGACACAAAACAAACAAAGATGGCGGCCAAGATTCGGCGGTTTTGGGGATAATTTGTTCAAATTTGAAGCTAGTTATGCTTTAATATTGCCAAGTGAAGTACCTACAAGAAGACCAGAAGCTTCTTTATGCCTCGAGTAAACCTTTTCAAGTAGTAAAGGAAGCGAAGCGGTTTTTAACAAATAAATATGCGAGGAGTGGACGGCTAAACACGTACGTTAAAATGTTAGTACAATTGTTTTGAACATTTTTTCATGTATATTATTAATAAGTAATAGCATGGTTTCTCGTGCAATTTGGAAAAACATGCACTCGTGAGTTTTTCAAATACTTCAAATAGCACTCGTCCTTCGGACTCGTGCTATTTTGAAAGTATTTGAAAAACTCACTCGTGCATGTTTTTTCCCAAATTGCACTCGAAACCATGCTATTACCTATACAAAAAAATTGTCCTATTACCTTGCAAAAATTGTATTAAACTATAATGCTGATTCAGCGATAATCGTCACATGTGCGATTATCATAAATAATCGCACATGTGAGATTATCACTTTTATTAGTGGCGGAAAAATCAATAAAACACTCTATTTTATATAATAATGATGTATAATGATGTACATGATATATAATGATGTATAATGATGTATTATGATGTACGATGACGGTACACTAAGGGAATTATTAGGATGATTTTCCTATTTGGTGTATGTACAGTATGTATGGCATTATTGTCAATTGTCATGTGTTTTTCACTTTTTCCCAATGATGGCTGAACGAGAACGAAGGTTTTTTAGTACTTGGCAGTTTCAAAGCAAAAGAAACGTTAAAGGTTTTCCCGAAACTATCGTCTTCTTCCAAAAAGCAAGGCGAATTAGGTAAGACGATATATTAACTAAATTCTTACGGACTATGACTAGACGAAGTCAGGAAACTTAAAGTATGTAGAATGAGAAACAAAGGATGCCCTCGATCGATGCTCTTTTAATGTATAATATACTAATAAGCCACAGTTTAACTCTTTGAGCATGGCTCTCCCAGGGATTGGGAAGCCAAGCAAGACAAAGATCCCGTAAAGTATAAACAGTGGGCTATTTTTGAAAGGTATAATATGCTATTGCGTTTGCGGTATTAAAAGCCAATGGCCCAGTAACCCAGTTATACTTTCGCTAAACTTAAATCCATCACATAATTTGAATATACTTTATGTGCATCTTAGGGGGTGATTAATACATGGGCCGGCTAGCCTGGTTAACTGAGCTGGCCTGCTAAGCCACGATGAGTTTTAAGTTGCGATTATTAAGTGGGCTAGCCCAGTAAGGGCCTGTTCACATGAGGCGAGTTATCTCGGGGGGTAGGGTTATCCCTATCCCCCGAGATAACTTGGTGTTAGTTTATTTCCATGTTAAAAAAGTAAACCGTTCACATGAGACCGAGATAACTCGGGGGATAGGGATAACTCGGTCGGAGCGATAGGGTAACCCTAGTGAACGCTTTCACCCGAGTTATCTCAGGGGGTAGGGTCAACTTAGGCATGCGTATTTATGCTGTTGCTCGGGGTAACTCGGGGTGAATTGTTCATATGAAGCTAGGGTTATCTCGGGGGCCAGGGCCAACTCAGTAGTTGCGTTTTATCATGTGAAATAGGCTCAAGTTTGACCCTAGCCCCCGAGTTATCCCTACCCCCCGAGATAACCCGGTCTCGTGTGAACAGCCCCTAAGCTGAGATGAGTTGACGCCACACAGTTTTCTTTGCAAAATGCACACAAAGCCAAAAAGATAATCTGGATAATTTTGCACACCTGCACCTGGGGTTTTTGTTGAATTTGTGCTGCTTAGTATAGCCTAAAATTTATTAAGAAAAATTGGGAAAATGGGTAATATGGTGAACATGCTTTAAACATACAGTACTGTACCACTCTATCTTAGACTTTAGTCACTGTACTGTCTTCTACTTTAGTAGTTTATTCAGTAGGAACTGGAAGTGAGGAAGTCAAGACTCATTTCTTCCTTTTGCACAATGTGCAGTATGCACACACAGGATATTGTCATGAAATCACTGAAATGCATGTGACAATGGCAAAAAAATTGCTTTTTGAACAAAAAATTCATGCTGAAGGTCTTCCATGCACATACAGTACTGAGGAAAGAACACAGTCTGGACTTGATGTAGATTTCAGCCCAAAATTTGCCATTATCAAGTAAATGTTGCTTTATTTGGGCAAAGTTAGATTACTTTTACTGCACATTTTACACTGTTATTTATGTTGATGCATTTTTTTGTAAGTATTGTATACATGTATTCTTAATAAAAAGATTATTATTATCTTAGCTATCCCACAAAAGCATCTTCACAAAGACTAATTAAATTATTCAGTCTTCAAAGACTTTGACAATATGATCACAAAACATGTAAACACAGTTTTGATGCTCTATTTTAGTTCCTTTCAGCCCTACATGTACTGTATTTATATTTTTATCCCAGTTAACCAAGCTAGCCTGGTTGTGACAATCAGGATCTCAGCAAACCAGGCTGGCCCAACTAGTTAACTGGCTAGACCAGTCTATGTAATGACCCCCTTGCACAGTCTGTAGCTGCAACTTTTAAAAGTTTGTTTTGGAACAAATTGAATAATTTGAAAAGTTTTGCATTATCTTGGATTTCTCTCTTATTAGGGGCTGTTTATTTAGAAGCGAGGTGGCTTGGTTGCCAGGAGGAGGATTTTATTTTTTCCCATTTACAGGATGAAATTTGACATTGATATGTTTACATAATTTATTAAGACTACATTTACATGGTACTGGATGAATTTGAGACCAGTCTCAAATTCGTCCTATTTCAATGTGTAAACAGGCGGGACCATACTAATTTGAGAATGGTTCCAAATTTGTCTTCCATGCAAACAGGCTGAACCATACTAATTTGGTGCTATGTAAACGAGGTCTAATAGTACCTAAAGCCCCTGGAGTGTCCCAGCCCATGTGAAAATCTTACATAAGATCTTGCGAGATCTTATATAAGATCTTACAAGAATCTTGCAAGTACTTGCAAGTTTTCCTATGTATCTTGCAAGATCTTGTTACATCTTGCAAGATCTTGTTATATCTTACAAGATCTTACAAGATCTTATGGAATTTTATAAGATCTTGCAAGATCATACAAGATCTTACAGAATCTTGCAACAATATGCGAGACCTGCATACAAGATATTACAAAGATCATACAAAATCATACAAGATCTTACAAGATCATGCAAGATCATACAAGATATTACAAGATCTTACAAGATCATACAAGATCGTGCAAAATCTTACAAGATCATGCAAGACCTTACAAGATCATACAAGATCTTACAAGATCATGGAAAGATCATACAAGATCTTACAAGATCATGCAAGATCATACAAGATCATGCAAGATCATACAAGATCTTACAAGATCATGCAATATCTTACAAGATCATACAAGATCTTATAAGATCATACAAGATCTTACAAGATCATATAAGACCTTACAAGATCACGCAAGATCATACAAGATCTTACAAGATCATACAAGATCTTATATGATCATACAAAATCTTGCAAGATCGTACAAGGTCTTATAAAATCTTATGGAATTTTATAAGATCTTACAGAATCTTATAAGATTTTCAAAGATCATACAAGAATATGCGAGACCTGCATACAAGATATTACAAGGTCTCATAGGATCTTATAGAATCTTAAAATACTTTGAAAGATCTTCCAAGATCATACAGGATCTTACAAAATCATACAAGATCATTCAAGAATATATAAGATCTTGCCAGATCATACAAACCTTATAAGATCTTACAGAATTTTATAAGTTAGATCTAATAAAGGAATCTTAGTAATTTAAGAAATGACAACTATATAAATGATTTACAAAACATTTAATAGTATATTATATTGAATTACAGAACATGACTACTGTGTATGTATACTATGAGTATTTTAGTTGCCTATAATGTTCAGTCTTATACTGATTTGTATTATAAAAATCATGTTTCCCACCTGGTAATTTTACATCCTAAAAATATGCATCAATAATGAACAAAAACTAGTCAATATAATCGTTAATCATATACCAAAACCTTAGTGCATTTAGATGTTAGGTTCACTTGGTTCTTGCTTGAATCTTTGTTTTGCATCCCAACATGCTGCTGGCTTTTATTAAACTGATCTCCATACTTTATGCAGAGTACATCTAAAAATTAATAATAATTCAAAGTTATATATATATATATATATATATATTTATATATACATATATAGTGGTGTGTCTGTCTGTCTGTCTGTCTGTCTGTCTGTCTGTCTGTCTGTCTGTCTGTCTGTCTGTCTGTCTGTCTGTCTGTCTGTCTGTCTGTCTGTCTGTCTGTCTGTCTGTCTGTCTGTCTGTCTGTCTGTGATAGTCCTAGCATAATAGCATATTTTTTTTAAATACCAAGAAAAAAAGAAAATTACCTTTCTATTTTACACTCTAAATTACACTATGCAAGAATTAGTTATCTACCTTGATTCGTCATTAATTCCTCAGGACCTTCATTCTATGCCCATTTACTGTATTGACATGATGAAAAGGGCCGTTCCATGTTTTCTAAAAAATAGTCGTATAAGATCACTACTGTATTTGAAATAAAAGAAAATTGTCACTTTAAACATCTAGCCATGGCTAAATGGCGCTTGTTTTCAAATGTCGGTTTCAAAACGTGGCGACTGGCGACCTTCAAAATCAAGCCAATTTTATGTACACAAAAAAACAATATCCAGTTAAGAAAGCGTTCGATGTGTTTATGTATTACATTCATATAGCAAAAGATTTTTAGGAACTATATCAGTAAATCATTGAAGCTACAGCGCATTGAACTAAAGGTAATCGCAACTATGATACCCGCTCTTGTGAGCATTAGAACACTGGTTCGACAGATTAGATTTTTAGTAGAGCGCAAATAGCGCATTGAACTAAAGGTAAACGCAACGATTATACCTGTTAAACGTTTAAGCTTATTCCCACTCTAAAGTCTGAACGGGATAATTGTGAGCATTAGTAAACAGGTTCGACAGATTAGATTTTTAGTCCAGAACAATGGCAACTAAATGCTGTCTTTGTTGATACAACTTAAATAACAAATTAACAATACATACCTTCAAATGTTTGATGATACCACTCAAATGCTACTTCTGATAACCAGGATTATTTAAACCATAATTTTGCATCTTCCAAAGTTATAAGCTTTGCTGCCATCTTTCAATTAAAACAAGAAATCGGAAAATAATCTACGCTCTTCGTTTGAATCATGAACGCTCGACATGAGAGTCGTTAGAAGAGAATGTGATATACGTATGAAGCCAATGGTTTTGAATCGCACCGCGTGCATTTCCCGAGTTTTGATTGGCTAGCGGGTAAGGAAACAGAACAAGTTCCGCATGTCAGCGTATCAAATTATCGCGTTCTTTTTCATCGCATAAGAAATGCTGAACATGTCAAGAAAATTATCAAACTAGTATTTTTTTATTTTTGCGCAGCAACCGAATATTTAGAGTCTGTGTTAAGTAAATCAGGACATACGTGCCTACTGATTCTGTTTTCGTCCAGTGAAATACAAAACCACATACTCGGAATACCTCAATGTGCATATTGTGATCTTGCAAATTTGCATATGGAGTCGTTTAAATTTATATTCTAATACGCTACTTGCCTGATTATATAAACTACATGACAGATCTTGTTAGGTATAAATACCACTGATTTCCGCGGTTGCCGGTTGGCGATACATGCCTTCGACCCGCTACTAATAACAACTGAACACTGTATATACGCAACGTCTACAGAAAGCTGATATGAACAAACTAATAAATTAAAAATACAGTCGCAAACTCATATGCCGTATCGTGAATACGTAGATTACGTTTATCATTACTCAAAAAATTGAGCATTTCACGTAATACCCAAAGCATTTTACATTACTCTTGATATTAATTGTCCTTGATATTAAAGTTTACTCATGCCGCCATCGATAACTAGTCAAAAGTAAAAAACATTACGTTTACTAAAAATAGTGAGTAAAGTTAAACAACTGTAGTTTACTTAATACTTGACTAAAGCAAAAATGCTTGCTCACATATGAATAACGTTTACTCGCCACTGATCTTGTAAGATCGTAGGATTTTGTAAGGTCTTGGCAAGATCAGACAAGATCTGATCTTGCCAAGATTTTACAAAATCCTACGACCTTACAAGATCAGTCCTACAAGATCTTCCAAACTATCACAAGATCTTGCCAAGATCTTACAAGAAGTTGCTAAGATCTTACAAGATCTTGGGAAGATCTTACAAAGTCCTACAAGATCTTACAAGATTTTGCCAAGGTCTTGCCAAGATCTTGCCAAGATCTTACAAGACTTTGCCAAGATCTTACAAGAAGTTGCTATGATCTTACAAGATCTTGGGAAGATCTTCCAAGATCTTGGCAGGATCTTACAGGATCTTGGCAAGATCTTGTTAGATTTTTAAAAAACCTCTGCAAGATCTTACAAGATTTTACTAAGATCTTACTAAGATCTTACAAGCTCTTACAAGATCTTACAAGATCTTACAAGATCTTACAAGATCTTGCCAGGAACTTGACAAGATCTTACCAAGATTTTGCCAAGATCTTGCCAAGATTTTGGAAGATCTTATAAGATCTTGCTAAAATCTTATAAGATCTTGTAGGAAAAATCTTATAAGATTTTTCTTAAGATCTTACAAGATTTTACAAGATCATACAAGATCTTGACAAGATTTTCACATGGGAGGGGATAGTGTCCCCCGTTGAAATTGTTCCCCTAGACACCATTTGATTTTGGGCTGCTACTATTAGTGCCAACGAACTTGGCCTGAGTTGTTTGTAAGAATCTGTTCACACTGCACTTTGAGATCGATCTGAGAAGCAAACCCAGTGTGAACAGTCGAATAAAACTTGAGATCATGCAATGAGATCCGCTCGTTTGCAAGCCCACATTAATTTGACCTGTGGTATGTACCGTATCACTTTTGCTTGAATCACATGAAGAATGGATTAGCTAGGGAATGTTCAGTCAGTGATTCTATGTTTCACATGTACATACTGTATACACTGTATTCACCATAAAAGTGATGAAATATCGAAATATCAATTCAATTCAATGGATTTTGCTGGGCACATTTTTATTAATGATAGCCTGCGTGCAGTCTCTACGCGGAAACTGAAATAGGTATCATATAGAGACTATGAATCGGAATGCAAAACTAGAACAAGCTTTTGCGTTCCGATTCGCAGTCTCTACAGGAAAGCTATTTCGTTTCCGCATAGAGACTGCACACCATCAAAGCAACCACCGTGCTTTCGAAGAAATTATTTGGTCCTTAGCGTGGGATCCAAGAAAGGTTGGAACTATTTCCAGGTCTGTAGATACTGTCCCCCCTTGTGGATTCTGTCCACCCACCCAAAAAACGTCAGTTGGCCAGCCTGCATGGTTAATGAGTGTTTACAGTATGTGGGAAAAAATTAAGCCCATTTACCATTTTCTTGCCAAATTCAAATGAGAACTCACCTACAGTACTGTACCAGGCAGCCTGCATGTAAAACTAATTACCCAGTGAGATCTCACTTGCTGAGCTATCCCAATTCCTGGGCTGGCTCACCTCCCATATAAACAGCCTCTTATAAAGTATGCATTTACTATAAAATATAAAATTACCTGACTGGAAATTTTTTTCTTAGCAGAGATACTCCATCACACTGGAATGGTTTCTCTCCAGTATGAGTATTTACATGGTATTTAAAGACAAGTTGCAGTAACAATATCCAAGCATCCAGTAACAATAGGAAAAAGCAAAATTTTGATTCAGAATCATTCTTACATCTTAACACATACTGTATGGACCTAATTAACTGTAAGTACTTGTTTTTGTATATATATTAGTAAATTTTCAGAATTTTTTAATGCCAAGTGTACAAAATTTTCACATTTCTGCACAAAATTTTCAGAATTTTGCATGCTCAGCACCCCTGCCACAGAATAAGATGTTGGGCTAAGATAAGGTTAGGTGTTGGACTTACCTAATGGTAAGCCTGACATCTAATGGTAAGCCCAATATATAATTCTAATGGTAGGCCCAACATCTACCCTTAATGGTTAGTCCAACATCTAACCTTAATGGTAAGTCCAATATCTAACCCTAATGGTAAGCTCAACATCTAACCCTAATGGTACAATCCTGGTCAAAATCACCTGGACATGTTGCCTTGGACATGTTGAATTGATGCGCTTAACTTCTTTTTACACCACTGTCCGAGTTACTTTTGGCCAGGATTGTAGGCCCAATATCTAACCCTAATGGTACTGTAAGTTCGACATCTAACCCTAATGGTACAAACCTGGTGGAAATCACCTGGACATGTTGCCTTAAATCACATGTGATACCATCTGAAAATCATTCCCCCCACTCCCCCCATTCAATGTTTGCATTTCATTTTCTAACCAACATTGAATGGGGGTTGGGGCGATGTCTTTTGTACATAATCTTAGGAATTGATGCGCTTAACTTTTTACGCCACTGTCCCAAAGGATTGTAGGCCCAATATCTAACCCTAATGGTAAGCCCAATATCTAACCCTAATGGTAAGCCCAAGATCTAACCCTAATGGTAAGCCCAACATCTAACCCTAATGGTAAGCACTATATAACCGTAATGGTAAGCCCAACATCTAACCCTAATGGTATTAAAGCCCAATATCTACAGTAACTGTGATGGTGAGCCCAATATCTAACCCTAATGGTAAGCTTGACATCTAACCCTAATGGTACAATCCTGGTCAAAATCACCTGGACATCTTGCCTTAAATCACATCTGATGATCATCATGACCACTGGTCACCACCATCATCAATCACCGTTACAATGTTTCGTCTGCACCTTACCAACCACCCCACCCCACTTTACCCCACCTTAAGGTGGTACTTGAGGCTGATTTTTAGAATTTTTAAATTCGCTTTTAAATATGGATTTAGCAAGATTTAGTGCTGTCTAAGTTGTAAAAAATACTAAAAAAAGTTTTTGAGACCAAATGAAATTTGATCTCCATATTAACAATTTAAAATGGTCGACTGTAGCTTTCGTTTTGATTTTATGAACTGAAACAAAGAGGAACAACTTTTCATACCGATACGAAGATTTAATCTCGGAGTCCGCAATTGTTCGATTCATTGTCGCTGACCTATAACCATTACATTATTTGGCACGGTAACAGATATTCACACCAAACGAAACAGACAAAATATTGAAGGCGGACACCGGCGGACTCCGAGATTATTTTTTTATTATAGTTTTGTGCACAATCAGGCCAAATTTTGAGCAAATAGACTGAAAAGAGAGAAAGATATTGATGTTATAATTTACTCCCAAATAAGGACAAAAAAGCACTGTAACCTCTATTTTTAGTGTAGAAAGATTGCGCGGGAAACGCGATTAACAAGTTAGCTTAGCAACGACACATAAGTTGTGGGTGATGACATGTATTAGACGTCACCACATCATGCCAACATCACGCTGATTGCGGTGATTGCTAATTGATGCGCTTTTCGAAGTAATATTCAAGCGAGATGGCTGCGAATATGGATGGCTCGAATGTTGGAAGTGAGGAGTTGGGGCCGGATCTAGGCTGAATTTCAGCACTGAGAAGCTTATTTCTCTCGGATGGGTGTTGAGCAGGAAAGAGAGTTTTATTAGTCGTGGACGGAAACGAAGCATCACAAGACGGTAGCATCACAAAATCAGTTTTCACAAAAGAAGTTCTGTAAAAACACAGAGGCAATAATGAATCAATGTTATCTCGGTTATTACTTACGAGCCATATTTTACCCAAACTTCAACTCAGGAGAGAAGAGAAAAGCTCCTTTGACAGTGATAGAAATAGCCAGTGTGAAAAAGGTGCAGAAAGCCACACGATTGCGGCATATAAAATTACACTATGCCAATCTCGAGGTGTAAATTTTGCCAAAACTCGCGGTAGGAGACCAAACATAAATTCATTGTCTTTCAGTCTTAATCTTCAGGATTGGCGCGAATATTTTCCCTTAGATACGAAAGTTTGATCGCCTAAATCTCGAAAGTGTAGAAGGCAGGGATCTAAAAATTGGCATACAAACTTGTTGTTACTATATCTTTCAACTGACAAAATACTGTTAAGATTGAAAGAGTTGACTTCAGCCACCAGTACTACCCTAAAGGAATTGATAAGTATAATTTAACCATGATCAGATAAGAATCATATTTTGTTAAAATTTTATACAGTATTTACAATTTATACAGTATTTACAATCCTATGCATCGTGTTAGACCGTTCGTAGTGTATTTAGCCAGTCACGTGACCTAGTTATCACCACTGCAAGAACATGTGGAAATATTTCATTTTTGAGTACGTACGTATTATTGGATTGGCTTTTCTTTTTTTGTTCGGATGCGGGCGTGGCACCCCAAAAACCCATGAACCACATTCTGTCAGGGAATTGAACCCGGTTGTCCGACCGATTTAGACCCGCGCCAGCGACATGTTGATCAAGTACACGCGTAAAAACGCACAGCTTGTTTTTGCTTGTTGACAGGCTTGAACATGATTGATGTCGACAGGCTTGAACATGGTTGAGCTGGCCAGCTTGAACATAGTTGTTGACAGGCTTGTTCATGCATGTTGGAGCAATCTGTTCATGGCTTGTCGAAGGAACAGACCTGAACGAGGTTGTTGAAACAGCAAGTTTCATGCATGATGACAGCGTTGTTTTAGCGTGATGAAGTAACATGCAAGAACATGCTTGTTCTGACATGGTTGTTCGGGCATGATATCAATGCTGTTTTTGTCTATTTAAATCGAGAATTTTACGCGTTTTTCCCGTGTATTCCACGCGTGGATAAACAAAATGCCGGTACAAAAATTCCCAGGGTGTACCCCGTTTGCTGCCGAAAAAACTGAGAAAAAACTTGCACAGAAGTAAACTACGACTAAAAAAACTACGCGACAGAAACATCAGGTAACTGTTTTTATTATTTTTCACACCTATCAACTAAGATTTACAAAAATAAAGAACATTTCACTACTAAGTCTTCATATTTTTTGACGAATGCGTACAGGGTACAATCCAACAATTTTTGTACACTTCGTTTTTCTAATTTAGTCACATATAATACTGCAAAAAGAAAAGAAAAATGGTCATGCATATAATCTTTACTTACAAATCCAGGCTTGAGAGGCCAAATATTTTGTATTGTTAAACAAAGGAGAAGCTCTACCAGGGATATTCTTACAAAGTGAAGAAATAAAAAAACTGAAGCAGATCCAAATTAGCTTTACGAGATTGATGTATGTACTGTCACTTCTCTTTTAAATACTGTATATTTTAGCCTATATATATCACGATAATCACGAATATATCTGTGAAGGTCTGAGGGACAGACGGTCAGTATTGAAGTCATTATTAAACATATGCGTCAACTTGTTTTTTGCCACTTTATACATGCACTTCTCACTTCTAAACTCCCACATAAAAAGTCAGGTAATTGTTAAATCTATATTAACAATAATCTTCCACCGACTTCTTAATATTGACATTTCATACAGTTAAACAATTAAGATTATTACAACACCCTACTACAAGGGAAAACCTTAAAATATATTTTATTTCTCTGTGTGGACCATTGAGGTCGAAAATAAACTAGCTAGATTTCTTATATTTAACAAACACAAATCAGCCACACTATTAAACACAGAAAAGTATACTTATCTTTGAGGTTTGTCCCGTTCAGTGATCCAGATGAAGATGACGTCAATCTCCGTCTTGCCTTTTAACTACGTTATGTTCAGATCCAAAGTGACATGGACTTTTTTCGGTCAAATAAAACAAAACTTATATCATTCTATTCACGAAATATCGAACTACTCAATGCCGAGTGACCAAAATCGCTTGCGTGCATGAGTAGAGCGCTACGCCGCTGTTAGTAAGACCGTCTGTTCATTCACATATGTAAACACTATGAAAAGCCGGCTGGGATCAAAACTTTCGTTCGCATTTTGACATGGCGAAATTTCGGGGTAAAAAAAACAATAAATACATGGGCATGTTGCTAAAACCCTGTAATTTTATAATCCGCGTGTCCAAACTTCATTTATTGCAATCGTTAAAAGAAATAACCGAAAACATAGTTACAGATTTTAGCACATATTTTGATACTTTTGCGATCAAATATCAGGCGTAGACGGGGCTACGGATGGTCATATACTATTTCTGACAAATAGTTTGACATGGTTACAGGGGTTGTTTGTATCTTTCTTGATTCTTTCGTACACCTTAACATTGCTAGAATCCCGCCTAGACCAGCGATCTTAACATATAACATATTAACATAACATTAAAGCGCTTAAACTATGAATATTCTAAAGCGCTGCCTAGATAATACAATCATGTCTCTTAAAATGACTCTGAAACAGTCAACGAAGATAAATATTCTAACGGACAACGTAAAAAGTACAATCAATTCGTAATAAATAAATTATAAAATATTAATACTAATACTGAATTTAAATACTTATAATAAAAAAAAGACATGAATTTCTAAATCTTAAAAATGCTAATCTAATACACACCTGTTAGGTTTTATTGTGGTTATAATCTCTCCTTAATACCAGGCCAAGCTACACAAACAGAGGAAAAGAAAGACCTTAATTTCTAAACTTTAAAAATGCTGAGCTATAAATACACACCTGTTAGATGTCATCATAATTATTTCCCATTGCCAGGCCTGATGCAGTGATGCTACATAATGAAAAAAAACCCAATATAATAAAAATAAAACAATATAATAAAAATGACTTTTCAGCTGTCTTATTTATTCAATCCAGGCCCTGGTTTCTTGCCCACAACTCACATAGTAGGTCTTTACTCTTGCTTATTGTTCATGTTGCCATATCACCACTGCATTTGTATACTATGAAAAAAAGAAGCAAAAACAGGTAAGACATTTTGTAAACTTTTTCTCTTCTGATTAACTGAAAGTTTACTGGTACCTTCTGTTTCCTATAATAATACCACACTGTACTAGAGTTTGATCTTGAATATATTTACAAAAAATTTAGAAGACACAGTCATTTTAAACATGCATGTGGCATACATTGTCCTGTTATTAAATGATATAAAATAACAAGAAATGTGAAGTAGAATATTTCATACCATTTTAAATATATCTTAAATTTGGCTCACCTCTATACCAGATTTTGTATAATGGTAGTTTATTGGTATGGAAAACAGTTATACCTGTGCAATGTTCTGGCTAGGTATTGCATGTAGTTATGGCTAGTATACAGTTAGATACCTGTATAAATAATATAAATAATCATACGTAATTAAAAAAAATATTTTAATATTAGAGTTTTAAGAATATTGTTTACTACCATAATTGTAAAAATATAATGAAATGTTAGTCTTGATACCTGAATAAATATTTTTATAGTGTTATTATGCACCTATCAATGTTAGCCCCAAGGGATGGGGGTTGGGCAAAGGGTGGGCGTTTGACAATTTATCATTAAAAATTGTCATATTCCACTCCCTTGGGAGTGGTCAAATTACATCAAATTCCCCATCCCTCATGTTTCTCCTCTGCTACAACCAAAAATCCCCACCCCTGAAGAGACATCCACTGTCAAAGTCTCGACTACCTTGCCTGAATCCCCCCCCCCCCCCCCCCCACACACACACACACCTTGGGACTAACATTGATAGGTGCATTACATTTTCTGGATTGGGGCTTAATATGCATTTAAAAATAAGAAAATACATGTATAATAAAATATCGGCAAATGTTTCTTTGATATTTAATACTACCCCCCCCCCCCCCCCCCCCCCCCCCCGCCATCTCATGCACCCCTCAAGTGTTGTATCGATTTGTGGTTATATAATTATAAATAGTTTTAGTTACAAATATCAAAGCCCAATTACTTTGAAAAAGTCCACAACATTGAAGAAATGGTAAAAATTAAAATATTTATTGACGCTACATGCAACATCTTCAGAGTGATTAAATTATTACAATTACAAAGACTTTATATACATAAGGTTTTCTTCAATGTTATGGGCTTTTTCGAAGTAATTGTCTGGGCTTTGATATTTTTAACTAAATTACGTTTTCCACCTGGAATCTCGGTTATACGTCCATGTCCTATTTACACGAATTGCCATCCTTAGGTTAGGTTGTGTGTTGGGGTAAGGCTTTCATGAAGTACTTGGGTTATGTCGGACATGGAATTATTACCGGAATCTCTGTCTCGATTACGTCCAGAAATTTCATTTCTAACTTAATCTTATTGTACTATCATTCATTTAACTGGTTTACTAGATCTTAAAACTTACCTTAGCTTTGTGGAGCTAGAATTGCGACGTAATTAAGCCGGTTATAAAAAAGGAAAGGGAAAACACTTTGTTGCTGCTGACGCCATTAGCTTTTGTCCAATTGTCCAATTTTGCCTTGTTTCAACACCAGTGTTTTATCGCATTTTGGAAAAGAAACGAGCTTCACAAGCTTTCAAACTAGTACCGTACATACTGCTGGAACAAACTTTCTGTTAATAATATATCTCCAAAGTCCTGGCCCAACGAGGATATATAGTGAGTGATGATTTTTTCGTTTTCATTTTCATCAAGACACTCTGCAGTCTCTGGGCATGCTGTACAAAACTCACACACTTGTTGCACGTAATTTCCGCCACAAAAGCATTCGCAGAAAACTGTCAAAGTTTGAAATAAACATCCAACGTGTTTTATGTTAAAAAACATGGGTTTTTCGATAATTCAGCAATAAATGTTGTTTGTTTTCCCACACCGGTGCAAGGTTCGTTGCGTGAAAGTGTCGAGAACCCTGGCGTGTTCCTCGCTAAAAACACGAACACTCGTAACAGGCATGAACAATGTTGTCGAACGAACAACGTTGTTCATGCCTGTTTGAACAACCTAAAACTATCATGATGAATCAACAGTGGTGTTCATGCATGATACAATATGTTGTTCGGGCATGATGAAACAACAAGATTGAACAGTCATGATACAACAACCATGAACTTAGTTGTTTTATCAAGCTAGGTTTTGCTTGTTGTGACATGCATGGACAAGCCTTGTCGATTCTCCAAACTGTAACAACATGTTGAAACATGCATGAACAATGCTGTTATTTCACCAATCATATTCTAGCCTGTTAACAGTGCTGTTCATGGGTTGTTGAGCCAACAACCCAGTTATAGCCGGTGAGATTTTTACGTGTGTAGCTAGAGTGAATAATCGTTAATTATTGCTGATTATTATCAGTTTTCTATTTTTGATATTCAGTCAGTTGCATAAATCACATATGAGTATATTTCTCTATGAGCATATTTCTCTGCTGATCTTGAATGAATGGGCAATTTGCATTATCGCAATGCATGCTGGTAGTTGAGGTACGGATTCACTTTCAGGGGAAATGGCCGGCGTCAGGCAGCATTTCGCCTGAAAGATTAATTCACTGTTTTAGCGGTATTTTCTTTCCCGAATGAGAGATTTTTACTTCTCGTTAGGACAGGTAGGTTATGAACTATGTTTTATGTAAATGGGAGCAAAACTGCTTTTGATACTGGCGAGAAAATTACTTCAGAGTTGTCGATGGAGTGAAGAACGTTCGAACAAAATCATGCTTGAAGAAAGAACTTTTTGCACATTTCTAGGTGAGTAAAGAAATCGGTTGCTGTACAGTAAGCCGTTTGCCTTCACATTCATGCATATGTAGTAGATCTATTCAGATCGTATAGTTGATGCCCTTGTAAATGTCTCTTCTCTGCATTTTCGCTGGTTGAAATTGACAAGGCTTTGAAACAGCTCACGATCAGTTGTTGTTCGAATAGCATCACCTCGTCAGGCTTTGTTTTGATTTGTTTTGCATGGAAAAAAACTTGTTTCACCAGCCACTGTTCAGGTATTTTGCAAAAAGTCCGAGTGCAAAGTGATTTCGGTTTCACTTGGGTTTTGGTCTTTGTTTTTCTTCTCTTCCCTTTTGTTCTAGTGAAAGTACTGTATAAATTTTAGTGTGGTGTAAAATACAGTACAATAGGCTAAAATAATTGTTCTAACGTTAATTCTATTCGACTGTTGTCACTGAGCCCTAGTCATCGTTTTTAACCTATAGCTATAAATTGATTCAATAATATAAACTGTAGTACTAAGAGTTAGTTTTAACATGTAAAGAATGCACTGTAGGCATATATTATTTAAACTGTTAGGTAGCTAGCTGCATGCTGTAAATATCCAATTAAACTGTAACTCTGTGCAATTTAATTAGTTATCCAAAAATAACTTTTTGCAATCCATGACGACCCTTGTGTTGGGATAGTTCTGCTTAAAATGTGGGGGCATGTTTTTTAGAAAGTTAACTTGAATGTTTCAGTAATAAAAAATGGGAATTGCACACTGGGTTTCCAAATTATGAAATATTTTGGGGCCTGGGGTGACTGGGGGGTCTGAGGGCATGCGGTATATCATAGACATTCTTTTTCAACAATATTCTTTTCTTAGACATTTTTAGGAAAATTGAATTAGCCATCATCATGCAAGTGACTTAAGTTTTGCAGAATGCAACATGGTGATGTTATCAGTAGCATAGCGAGGGGGGTGGGGGGTGGTGGCCGCTCCCCAATGGTCTCCAAGACCATTCTCGTGAAAAGTTTAAATCCATTGAGAAACGTGCAGCGGGAGGGGGGTACATTGTTTTAAGGCCAAGTGAGTAGACTAGTAATGTGTTATATATTTAGCAGGCATGCCATGATATATATTACAATACTAAGGTCTATACAAAATGCTTCCAACTTGTTTTTACATTTACGACTGGTTTATAAATACATGTAAATTTAAAGATATTCTGACATGTATCATTCTATGTTCTGGTTTGATTTCAACAAAATTATGTAATTTATGGCTTTTGGATTACTCTTAAATTCTTGCCTCAAAATGCAGGAAATAGCGTTTCAGAAAGCTACATCCAGCCTGGATATTGGGTCTACCACCGTAGAAATCCAAAATTTTGACACCCCCCCCTGTCCCCCTAGGAATTCGAGGTTCTTGCCCCCCGAACTCAAGACCCTGGCTACGCCACTGGGTGTTATTAATAAACATGGAAAATATCTGCAATTTTTCTAACAATAATTATTCTTTCCCCCCTGTTTCTCATCAAATTTCACACTAACAGTCCTGGTGACAATTAGGGGCAGTTTCCCCCCTTGCCGCCCCCCCCCCCCCCCCCCCCCCTTGCTGGTGCCACAGATCACAGATAAGACTTTGTAGAAAAAAACAAAAGGGAAGAGAAGAAAAACAGACCAAAACCCAAGTGAAACCGAAATCACTTTGCACTCGTCCCCCCCCCCCCCCCCCGCCCTTTCCCTGTACTCCAATATAAAATACAGTATCGGCTACATAATAGACTTTTCTGGAGTTTTTGCAAAATACCAAAACAGTGGCAAGTGAAACAAGTTTTTTTCCATGCAAAACAAATGAAAACAAAGCCTGACGAGGTGATGATATCCGAACAACAACTGATCGTGAGCTGTTTCAAAGCCTTGTCAATTTCAACCAGCGAAAATGCAGAGAAGAGACATTTACAAGGGCATCAACTATACGATCTGAATAGATCTACTACATATGCATGAATGTGAAGGCAAACGGCTTACTGTACAGCAATCGATTTCTTTACTCACCTAGAAATGTGCAAAACAACTCTGAATAAGACATTAACCTTTACGAATAACTGATAATTTAGTGTTAGTCTTAGCTGATAAAACATTTATAGCCAGAAAATACACTCAAAACTCTTCAGTTCTTAAGTAGTAATATTTTAATAATTAAACCAAAAAAAATAATACCTGGATTTCATGTTTTCTAGCGCAAATACATTCGAGATATTTCGATTGAGCGAAAAAGTTGAAAGACTTCTGGTCGGAATTCTACGCATGAAAATTGGAGAAGTGGTCAAATGGTATGACTGTAGAAGATTGGCGGGCATTGAGGAGAGAAGACATGTTATTTTATCGCGAAGATTAGTCATCAGTTATCACCGGATATAGACTGTGTTTAATAAAATGTTTAATACAATATTTTAACAGTTTATTATATACTCAAGGTCCTGTCCCACTGACCAAAGGGATCATGAAACTTGGAATGTAGGTAAACACGTGTACGCCTTGTATCACCCCTCACGTGACCCTGACCTCTGCTTTATTGTGACCAGTCGGTTAACGTTTGAGGGGGAAATATTTTGTGTGGCATTATGAAAGCGGTCTATAACTGACCAATCACAGTAAGGCAGAGCTCAGAGTCATTTGGGGGTGATACAAGCCCTAAATGTTCCTACTTTGGTTGGAGTTTTGATTGATTACTTTGACAAATTTGCAAACTTACAACGATGCTGTCTTTTTTGTTCAAAACAGGAAGTTATGAACTTTGACAGGATGTTTACTGTCGTAGCAATAGAAGTGTTCCTAAAATATTGTTGCTATTGATTTGCTCGTCTTGACGACTGCACTTCATTTCACGATGTTCATTAACCGGAACTTGTCAGGACGAGCAAATTAATTGCAACACTATTTTAGGAACATTTCTATCACGACAGTAATAATCGAAAACAAATTGCAAGTGGTTACTGCTCCTAGAAACATTGCAACAAGTTTGCAAATGTAGTAAATAAAAACTCTAACCAAGTTAACCTGTATTAATATATATATATATATATATATATATATATATATATATATATATATATATATATATATATATATATATATATATATTTTATTGTTGTCGCTCGTTCAACATGAACAAGTGTATATTTTGCGCATTATTTTAATTATTTTATACACTTGACATTTGAGTTTTTCAGTTTGTTTGCAAATTATTATTTATTTTGCAAATTATCATTTATTGGACGAGTCTGAGCAAAATATCATGATTTGTCAGTGGCGAGCTACTAGTTGATCTAGAACAATCATATACTGCATATTGGAAGTTCAAAACTCAAACCTTTCTGTCCTTTCAAAGAGAAAACCTTTCTGTAAAACTCAATTCTTTCTGTTAAACTCAAGAAGAAGAAAATGGCTATGGTGGTGAAATATTATAACGAAATGTGGATAGACGAGACCTATAAAAGGGAAGACTGGGTAGTGGGAGAGAATTGGTGGATCACCAAACTTTCCAGAAACGGTGCGGTGGCGTCCATATGTTCAAATAGAGACGTGCAAAATTTTAAGGAGATATACTTCATGCGGAGTGAGGTGTACGGCGAAGAGAAATCCGTATTCAAGTATCCCAAAGAAGAAGAAGAAGAAGAAGAAGACGAAAATCAAAAGAAGAGAAACATTGATTGAAGTAAATCAGGGAACAATAACAGCAAGTATCAAAAACGAATATTTTTTCCGAACAATGAATATGAATAAACTGTTTATATTTTTATTCGCTCTCTACATATCATCATTATTATTATTATTTTTAATTTTCTTAAAAGAACTAAAGAAAAGAAACACTCGTAGTAGCTCGTTTTTTTTTAATCCTAATTAAAAATATATTGTTAATAAAAATGTTTTTCATATTGATCTTCTAATATTGTTAATAAATGTTTTTTCACCATGTTCTTTCTTCTTCGGTTAATTCTTCTTATCCAACCATCTTTTAAAACATCTGTTTTTTCTTTATGTTCGCAACTCGCCATCTTCGATTAATTGTTCTTATCCAACACCACAGTACTAATCTTTTAAATGCACAACTATTTTTTCTTTATATTCGCAATAACAACACTTGTCGCCTCCTTTCTTAATCTTCTCTTCCTTTATTCTTGCGTTTAACTCATCTGCACGATGGGAATAAGTATAGCCAATTATCATCAAAAATACAATCACGGTGCTAACCAAATACTTATTTTCATAAAGTACTCCCAAAACACAAGCATATAAGCAATAGAACATTTAATAATTTGTGACAAAACAAAAATAGCGCATCCCTTATATACACTCACGCGTAAACATTTGCCATTATTATTCATAATATCTTAAAATAATATAAAAAAACTAAAGTATTTTAGCATAAAAAAGCGTAAAATAATGTAAAAAGGATAAAACACTATAAAAACACTATAAAAAAGACTCACTAAATTATATTTTTCCACAAATTCGTAACAATGGAAACAGAAAGATCATTACTTGCTAGACATCAATGTTCGATATGCTTAAACATAATCTCAAGACTTCTTGTAGGAGATCTCTTCAAGGGACGCTTCACTTAACAATATTTATATAATCTCATTATTTCAAATGGTTCTGCATTTCCGTTCTTAAAATACATAATGGTATTTGAAGCTACAGATGAATTTAAACAATGGCGTGCTGAAGTTGGATTTACAAGAGAAGATGATTATATATTTTGTACAAGAACAAACCGTTGCACTCTATTTACGAGGAAAACATACAAATACATTTACCTTCAACGCTCAACTGATGAATGTCTTAAATGGATCGCAGACGAAATAGAACACAACGCTAGACTAGACTATCAAATAGATAGAAACACTGAACTAAGTTTTTTAATCGAACTTGCTATTATATTTAAAAAATACCCTTGTCGAAAACTTTCAGAAACTCTATTAAATATTACATGTACACATAAAAAATACGAAAATATTATTCATAATATACTCGTACCGAAACTTGAGAATTTTTAGACATTTCATAATCTTTCTCTTCTTTAATTTTTTCTTCAGTCTTTTCTAAAAAAATACAGCAATTTTTTTTCTTCTCTTCGTAAAAAATCATTTTTAATTTAATTTTTTTTTTCACTTTACCAATAAGATGCTTATATGCAGCAGGATATTGATTTAAAAACGTTGCTATACATTCAGCAGGGTGTTGATTTAAAAACTTTGATACATGCACACAAGCGTCATAAGTTGATTTTTTCATTCCACGCGTGAAAGGCAGATCATTTCTTTCCATTTTCATCAAACCTACTCAGGTAAAGGTCAAACAAAAATAAACCACTTTCAATCAAATTCGTTTCTTTTCAAAATGAAATTCTGCTTATGTTGTTGTTATCAAATTCATAATATAAATTTAGAATGTTACTATTGGTGTCATAAATGCAAAGTTTACATAACTTTTTGTAACTTTTGTGCACGCAATTATAGTCATAGTCTTAAGCGTAAAGTCTCTGAAAGATGTGGATGTAAAAATAGACAAGAACGCTGGTGTAAATTTTTCTTAAAAAAATAATTATTTAAAAAAAAAACTATAGTCATTTATTTTCATTCCACTTTTTTAGAAACAAAATGGCTTTTTGCTACAGCTGCGATAATCTAATTCAAAACGAAAAAAAGCAATGCTATTATACACGCAATAAATGCGAAATCAACATAGTGTTTTGTGACTTTTGTAGAAGATACTATGATCACAAGATTAGGGATAAAATCTTTGATAGGTGTGAATGTAGAGATAGACAAGAACGATGGCATAGAAGATATTTTTCTTAAAAAAATCATTTTTTTTTTAAAACTCTTTTCTTGTAAAAAATAAATGTAAAAAAATAGAACAAAAAGATTTTTTCTTAAAAAAATAAATTTTTAAAACTATTCAGTTTTTCAATTTTTTTACTATTTTTTTTCGTTTTTTCCATATATTGGTAAACAATTTTTTCCCCAAACAAATGGAAAAAAAAGGAACTATATAATCATTCTCAATAAATATTTTTTTATTATTTTTTCATACATATACTGACTACACTACTATGCTTCTCCTCCCAAATAAAAAAATGTTTTTTTTAAAAGAAAGAGATATTTTTTCACTTTTTTTCTCCGCACACACACAAAAAAATTCCCACCCCCCCCCCGACACAAAAACCGCACCCATGAATAAATTAAAAATGAAAGAGCCAACACCTACTTTCTAGCACCCTCCGTCCAAAATACACTTTAATTTATTCCTACTTGGTCCTGATTGGCTGGGGGGAAAAATACTGCAACGTGATTGGTTAACGACTAGTTTCCAGTCTCCAACACATTAAAAAAAGTGAGATATATATGTACACTACTCAGGCTCCCTTGGGACCTCCTAACCCTAATATCATTATTTATGCATACGTCATTAACGCCTAACCCTAGTGTTCCGGAACCCCCTGGTTTTCACTACGTCATAATCGACTTCTTATTTATGCTTAACCCTAAACGGTTAATGACGGTGGATGATGTCTGATGACGGTGGATGATGTCTGATAACTACGGTGGCTCACATGTGCAAAACACTACCAAACTATAAGAAGACACTACCAAATAGCTCAAAACATTACCAAATAGCTCAAAACACTATAACAAATAGCTCAAAACACTAACAAATAGCTCGAAACACTAACAAATAGCTCAAAACACTAACAAATAGTTCAAAACACTAACAAATAGCTCAAAACACTACCAAATAGCTCAAAACACTACCAAATTGCTCAAAACACTACCAAATCGCTCAAATCACTACCAAATAGCTCAAAACACTACCAAATAGATCAAAACACTACCAAATAGCTCAAAACACTAACAAATAGCTCGAAACACTAACAAATAGCTCAAAACACTAACAAATAGTTCAAAACACTAACAAATCGCTCAAATCACTACCAAATAGCTCAAAACACTACCAAATAGATCAAAACACTACCAAATAGCTCAAAACACTACCAAATGTTCAAAACAATACCAAATAGCTCAAAACACTAACAAAAGACACTCGTGCAAGGAAACAGCACTCCCGTGCTGGCGCGCTGAAAAGGCTCTGGGGGAATCCATATATCATCGCGATCTGATTGGTTGTTCAAATTCAAAGGCCTATATAACGATGGAGCTTAGTGAATGTTTATAAATAAACAGTATTTGAGACACGAAAACTAACAACGAAGCACAATTCTAATCATAGTTCTAATCCGAACAATTTAATCGAACATTTTTCAAAGCAATCAACCCGTTTCCCATTATATAATTAAATCAAACACAGAAGACAGACAGCAATTTGAAATCGATAGGCGATAGACGATATTAGACAGCAGTCACAGCACACTGCTGGCTGTTCGTGCATGGTACATATTAATAAGAATCTCATTGAAATATATACGTCAAATATAAACGAACGGTGCAACATATTAAAGAGAACTACCTTCACTAAAAGAAGCCGTAAATACGAAGAAATTCCAACGCGGCTCTAGTATTGCCAAGCTCTGAAGCGAACTCGTAAATTTTAATGCCTTTTGCCCCGCCGAATAAATGCGGCGATGAGCTACACTCAGCAGGGACCTTCTTCCAACGGAATATACCACAATCAGAATTGTTCCAAAGTCAAACGAGTCAATACGAGACAGCCAAACCGCCAGAATCGAAAACGAAAGGAAAATTATATTGCAAACAACTGCCGATGATCTCGTGTCCAACTCCCAAACCGCGAACTTAAACGCATGCGCTTTAGAAAGAACACCAAATAATCTTGGTGTTCCGGTTTGGATTCCCCCAGAGCCTTTTCAGCGCGCCAGCACGGGAGAGGCTCTGGGGACGAGAATGGTTCTTACATGAATTTTTATGTTCATTCGTCAATGCTCAAGAAAACAACATGAAACAACTGATCATGCCGAGGACATTATGTAAATGTGTACATTGTGATTACGAATTATTGCACGACTCGTATAAGTTCTGTCCGCAATGTGGTCGACTGGTTAGTCTTGTTGAGTCAAAGGTTCCTGAGAACTCACAACCGCTTCCGTCCTTTGAGGATTATTTAAAAAGGAAGAGTGATGACAGGCAAGGCCCATTTCATTTCGTCCAGTTAACAAGAAACAAAAGAAACCGAAGAAAGTTGAGGAAGTTCTACTTAATATTGGTTTGATGTATCTGTGTGGCAATATGTTAAAGCCAGTTCGAGGGAAAACGTTGCCTGTGCGAGCTCTACCTTCTGTAAACAAGGTTGAACTTTTAGGAAAATGTGTCGACAAACACGCCGCCCATGACCGTTCATTCGCCCCATGCCAAGGACATACTTTAGTCTATCCAGACGGAACTGAAGTAGTGACAATACCTGGTAAGCCAACCGAGTCGTTTACGCTTGAGAGATACAAGAATGAAATTGGAAAACCATACAATCGTATAACGCTTTATTTAGTTTTACGATCTGATGTTCTTGCCATTGACGTAAGTGATTCTGACGATGCTGTAGTTGTGAAAGAAATACCCTCGAAAACAAAGAAAATAGAGTGTTCTACAGCTGTACGTCCAACTGATGCCAACCAGAGAACTCTGTGTGAAATGTCTAGCAGCTGTACTTCTAAAAGTTGTGTTCAAGGAAGTCCTACTCGTGTAAGTCCTCTCCAAAAAATTCTGCTCAAGAACATCCTGCTGAAGAATATCCTCGTGCAGGCTATGAAAGTCAAACTTCAAGTCAACAAACGCCTTCTCCATTGCAGTTAAATAACCTGAAGGAAATTTTTCCCCAGAAAAACAATTCTGTACTGGAAAGAGCTATGGAGTGTACCAACAGCCTTGAAGATGCAGTAAATTATGTCCTGAGATACTCGGATGCCCCAGCTTATGACCTCTATTCAGCTCTGTCAACAGAACACTTTCTGCCGGATGAGAGTTTGTCTGTTGATCAACTAGATGAATGCCCTGATGATTTTACAGTGGAAGCCCATGATGGTGTACTACACTATGCAAAAGATGAAAATCTTAAGAATCTACCAAGTCAATGGGGAAGTTCCCACCTCAACTCACGAGAACAAATAAGAATGAAGGTTCGTCGTCAATTTGTCTGGCAAGATATTATTTTAAAACTTGACAGAATTGAAGACGGTGGCCATAACAACAATTAAGAGTGCAATTTGTTGGAGAGCCTTCTGTAGACCGTGGAGGACCAAGTCGAGAACTGTTTTCCCTTGTCAATCAGCATGTTGGCACATCTCTGTTGGCAAATGGAGTATTTCGCCACAATGTGACAGCATTGCAAAGTAAAGAGTTCTTTCGATTTGGACAACTAACAGCCCAAGGATTGTTGCAAGGTTCTCCTGGACCCAAGTTTTTTTCTCCAATTGTCACAAATTATATTCTCTATGGGAAAATGGAAAAATGCACACCAACCATTGAGGAAATACCATGTGAAGAAGTTAAAGGTGTACTGAAAAGCCTGCAAGATGTCACTGATAAAGAAGAGTTTAAAGAAAAAGCCTCCTTTCAGTGCAGTTTTCGATTTGAATCTGGATATTCAAAACCATTTGTAACTTTAATTGACAAAGATGAGTTTCTTAGATGTATTGCACTGCATCATGTAATTTTGATGAGTCTTAGTGAGCTTGAGCAGTTCATTGAAGGTCTTAAGAATTGTGAAATCTTACAGCTTATTCGTTCGAATGCTGAAGCATTTCGAATGGTTTTTGAGTTTTCAAATCAGCCTACAGCAGATTTAGTAGATGAAATCTTTGTTCCTATATATAGCCCTGTCGGTAGTTCTGCATATGTAAAAGTGCATATGCAAAGATAATGTTGAAGGGCAAAATGTTAATATGGCCCTTGGTGATATTTTGCAATTTGTTACTGGTTCCAGTGATATTCCTGCTATTGGGTTTATTCCCCAAACAAGTATTTTGTTTTTGCATGGTGATGATGCTAAACAAAAATTATCTGCAAATACATGTTCTAATATCTTAAGACTCCCTGTCACTGATGAGTTATGTAAGTATGATAACTTCATGGAAGATGTTATATTTTGCATCATGAACTCTCCTGGGTTTGGAAATATATAACTCTGATCAGAACATTTTAGTAAATGTACATTTATATTTGTTAAAAGACCATACAGTTATTGTACATGTTGATATTATAAATGTTAACGTTAATATTAAAGGTTATCTTATATACCCAAATGTGTGTTCTAGTTAATATTTTCAACCTTGAGCAATCCTTAACATTCTCCGGTATAAACTAAGACTTTCTCTCCATGTTGTACGAGTAGAGAGTTGTATTGGTAAAGCATTGCTAACTTCACTAAAATAATTAAAATAAATATTTGTGTCATCAAATACAAGTTGCTGCTTCATTTGCAGAAGGTCATCATTTGCAATCTCTTGTTTGTAATCAGTAGCATCGAAACTCTCTGGAAGGAAAAACATTTCATCAGGAATCCCAGCTTGTGTGTTGTGACGTGATTTTCTGATATAGTGTGTGTTCCATCTATCTCGTACATGGTCTAGTTCCTTTTGAATTACTTTCACAAAAGCAAAATGTAGGCATTTGCTTTGAAGTTCATTTCTGGTATCCAATTCTCCATCTTCTATCAATTTTTGGAAAAATTGGATCCACCAGGACGACCACGACTTTTTTAGTTGAGCCCACCAGCTTTCAATTCTTTGATTTGTGATGGATGAGCCATAGCGGTGAGCTTTTTCTCCCGATAATTCATCATTTCCATGGCGCCTAAGAAAGCACTGTATTCCTGACATTATTGTGTTTTCCGTACCTCTGTCTGTTCGGCACAATGTTGGACATCCCTGGATGGTTTCAACCGCTTGTAAATAATAGTGCGCTATTACGTTAGGATTATTATTGGTTGTGCCGACCTTCAGCCATAAAACCCGTCTGCTGAAGCCGTCGACGCAACCATGGATTGGGAACCCATACGGT
The DNA here is from genome assembly GCA_035771165.1 of Paragorgia papillata. Classification (NCBI taxonomy): domain Eukaryota; kingdom Metazoa; phylum Cnidaria; class Anthozoa; order Scleralcyonacea; family Coralliidae; genus Paragorgia; species Paragorgia papillata. The sequence goes on from JAWNZC010000400.1 coordinate 1,457,079, forward strand.
TTTAATTTGTCATATCCGTCTGCGTGCCATGAAAAATTTGGTCCACAGCTGAAAAATGCTCGCCGTCTTAAACAGCGTTGACGTCTTGAGTACGAACCCTCCGGGTCAATTTCGCGAACGAGTCTTTGAACTAATGCTCTGGGTGTATTGATGTGATATTTAGTACGAATTGTTTGCCAAATCATTCTGTATCCAACTGAGTTTCCTGCCCCATCTAACTCATTTTCAATGAGCCTTCGCACTTCTAATTCATCGACATTTTGATTTCTTCTTTTGAGTCCGTATTCTTCGAGTCGATTAAGGAGAGTCCGATATGAAATGTCAATGGAATGAAACTTGGATAAAAATTTTGAATAGAATTATATTTGAAACCGCGTTCGAAGTAGTACCGTATAGCTTCGTTTTCTGTCAAATTACTTCTCACGGTTGGTGCAATGCCAGGAACATCAGCAGCAATTGTTTCACCACAATAAGGACAAAACGTAAAATCTTCTGTAATTTGACTTCCATAGTTATCGCAATTCATTATTCGCCAATACATTTCTGTCCCCGCAAGAATCAAAGGTTCAATATAAATTGATATTGGCTTATTTTTCGGCATCTCTATTTAACGGAATCAACGGAATCAAAGGAATCGACGGAATCAACGGAATCAACGGAATCTGCCGGAAATTTGGTTAATCACTTACTAACAAACGGTTAATAAAATACATTTATTTACGTTTATTAGCTGAGACTGAAACTGATCTGTCGTCGATACTTCAAGTAAGGTTATTGGATTAGACATATTACGTACATATATACGCGTAATTGTTGAAAGAGATTTTATATTTTTGATTGCTATGATTGCGCAAATATAGTCGGACACAACCTGTGGGTTGATTAACAGAAAAAGATTTTCGATTTTAACTAAGGATCATAGCAAAACCACCTTTTGAAGCTTGGTTAAATGTAAATAAAACAATCAGGGGTCTTCATTTATAAAGATACAAATATACAAGTGCTCTGTCTGTTGAATTTTTAACATGCATGGGTATTTTTATTAAGACGATTACATTTAGCGTTTTCCGCACGTAGAAGGTACTATTGCGTCATGGATTGCACAAATAAATTGTTGATTGGATATGTCTTCCACACAGACAACTGATAGTTAGTTATATTGGATTTTAACCATACATTTGCCTAAGTGAATTAAAGCTCGAAGCTTCAACATATATATGAATTAGATCACAATCATCACAATAAACATTCACGCATGTTTTTGACTATGCTATAAAACACATCTTTGAAAATATTGTGCAATTTTTTAAAATATAAATCTTATATCCCTAATCCCCTAGTAAATAAAGGCATTTAAGAAAGACGGCCACACTGCCCCTCAAAATTAGGTTTTCCTGGAGGAGTTTGGGTTTTGGTCGAGTATCGAGGGTTGCAAGTCGAGGGTCGTAAAATACGCTAAAATTTACGCACATAATTTCCTACTAGCGGCACAAATAATATTTAGGCGGAAGATATACATGTTTTGGACATTTCATGCGCGCGGCAAAGGTGTTTACTCGGCACTGATGACAGGAAATATTTAGTAAATTTGTCTACAAAATTTTATTACAAAATTTATTTGTTGCATTTGTGCAATCATGACGCAATAGTATACCTTCTACGTGCTGAAAATGCTAAATGTAATCGTCTTAATAAAAATACCCGTGTTTATGATTCAAAGAATGAGTTCAACAGACAGAAAACTTGTATATATATATATATATCTTTATAAATGAAGACCCCTGATTTTTTTATTTACATTTAACCAAGCTTCAAAAGGCGGTTTTGCTATGATCCTTAATTAAAAATCGAAAATCTTTTTCTGTTAATCAACCCACAGGTTCTGTCCGACTTAACACTTAGTAAATTTAAAATGAGACAAGTATATTTGCGCAATCATAGCAATCAAAAATATAAAATCTCTTTCAACAATTACGCGTATATATGTACGTAATATGTCTAATCCAATAACCTTACTTGAAGTATCGACGACAGATCAGTTTCAGTCTCAGCTAATAAACGTAAATAAATGTATTTTATTAACCGTTTGTTAGTAAGCGATTAACCAAATTTCCGTTGATTCCGTCGATTCCGTTGATTCCGTTGATTCCGTTAAATAGAGATGCCGCTTATTTTTGGTCACATGATCACCTTTCATATATAAGCTCATTGTTTGTTTACACTCTTTACGTTTCTCTCTGACGAAGGGCCTTCGCTCGAAACGTTAGATTCCTACGTTCTCTGTTTCGGCAGTATATCTAACCTAAGTTCCAATAATATATAGCTGAGCAACCTGGGCACGAGTGTCTTTTGTTAGTGTTTTGAACATTTGTTAGTGTTTTGAGCTATTTGTTAGTGTTTTGAGCTATTTGTTAGTGTTTTGAGCTATTTGGTAGTGTTTTGAGCTATTTTGTAGTGTCTTCTTATATTTGGTAGTGTTTTGCACATGTGAGCCACCGTAGATAACGGTGGATGATGGCTGATGACGGTAGATTACGGTGGATGACGGTGGATGATGCCTGATGACGGTGAATGACGGTGCCTGATGGCTGATGACGATGGCTGACGGTAGATGATGCATAATGATGTATAATGATGTAGGATGATATATAATGATGTAGGATGATATATAATGATGTGTATAAATAAGGTATAATGATGTATAATGATGTACGATGACGGTACACTAAGGGAATTATTAGGATGATTTTCCTATTTGGTGTATGTATGGAATTATTGTCAATTGTCATGTGTTTTTCTTGGCAGTTTCAAAGCAAAAGAAACGTTAAAGGCTTTCCCGAAACTATCGTCTTCTTTCAAAAAGCAAGGCGAATTAGGTAAGACGATATATTAACTAAATTCTTACGGACTATGACTAGACGAAGTCAGGAAACTTAAAGTATGTAGAATGAGAAACAAAGGACGCCCTCGATCGATGCTCTTTTAATGTATAATATACTAATAAGCCACAGTTTAACTCTTTGAACATGGCTCTCCCAGGGATTGGGAAGCCAAGCAAGACAAAGATCCCGCAAAGTATAAACAGTGGGCTATTTTTGAAAAGTATAATATGCTATTGCGTTTGCGGTATTAAAAGCCAATGGCCCAGCAACGGTAGCAACCCAGTTATACTTTCACTAAACTTAAATCCATCACATAATTTGAATATACTTTATGTGCATCTTAGGGGGTGATTAATACATGGGCCGGCTAGCCTGGTTAACCGAGCTGGCCTGCTAAGCCACGATGAGTTTTAAGTTGCGATTATTAAGTGGGCTAGCCCAGTAAGGGCCTGTTCACATGAGGCGAGTTATCTCGGGGGGTAGGGTTATCCCTATCCCCCGAGATAACTTGGTGTTAGTTTATTTCCATGTTAAAAAAGTAAACTGTTCACATGAGACCGAGATAACTCGGGGGATAGGGATAACTCGGTCGGAGCGATAGGGTACTGTAACCCTTGTGAACGCTTTCACCTGAGTTATCTCAGGGGGTAGGGTCAACTTAGGCATGCGTATTTATGCTGTTGCTCGGGATAACTCGGGGTGAAGTGTTCACATGAAGCTAGGGTTATCTCGGGGGCCAGGGACAACTCGGTAGTTGCGTTTTATCATGTGAAATAGGGTCAACTTTGACCCTAGCCCCCGAGTTATCCCTACCTTCTGAGATAACCCGGTCTCGTGTGAACAGCCCCTAAGCTGAGATGAGTTGACGCCACACTGTTTTCTTTGCAAAATGCACACAAAGACAAAAAAAATAATCTGGATAATTTTGCACACCTGCACCTGGGGTTTTTGTAGAATTTGTGCCGCTTAATATAGCCTAAAATTTATTAAGAAAAATTGGGAAAATGGGTAATATGGTGAACATGCTTTAAACATACAGTACTGTACCACTCTATCTTAGACTTTAGTCACTGTACTGTCTTCTACTTTATTAGTTTATTCAGTAGGAACTGGAAGTGAGGAAGTCAAGACTCATTTCTTCCTTTTGCACAATGTGCAGTACCCACACACAGGATATTGTCCAAAAAAATGGCAAAAAAATTGCTTTTTGAACAAAAAAATTCATGCTGAAGGTCTTCCGTGCACATACAGTAACAAAGAACACAGTCTGGACTTGATGTAGATTTCAGCCCAAAATGTGCCATTATCAAGTAAATGTTGCTTTATTTGGGCAAAGGTAGATTACTTTTACTGCACATTTTACACTGTTATTTATGTTGATGCATTTTTTTGTAAGTATTGTATACATGTATTCTTAATAAAAAGATTATTATTATCTTAGCTATCCCACAAAAGCATCTTCACAAAGACTAATTAAATTTTTCAGTCTTCAAAGACTTTGACAATATCATCACAAAACATGTAAACACAGTTTTGATGCTCTATTTTAGTTCCTTTCAGCCCTACATGTACATGTACTGTATTTATATTTTTATCCCAGTTAACCAAGCTAGCAGGCTGGCCTGACTAGTTAACCAGGCTAGACCAGTCTATGTAATGACCCCCTTGCACAGTCTGTAGCTGCAACTTTTAAAAGTTTGTTTTGGAACAAATTGAATAATTTGAAAAGTTTTGCATTATCTTGGATTTCTCTCTTATTAGGGGCTGTTTATTTAGAAGCGAGGTGGCTTGGTTGCCAGGAGGAGGATTTTATTTTTTCCCATTTACAGGTGAAATTTGACATTGATATGTTTACATAATTTATTAAGACTACTTTTACATGGTACTGGATGAATTTGAGACCAGTCTCAAATTCGTCCTATTTCAATGTGTAAACAGGTGGGACCGTACTAATTTGAGAATGGTTCCGAATTTGTCTTCCATGTAAACAGGCTGAATCGTACTAATTTGGTGCCATGTAAACAGGGTCTAAAAGTACCTAAAGCCCCTGGAGTGTCCCAGCCCATGTGAAAATCTTATATATTAAGATCTTGCGAAATCTTAAATAAGATCTTGTAAGATCTTATATAAGATCTTACAAGAATCTTGCAAGTACTTGCAAGTTTTCCTATGTATCTTGAAAGATCTTATGTAAGATCTTGCAAGGTCTTGTTACATCTTGCAAGATCTTGTTATATCTTACAAGATCTTACAAGATCTTATGGAATTTTAGAAGATCTCGCAAGATCATACAAGATCTTACAGAATCTTATAAGATTTTCAAAGATCATACAACAATATGCAAGACCTGCATACAAGATATTACAAAGATCATACAAAATCTTACAAGATCATGCAAGATCATACAAGATCTTACAAGATCATACAAGATCATACATAATCTTACAAAATCGTACAAAATCTTACAAGATCATACAAGATCATGCAAGATCATACAAGATCTTACAAGATCATGCAATATCTTACAAGATCATGCAATCATGCAAGATCTTATAAGATCATACAAGATCTTACAAGATCATACAAGATCGTGCAAGATCATACAAGATCTTACAAGATCTTACAAGATCATACAAGATCATGCAAGATCATACAAGATCATACTACAAGATCTTACAAGATCATATAAGACCTTACAAGATCATGCAAGATCATACAAGATCTTACAATCATACAAAATATTGCAAGATCGTACAAGATCTTACAGAATCTTATAAGATTTTCAAAGATCATACAAGAATATGCGAGACCTGCATACAAGATATTACAAGGTCTCATAGGATCTTACAGAATCTTAAAATACTTTGAAAGATCTTCCAAGATCATACAGGATCTTACAAAATCATACAAGATCATTCAAGAATATATAAGATCTTGCCAGATCATACAAACCTTATAAGATCTTACAGAATTTTATAAGTTAGATCTAATAAAGGAATCTTAGTAATTTAAGAAATGACAACTATATAAATGATTTACAAAACATTTAATAGTATATTATATTGAATTACAGAACGTGACTACTGTGTACAGTATGTACTATGAGTATTTTAGTTGCCTATAATGTTCAGTCTTATACTGATTTGTATTATAAAAATCATGTTTCCCACCTGGTAATTTTACATCCTAAAAATATGCATCAATAATGAACAAACACTAGTCAATATAATCGTTAATCATATACCAAAACCTTAGTGCATTTAGATGTTAGGTTCACTTGGTTCTTGCTTGCTCAATCTTTGTTTCGCATCCCAACTTGCTGGTGGCTTTTATTAAACTGATCTCCATACTTTATGCAGAGTACATCTAAAAAATAATAATAATTCAAAGTTATGTCTGTGTCTGTCTGTCTGTCTGTCTGTCTGTCTGTCTGTCTGTCTGTCTGTCTGTCTGTCTGTCTGTCTGTCTGTCTGTCTGTCTGTCTGTCTGTCTGTCTGTCTGTCTGTCTGTCTGTCTGTCTGTCTGTCTGTGATAGTCCTAGCATAATAGCATATTTTTTTTAAATACCAAGAAAAAAAGAAAATTACCTTTCTATTTTACACTCATTACACTATGCAAGAATTAGTTATCTACCTTGATTCGTCATTAATTGCTCAGGACCTTCATTCTATGCCCATTTACTGTATTGACATGATGAAAAGGGCCGTTCCATGTTTTCTAAAAAATAGTCGTATAGATCACTACTGTATTTGAAATAAAAGAAAATTGTCACTTTAAACATCTAGCCATGGCTAAATGGTGCTTGTTTTCCAATGTCGGTTTCAAAACGTGGCGACTGGCGACCTTCAAAATCAAGCCAATTTTATGTACACAAAAAAACAATATCCAGTTAAGAAAGCGTTCGATGTGTTTATGTATTATATTCATATAGCAAAAGATTTTTAGGAACTATATGAGTAAATCATTGAAGCTACAGCGCATTGAACTAAAGGTAAACGCAACTATGATACCTGCTCTTGTGAGCATTAGAACACTGGTTCGGCAGATTAGATTTTTAGTAGAGCGCAAATAGCGCATTGAACGAAAGGTAAACGCAACTATTATACCTGCTCTGTTAAAACGTTTAAGCTTATTCCCACTCTAAAGCCTGAACGGGATAATTGTGAGCATTAGTAAACAGGTTCGACAGATTTGATTTTTAGTCCAGAACAATGGCAACTAAATGCTGTCTTTGTTGATACAACTTACATAACAAATTAACAATGCATACCTTCAAATGTTTGATGATACCACTCAAATGCTACTTCTGATAACCAGGATTATTTAAACCACAATTTGACATCTTCCAAAGTTTAAGGTTTGCTGCCATCTTTCAATTAAAACAAGAAATCGGAAACTAATCTACGCTCTTCGTTTGAATCATGAACGCTCGACATGAGAGTCGTTAGAAGAGAATGTGATATACGTATGAAGCCAATGGTTTTGAATCGCACCGCGTGCATTTCCCGAGTTTTGATTGGCTAGCGGGTAAGGAAACAGAACAAGTTCCGCGTGTCAGCGTATCAAATTATCGTGTTCTTTTTCATCGCATAAGAAATGATGAACATGTCAAGAAAATTATCACACTAGTATTTATTTTTTTTGCGCAGCAACGAATATTTAGAATCTGTGTTAAGTAAATCAGGACATACGTGCCTACTGATTCTGTTTTCGTCCAGTGAAATACAAAACCACATACTCGGAATACCTCAATGTGCATATTGTGATCTTGCAAATTTGCATATGGAGTCGTTTAAATTTATATTCTAATGCGCTACTTGCCTGATTATATAAACTACATGACAGATCTTGTTAGGTTTAAGTTTTCCTAGTTGATTCATATTTGCTGAATACCACTGATTTCCGCGGTTGCCGATACATGCATTCGACCCGCTACTAATAACAACTGAACACTGTATATACGCAACGTCTACAGAAAGCTGATATGAACAAACTAATAAATTAAAAATACAGTCGCAAACTCATATGCCGTATCGTGAATACATAGAGTACGTTTATCATTACTAAAAAAATTGAGCATTTCACGTAATACCCAAAGCATTTTACATTACTCTTGATATTAATTGTCCTTGATATTAAAGTTTACTCATGCCGCCATCGATAATTAGTCAAAAGTAAAAAACATTACGTTTACTAAAAATAGTGAGTAAAGTTAAACGACTGTAGTTTACTTAATACTTGACTAAAGCAAAAGTGCTTGCTCACATATGAATAACGTTTACTCGCCACTGTTCTTGTAAGATCTTCCAAACTATCACAAGATGTTACAAGAAGTTGCTAAGATCTTACAAGATCTTGGGAACATCTTACAAAATCCTACACGATCTTACAAGATTTTGCCAAGGTCTTGTCATGATCTTACAAGACTTTGCCAAGATCTTACAAGAAGTTGCTAAGATCTTACAAGATCTTGGTAAGATCTTACAAGATCTAGGTAAGATCTTACAAGATCTAGGCAGGATCTTACAGGATCTTGGCAAGATCTTGTTACATTTTTAAAAAACCTCTGCAAGATCTTACAAGATTTTACTAAGATCTTACAAGATCTTACAAGATCTTACAAGATCTTACAAGATCTTACAAGATCTTACAAGATCTTACAAGATCTTGCCAAGATCTTGCCAGGAACTTGACAAGATCTTACCAAGATCTTGCCAAGATCTTGCCAAGATTTTGGAAGATCTTATAAGATCTTGCTAAAATCTTATAAGATCTTGTAAGAAAAATCTTATAAGATTTTCCAGGAACATACAAGATCTTGACAAGTTTTTCACATGGGAGGGGATAGTGTCCCCCGTTGAAATTGTTCCCCTAGACACCATTTGATTTTGGGCTGCTACTATTAGTGCCAACGAACTTGGCCTGAGTTGTTTGTAAGAATCTGTTCACACTGCACTTTGAGATCGATCTGAGAAGCAAACCCAGTGTGAACAGTCGAATAAAACATGAGATCATGCAATGAGATCAGCTCGTTTGCAAGCCCACATTAATTTGGCTTGTGGTATATACCGTATCACTTTTGCTTGAATCACATGAAGAATGGATTAGCTGGGGAATGTTCAGTCGGTGATCCTATGTTTCACATGTACATACTGTATACACTGTATTCACCATAAAAGTGATGAAATATCAATTCAATTCAATGGATTTTGCTGGGCACATTTTTATTAATGATAGCCTGCGTGCAGTCTCTACGCGGAAACTGAAATAGGTTTCCTGTAGAGACTATGGAATCGGAACGCAAAACCAGAACAAGCTTTTGCGTTCCGATTCGCAGTCTCTACAGGAAACCTATTTCGTTTCCGCATAGAGACTGCCCACCATCAAAACAACCACCGTGCTTTCGAAGAAATTATTTGGTCCTTAGCGTGGGATCTAAGAAAGGTTGGAACTATTTCCAGGTCTGTAGATACTGACCCCCTTGTGGATTTTGTCCACCCACTCAAAAAACGTCAGTTGGCCAGCCTGCATGGTTAATGAGTATTTACAGTATGTGGGAAAAAATTTAGCCCATTTACCATTTTCTTGCCAAATTCAAATGAGATCTCACCTACAGTACTGTACCAGGCAGCCTGCGTATAAAACTAACTATCCAGCGAGATCTCACTTGCTGAACTACATGTATCACAATTCCTGGGCTGGCTCACCTCCCATATAAACAGCCTCAGATAAAGTATGCATTTACTATAAAATATAAAGTTACCTGACTGGAAATTTTTTTCTTTTTTCTTAGCAGAGATACAGTACTCCATCACACTGGAATGGTTTCTCTCCAGTATGAGTATTTACATGGTATTTAAAGACAAGTTGCAGTTATCCAGTAACAATAGGAAAAAGTAAGATTTAGTGCTGTCTAAGTTGTAAAAAATACTAAAAAAATTTTTTGAGACCAAATGAAAGTTGATCTCCATATTAACAATTTTAAATGGTCGACTGTAGCTTTCGTTTTGAATTTTATGAACTGAAACAAAGAGGAATAACGTTTCATACCGATACGAAGATTTAATCTCGGAGTCCGCAATTATTCGATTCATTGTCGCTGACCTATAAGCATTACATTATTTGGCACGATAACAGATATTCACAGCAAACGAAACAACCAAAATGTTTAAGGCGGACACCGGCGGACTCCGAGATTATTTTTTTATTATAGCCTTGTGCACAATCAGGCCAAATTTTGAGCAAATAGACTGAAAAGAGAGAAAGATATGGATGTTTAAGTCATTACAGTGATGAAAATTTATGGAATATTGGCAATATTACCTAAAATTTCAGCTTTTTGGTCCAAAACTATTGTCTATTTTGACCTGTCACATGACTCTCCCATGTTCTGTTGAGCCGTCAGTAAAAGGTCAGTGGTCAATAGTTATAATTTACTCCCAAATAAGGACAAAAAAGTACTGTAACCTCTATTTTTAGTGTGGAAAGATTGCGCGGGAAACGCGATTAACAAGTTAGCTTAGCAAGGACACATAAGTTGTGGGTGATGACATGTATTAGACGTCACCGCATCATGCCGACATCACGCTGATTGCTAATTGATGCTCTTTTCGAAGTAATATTCAAGCGAGATGGCTGCGAATATGGATGGCTCGAATGTTGGAAGTGAGGAGTTGGGGCCGGATCTAGGCTGAATTTCAGCACTGAGAAGCTTATTTCTCTCGGATGGGTGTTGAGCGAGAAAGAGAGTTTTATTAGTCGTGGACGGAAACGAAGCATCACAAGACGGCAGCATCACAAAATCAGTTTTCACAAAAGAAGTTCTGTAAAAACGCAGAGGCAATAATGAATCAATGAAGACAAAAGCTCCATTGACAGTGATAGAAATAGCCAGTGTGAAAAAGGTGCAGAAAGCCACACGATTGCGGCATATAAAATTACAATGCCAATCTCGAGGTGTAAATTTTGCCAAAACTCGCGGTAGGAGACCAAACACAAATTCATTGTCTTTCAGTCTTAATCTTCAGGATTGGCGCGAATATTTGCCCTTAGATACGAAAGTTTGATCGCCTAAATCTCGATAAGTATAGAAGGCAGGGATCTAAAAAATGGCATACAAACTTGTTACTATATCTTTCAACTGACAAAAAACTGTTAAGATCGAAAGAGTTGACTTCAGCCACCAGTACTACCTTAAAGGAATTGATAAGTATAATTTAACCATGATCAGATAAGAATCATATTTTGTTAAAATTTTGTACAGTATTTACAATTTATACAGTATTTACAATCCTATGCATCGTGTTAGACCGTTCGTGGTGTATTTAGCCAGTCACTGCAAGAACATGTGGAAAGATTTCATTTTTGAGTACGTACGTATTATTGGATTGGCTTTTCTTTTTTTGTTCGGATGCGGGCGTGGCACCCCAAAAAACCATGAACCACATGCTGTCAGGGAATTGAACCCTGTTGTCCGACCGATTTAGACCAGCGACATGCGGATCAAGTAGGTAGAGTGAATAATCGTTAATTTTTGCTGATTATCAGTTTTCTATTTTTGATATTCAGTCAGTTGCAGAAATCACATATGAGTATATTTCTCTATGAGTATATTTCTCTGCTGATCTTCAACGATGGTCGGTCTGTAGAATTAGATCGTTGCTAGAAATACATGTACATCGATACAACAACCCCGCGCCCGGTTTTATATGTATTTCTGAACCCCCCCTAATTAAAATAAGCACTCCTGATATACAGCAAAAACAAACAATAATCCTCGGGATAATTACATAACTTATGCATTAGGGTAACCTGTGTATCAGTCTCTCTTGAAAGAGAGCCTGACACAAATCATTGATTCTTCACCTCCGTCCCCTATTCATGTGACGCGCCATAGCCAATAAAAATCACTTCCGGTTTTGTATTGCGTGTGTCTATAAAAAGCTTCACCGAACAAATTAACGGAATCGAACGTCAAAAAATTCATTGCTTCTGCATAAACATCTTCAAACACACGTTTATTCAGTTTTCAAGTAATCTTTCGAAGTGGCAATGCCGAAGTAAAATCTAGTTCTGTATATTGCAATGAACCAGCAATTTGCAATTAGGGAAATTATTTATACACGATCGGGTTCGGGAACCACCAAACATTTTAATATTTGATTACAACAATTCTCAAATATATTCCCAGATATTCTAATTAAGTGCACAACAGCAATTCCGATTTTCCGAATAGCCACAGCATTTTAAATGTTTTCACCAAAGGTTTTGATGTTTCACCCCATTTCAACAACTGCTTTAGCTTGGCGACGAGATAATAATAATTTGTCTCAGGCGTTTCAGTTCAGATTCAGACATCAGTCAAGCAAAGGCTGCAAAGCGGCCTTGATATGGTTTGTATTCAGACTTTATACGTACAGTACTTGCGTATAAGTTCCAGTAGACTATAAATTACGGACACTGCGTTCGCTTTTCCGATCAGAATGAACTTTCAAGCGCAATTGTTTCTTCCCGTAGTCAGACGACAAGACAGCAGCAGTGTTTTGTTTTGACAGGTAGGCTGGCATTCAATACACATTGCACAGTTCTTGCTCTTCCTTCACGCATAGTATTACGGGCAAAACGCGGAGGTTCCTTCTTCAGCTTCTTTAATCGCTCTTGTCCATGAAAATGGCAAAAACGCTAACGGTAAATTTGAGAAAACCCAAACTTTTTAGTGGGAGTCTGGGCGGCTTCTCGTGTTCCCACGGAGAAATTTCGATTTTCGAATCAGTTAATACTTAATTTCAGTTGATGTATTTCCGGCTTTTGTCTCTCAGCCAATCAGGGTTTCGTCCAGATTCTGGACGAAGAACACGGGTCTATGAATAGAATTGTGTCAGGCCCTTCTTTTTCTCTCCGTTCTCCTCCTCAGTCCCCAGAAGAAAAGGAAGGGCCTGATACTCAGGCTAGCATTAGGGTGACTAACTGTTTCAGATTTCTGATTTGAAATTTGAACACATCAAAGCAAAACTTAGATTTCATATTAAACTCTGGTTGTAAAAAATATATTGTTTATAGGAGGTTTGCAAAGGAATTATATTAAACCGGTTGTTTGTTTCCTTCTTTTCTTCTTGTTCTCTTTTTAGTTTAGTCGAACGGACTCCATTTCGTTTCTTTAAACGATCGTTATTACTGTATTTATTACACAGGTTGATCGGGTGTTTGTCTGATTGACAGCGCCATGCACGGTATTGAAGTTTCAGTGCACTTCCAGGTGTCTAAGTATTCTCTCCAAGGCGAACTCGCGAGGCGGAACAACAAACTTTTTCTTCTCCCGCACTTGACTGCTTGACGCTGTAGATTCAGTTTTTTCGTATACCTGCATGCTGACTATACATTTTCGATTTCTTTTAGAACAGTAGAAAGAACCAAGTAAATGAAGGCACATACACATGTCATTTATCCCCCCGGGAAGGTGCAACTGTAGTCTATCTAGTGGGAAACAAATGTACCGTAAAATGTTCATTGAATGGGGTAATAACTACTGCTCTTTGGGATACTGGAGCACAAGTATCAATAGTCTCTCATGATTAGATCCTTAACAACTTGCCAGAGGCTGAAGTACGTACTGTTGAAACACTTCTTGGGATAACTGAGCTGGATTTAAAAGCAGCTAATGGGACTGCTCTCCCTTATAATGGGTGGATCGAAGCTGATTTTAAGCTGATGGGAACAAATCATGGCTACGGGATTAAAGTACCAGCCAGAAACTCGGCCAGTGGCAGTTCTACTTACCAACAACCACTATACCTGGATGTTCTTACCTCGAGTCTAGCTGGGGTGGAGAGAGTGAAAGTTGAAGCCCTTGTAGACTTTATTAAGTCAGAAAAATCCAGTGTCCTCAAGACCACCAAAAGGGACACAGTAACTCCACCGGGTCATTCGATTCGCATCTCCTGCCATGTTAATGTTGGCCCTGTTGAAAGGAGAATACCAGTGTTGTTTGAACCAAACCCAAAGTGCCCTTGGCCCGATGGTCTTGAGATTCCAGAGACACTTGCAACAATATCAAGGGGGTCACGAGTCAATATTCAGGTTAATAACCCTACCAAGCATTCAATTACCTTAAGGAAGAGAACAGTATTAGGAAGACTACAACTAGTAAGATCAGTAAATCCTTTTGAAGTGATGATGGTGTGCCTAACAATTACATACCTGATGTTAATCTCGAAGGACTCTCTGCTGAACAAAAGCGCATAGTTCAAAAGATGCTACAGGAGGAAGCTGAATCATTCTCAAAGGCAGAGGAAATTGGGAATGCTGAAGCAAGTCATGCCAACCAATAACTTTCGGTGACCACCTGAAGTCGTTTAAAGGCAAAACTTCTGCCGCTTCCGCTCCTACCCAAGCAAAGTTTGAAGACGCTGGATTTGTAAAGGTTTTAAACATTTTGTTTAACGGATTAACTCATTCCTGTCCGAGGGCTTCCCCAGAGATGAATAAAATCGTCTGGCGTTAGCCAGAATAAAATACTAAATACTAAAAACCAATTCGGACAGGAAAGAGTTAGAGAGATAGTTTATAACTCATTCCTGTCCGAGGGCTTCCACAGAGATGAATAAAATCGTCTGGCGTTAGCCAGAATAAAATACTAAAGACCAATTCGGACAGGAAAGAGTTAAGCAGAAACGTCTTGCCACAGTTTGCAGGTCCTGTCAGCATTATATTCCTATACTTTCCTCGCCCATTTTCTATCAGCTCGCGAACTGAGTTAGCGAATTGGTCACGTGAAATTCTGTTGTTTGCCAGTAATGCGGTTGCACGTTCGTGCCATTGGTGTTCTGGTTCGCAGATACTATATTCATGTTCTCCTACTTCACGAAGTATTTCTAAGCGGGACTTCTCGAAGCGTATTTTGATCTCCTTCGCCGTTTCCATTTCCCACGATGTAGCAGTAATGTCGTTCACAACTTTATTCCCGCGATTGATGTGCGACTTCATGTGCTAAGGCGAGTAGATCATTTCGACTTTTAACTTTTTTGGCGACAATTATTTCTGTCGAAAGCTTTCAGGCGCTTGTTTCTTTTCTTCTTGCTTGCGCTCTCTCTATGGTCCTCCGTGTGTCCATCATCTTCGATGTCGTCACTGCTATCCGTTAGCGAAATATTGGTATCGTTTGTCCGTTTTTTGTTGCTTCATAATTTTAAGTTCGGTTTTCGCCTTGTGGGCTTTCATGGTTGAACGACCAGCACTGTTCCACAGGTCGGGATGATTATTACTATGTACGACGTGACTGTCTTGTTTGGTAACGTATTTCCAGGCGGTATAGTAATTAGAATGTACACTCGAAAAGAGTACGGAGATGTTATATTGATCTTTCAGGTATTTCTTTGATGGCAACCATCGCTGACTTTTGTTTAGTTTTAGGCACAAATGGTAATGCACTCCAGACGATTTGTGGGGCCCTTGAGAGCAACACCGCAAGACGACAGCTGATGGAGCTCGAAATGATGCTATCACAGCTTGGGCAAACGACTCTGGTGGGAAATTTATTGGTGTCTGCTTGACTATACAGTCTATACTCTTAAAAACTACACACCATATTTATATGTTGTTTTTTCTATTGTATGTATACATCAATAGCGAGTGGCTATTTAAAATTAGAATGAGAACCAAACCTCTTAACATAATTGTTTTTATAGATTAAATTTGACGTGCATGTTTTGTGACGTGTCACAGTTGACCATTCATGGCTCAGACAATCGTTAGAAATTTGTTGGGACACTTTGTAAAAACGTGACCTGATTTACAAATTTCTTAAATTAAATAAATAATAATGAATCAATAAATGTTGATTTATTGTACAATAATTTTAGCAGAAATTGGGCCACACCGCTGCGTATTTGTCACAAAACCAACATTGTAAAGGGGGAGAGGTGGTAAATGTAGCTGCAAAGCTTAAGTGTCCCAACATTTTCTGCAACGATTGTAGATTAATTCGACATTGAATATAGCCTTTTGTTTATTTCCTTTCCAAGTATATCGGACGGGAATGTGTCCCGCGCGTTTCACGAACCCACG
This sequence comes from Paragorgia papillata, assembly GCA_035771165.1. NCBI lineage: Eukaryota > Metazoa > Cnidaria > Anthozoa > Scleralcyonacea > Coralliidae > Paragorgia > Paragorgia papillata. The sequence goes on from JAWNZC010000400.1 coordinate 1,473,023, forward strand.
CGAAATCCACGCATTCATAGTTACCGCGCATGTGCAGACAAATTGCCCACCTGTTCTTGCGACGGACTTGTTATTAACAACCTGTGTTTCGTTTGTCACAACAACTTGGAACAAGTCTGCATAGAACCTCAAATAAAATCCTTACAATTTATGGACGTTTTCCTGTGTGCTTTTTAGCTTTTCTGGCACCGACGTAAATTTATGTTGCTTTATCACGTTTGGTCGAACACAAATCCGCCACGGTATTATTTTATTACGTGTATAAAATCGCAATTTATAACAGGCTAAACAGCTATATAAAAGCTTATACTGTTTTGATTGGTCAGTTCCCCGAAGCTGCTATAAGTATAACACGCTAGTTTTCCTATTAAATCAATACTGCATGGGACTACTGTTACAGAAATGAACAACAAATTAAATAGCGGTTCACTTGAAGCAGAGAGAGAGAGAACGTTTATATTTTAGTGTTTTGTATGCCGGTCTTTGTGTGGGTAAAACTTTTTTTGTGAACGGAAAAGTGTTTAAAACAAATAAAAAAAAAAAAATAATGAAGAATAATTGCAGCTAAGCTAGTTTTTGCTATTCATTCAAACTATAAATGGTCAGGAGAAAGACGGCACAACATCGGTTTCTGATATCACAACACACTACGAAGACAGCCATACAGCGGCCAGGCATGCCGAGACAGCACTAATTCATTTTGCAAAATTTTGAAAGATATCGACTTATCAAAGCTATAGGAACGTTAATACGATCAAATATTTATCACTTCAATGTTTTGTTCAAGTTCAAAACAGGCATATTTTGGTTAAGTTCGAAGCTTCGAGGCTAAAAACAAGAAGTAATGAGCTTGCATCAGCTTATGCTCAGAGAGCCAATCGTAACGCGAGAAAATATAATCACCAGCCAATGAGAATGAGATTACGAAAACAAACTTGCGTCACCATGGGCGACCCTTGCCGTTGGCTATAAATTTTATTTTTCACAGTTTGAAAGTTGAAACAGACCGGGATCCACGATTCCACGGATAATACAATACAATTACAATACAATACAATACAATTTTATTTAAAGTGGTCAAATGCGCTTAGCTAATCCAGCTAGTTTACAGGCATGCCACTGTTTAGATAAAAAATATATGAACTACTATAAACTATAAAATACTAATCTATTATAAATTTTCAGAAATTTGTTCTATTAATAAATAATGTGAAGTATTTAATTTATTCTACGTCCAAGTTTCGTATCAATTTGATAAATAAATTAAAATTGTTTCTCTCGCAGGTTCTGGCAGTGAATTCCAAAGTTTCACAGCAGTGTAGCGCCATGATTTTAGTCCATATGTTGTTGTTTGTACTTTAGGAAGTTCTAGTATGTTCGCTCCTCGAAGATCGTAGTGAGAATTGCGCTTTGATAGTAGTTCTTGTATTGTAGTAGGAGACTTTAAGTTGGTTAAAGCATTAAAGACAGTTTTTACTATTTTACAGAGCCTTTCGTTTGAGAGCGTTAAAAGCCCCATGTTCTTTAAGAGAGTTTCATATGGTGTGTATCGTTGAATACGAAGCGGATGGCCCGTTCGTTAACTTTTTCCAGCTTTGTTGCACATCTTTTACTGCAATTATGCCATGTTTCAGAGCAGTATGTGAAATGCGGTAAAATAAATGCGCGATATAGGTCCTTTTTTACTTCAATCGGCAACATCTTCTTCATTCGTTTCAAGACAGATATTTTTTTATTCTCTTTTCTGCATATTTTGCTAACTTGTCCCTCGAATTTTAGTTTGTCATCGATTGTTACCCCTAGAAGTTCAATTTTGTTGGTTGTTGGAATATCTCCATCTCCGGTTTGGAACTTGATGGGCTCCTTGGTTTTGCCGATAATCATTGCCTGATATTTTGCCGCGTTTCTCTTCATTCTGTTTTGGTCAAACCATGCATCGGCGCGACGTAAATCGCTGTTTATAGCAAGTTTTAATTTTGTCAGATATTTTTCAGTGTGAAATATTTGTGTATCATCTGCATATGTACTTAGAGCACACTGTTTAATTGTATAGGTTAAGTCATTCATGAAGATTTTAAACAGCAATGGTCCCAAGATTGTCCCTTGTGGGACACCCTTTGATAACTTTTGCCATGTTGAATATTTATCATTTAGTTTCACTCTTTGGTATCGATTGGAGAGGTAATTTTTAATCAAGCTGATCGTTTTTCCGTCGACACCATATTCCTGTAGTTTTAATATAAGAAGATCGTGCGGCATGGAGTCAAATGCTTTTGACAAATCCATTGAGACAAGTCCGACAACTTTCTGTTTGTCTAGTTCTTTTCTCCATTGTTCTGTTAGACTTAATATAGCTGCTTCGCACCCGTGATATTTTCGATATGCAAATACATATATACATATACATATATATAGATCTCTTCAAAATGTGGACTCATGCGTTTATGAATGAGTGTTTCAAAAACCTTTGATAACGCTGTAAAATAGTTAGTGGTCGATAATTTATTTTGTCTAACTGGGATAATTTTTTGTAAGCCGGTGTGACTTCTCCTAGCTTCCACTGGCTAGGTATTGTACTGATATCTAATATGTAATTAAACAAAGTGCTAAACGGTGTGCACAGGACTTCTGCTGATTCTTTTATTGCGCGTGGGGGAATTAGGTCACACCCCGTCGCTTTTCTTGGTTTAATGTCTTTCATAATTTCGAACACCTCTTCCCGTTTTGATTTTTCTAAGGTCAAGGTTTCTATATCACCTAGATTATTTTGTATTTCTGACATATCTGGGTTTGGATAAGCCTGGGTGAGATCGTTAGGTTTGGTTGAACTTGAGAAATATGTGTTTAAACACTCTGCTACTTCTTGTTGGTCCCTAATGATTTTATCGTTTTCTTTTAGTACAATTCCATTATTTCCCTTGTTCGTGTTTTTTCGCGAATTTATATAAGGTTTTATCGTGTTCCAAAATTTCCGTTGATCAACTTTTTTGTCCGCACAAAGATTTTGAAAATGTTTTTGTACAGCTCGTCTTCTCATGCTGACTACTCTATTGCGTTTTATTCGGTAGTTATTCCAGTCTTCCGGGTTTCGTGTTTTATTAAACTTTTTCTTGAGTTTATCACGTTCTCTCATGGCTTGACGTATTTCTGCTGTTATCAGTTTGGAGTTAATTGATATGCGCTTCTTAAAAGACTTTATTGGGACATGATCGTTAAGTGTTTGTGTGTAAAGTTTTTCCCAGCACCAGTAAACATCGTCTGGGTCGTCGAAAGTGTACGCTGCACAAAATGGAACCATTGCAAGGTCTTTCAGGAAAGATTTTTGATCGAATTGCTTAAATGATCGTGTTCTAATTGTAATTGCCTTCGGATGTTGTAGTTTTTTATTTAGTACGGCGTAAACCAAATTATGATCACTCAGGCCCGTTTCGATTATACCAGAGTCTTTTAGGAATCCTGGTACATTGGTTAGAATAACATCAATACATGATGCTCGGTTTGCTGACACTCGCGTAGGTATATTAATTACGGAATCTAAGTCATAGACGTCACATATGTCTAATAGACATCTTCCTTCTTTATTGTTGCGTAGTGGATTTAATAGATCACAGTTAAGGTCTCCAATACATATAACATTGTCAGATATTGTTGTGGCAACTGTCTAAAACAGACGAAATTTCGGAAGTAAACGTGGTGTTGTCGATAGATGGTGGTTTATACGCGCATATCAGTGCCAATTTTCTCTGTCCGATATTTATATCTATGAGTAGGGTTTCTACCGAGCTACACTTTACTGGTTTCCTTACTGCTATTATGCTGTTGTGTATGAAAGCTGCTATACCACCTCCTCCTTTTACTCTGTCACGTCGAAATAGTTTGTAATCATCCACGTTGAATTTTGAGTTTGGAAAGGTTTTATCAATCTTAGTTTCTTGAATTAGCAGTATGTCAAACGCCTTGTTTAGAAGCCATTCTCTTATTTCTTCGAATTTGTTTGGCAGACTATTAACATTCAGGCTGGCTATTATACAATTTTTATTATAATCATTTCTTACTTGTTGAATGTGAGGCTCTTCTTCTCCCTCAATGTCCAAATAATTTACTTCAGCTTCAACTAGGCGCTCCATTTCGTGTTCATTGTAGAAAATAGTGTCGTCAAATTTTGGTAAGGCACAGAAAGTGCACGTCCATTCGATATCTGGATGAAGTAAATAATACTGAAACGTCTGTTTGGTTAGATGAAGACACTTCGCGTGTGACCAAGTCTCGCAGCAAGAACACAATATGGCTTCCTGGTTGTTTCGGACGTTCTTTCCACATTCGTTACAAGGGTGTTTTGGTACCACTTGTTTCACCTTCGGTCCTGGGTTTGGTAATATATCGCCACATACGAGTAGCGGAACTCGGCCAAGGTTAAATGAGCTGATTCCGTTTGAATAATATGAGACTCTACTTGAGAGATATTTCTTTCTGCTAGACCTTCGTGCAATTTTGCCGATGCTTCAAAGTGTGATTCTCTTCAGGCAACAAACGTAGATTCGATGCATCATCATCGTCATCATCATCAATTACATTGGAGTTATAAAATACAGCAAAAATAGAAGTAATACGGATAGTGCTGCCCAGCTACGGACAGCACGTCCGCGCGCCATTACTGTTGCTTGACTTGTGTCAAAGTCTATCAGTTTGATCGAGACTTGTGTCAAAGTCTATCAGTTTGATCGAGACGACATATGTGATTGAAATATGGCTCTGGTTAATGTTAAATCATCATACGTTCACCGTTTGGAAGAAGTTCTCACTGGTTTGCATTTCAGTTTTGAGGAATGATACAGTCGTTGGCAACATTCAAGAACAAGGGTGTCGGGAGTGGCAGTTCATTTCTATTTTTAATTTTATTTATGTTAATATACTCTTATTGTATTATAGAAAGCACTTAAAGCAGAATTTACCAAATCACCAACTGGTTTTGAGCTACCAAGGGCTTCTGTTGAGGTTCAAAAAGTACGAAAGCTCAAAATTGTCATATTGGAGAAGCGAAGACCGAAGTAGGGAGAGTTATAAATATATTAAACAATTGCGTAAGATTAGGTAGAGCTGTTAATTATACTGTTATTATAGAATAACAACATCTAATTGTTGATTTAATTTCATTTTACAGCTTCTTGGTATTGCCGGCTACGACCACCTGCTGTTGTCACCAACAAATATTGTCACAGATAAAATTTTGCAACTGATAGGACAAAAGTATCAGAGCACCGAGACCAATAGGATGCATCTGCAAAATGAAATGATTGTTGCAGTAAGTATAATTGTATTATTGAATTCGGTTGTGTACATGCATCAATTGCCAATCCTTTCATTTTTCTAAAAGGGGAAATGGATTTGGTCCCTTAATGGTATACAGTACATGTATTTCTAGGGCCACTAAGAGGGAGGAGCAAGGGGGACAATTTGCCTCAGGGACTCGTACACTATGGGGCCTCAGAGTTCAAGGCGCCACATAGAAATTGTTTCAAGAATTTTCCAAGCGATCTTTACTAATATACTAAAAGGGCCACGATATTAGCAAAATGTAGATTTAGTTGTATTTTCAAACTTTAATTATAATAGCCATATCCCTAAAAATGCAGGAAACACTCTTTCAGAGACCCATGGGAGGCATGCCTTGGCAGCCTCCACCAACAGTTTTGCCTTGGGCCTTCCAGTCATCTCTCCTGTGGGCCTGTGTTTTCCTCCGAGATCAAATTGTTTCCATGCATGCATGGGTATAAATTAAATAATTGTATAAGCTCAAATATAATCCTTGGAAATGTTAGGCTTAAAATGATTTGCAATTTACAATTGCTTACATATAGATGATTGATATGATTATATACATGTAACAATAAAACTCTGAATAAGACATTAACATTTACGAATAACTGATAATTTAGTGTTAGTCTTAGCTGGTAAAACATTTATAGCCAGATTATAAAATCATAATATCTATTTACTAGATCAGTCATATATACTCTCAAAACTCTTCAGTTCTTAAGTAGTAATATTTTAATAATTAAACCAAAAAAAATAATACCTGGATTTCATGTTTTCTAGTGCAAATACATCCGAGATATTTCGATTGAGAGAGCGAAAAAGTTTAAAGACTTCTGGTCGGAATTCTACACATGGAAAATGGAGAAGTGGTCAAATGGTATGACCATGGAAGATTGGCAGGCGTTGAGGAGAGAAGACATGTTATTTTATCGCGAATATTAGTAATCAGTTATCACCGGATATAGACTGTGTTTAATATAAAATGTTTAATACAACTTTTTGACAGTTTATTATATACCCAAGGTCCTGTGCCGCTGACCAAAGGGATCGTGAAACTTGGAATGTAGCATTGCCAGAAATACGCGACATCCGATTACGCAACACCCCGTCGCGGGCCAATGTGGCTCATTAAACTCGCACAATTTGTATATGAAATTATATAGGGGCGCGCGTATTTGTTAGAAATAGACAAAGAAGATGTACTGTTTCTCGAAATGCGAAATCAGATCTTATTCAAGTTGATGTTGAAGAATATCATGGACTAAAAATTGAGCGCTATCGGCAAATTTTCGGTTGTCCCTCAGAAAATATATAAAATTGTGTTGCTTCTCTATGGTTTAGTCTGTGTTAGTACGAATTAAACTACTAGTTACATATTTAAAACCGCTCGTGAAGTCGTAACATCCACAAAATCGAACATGCGAAATCGGTTCATGTAAGTACAATGTCTGAGGTTGCTGCTTAAAGTAATAGCTTAACATTTTACCTTACTTTCGCTTGTCCATTTCGCTGTTGTATTTTAGAAAGCATAATATGACCAACAAACTTCTGGGTCGACAATCGAAACATCCGTGTTTTAAAATTGCCATAACTCCGCGATATTCTGCAGTATCACAACTCTTTTGGTATTGAATTGATGCTTGTTGTCTGCTTGTTTTAATTACCATGATTTCAAGACCGATATGCGCACGTTTTCTGATATATTTGCCGCTGAGTTGCAAGGTTTTGGGCCATGAGAGGTAAATGTATGAGCCCACTGCTAGTCAAAAGCCAGCGGTAACACCCATTTACGTGGGAAAATTTGAATTAAACGCGCGGAAAACATGTAAATAATGGAGATGTATTAAAAATACAGATGTCTTTAAATTCAATCTTCAATAAATGTCTGACTATCGTGAGTTGTTGAGAAAACACAAATTTAAATCGGAGATAGAATATTCTAATAAGAGCAATCACCCCAACTATGTTTGGAATTGGTCGTTCGGTATGCCTTACATTGTCTTGGATATTTCTCAAGAAATGCTCATTTCCTGGCATGGCATAAAACAGAAGGTACAAGCTACATATGTTGAATTAATTCAAGCAACTCAAGATCTGCCGTTTTCTTTAGTGGAATCGCCAGTTTTAGAGAAGCGTATCAATGATGTGGCATGCACTGCTGTTCGTGATTGTCGTGGCAAGAGTGGCAGGAGAAAGGTAGAGCTACTATAGAAACGCCGATGCCTAAAAGTCTGTCAAGGAGAAGTAGTGACAAGTGGGGAAAATGAGGTCAGGTACTCTGAACTTGATAGACGAAACGGAGAAGGTACAACAGCAGGAGAAGGAAGCAAGAAATCTTGAGGTACAATTGGACCAATTGACACAAGAGAACAGTGACTTGACAAGGTATGTTGAGTACATTGAGGAACAGAATACTTGTCGAAATTGCGCAGATAAGCTTGAAAATAAAAGTGGCACTTTGACACAAGTTGGAAAAAGGCAACAGCAAAGGAAACTGAAAGAACTGAAAACAAAAGCCCAGAGAGCCCTGTGGTTCCTCGAATCTTATGGTGTTACTTTAAATAATATTTCCATCTCAGATTCAAATTGTGAACAAATCCAATTGGACTTGAGTTCAGGACAAGAGAACACACCCAGGACATCCAACTATAACGATCTACCAGATGCTGATAAAATTAAGATAAAGGAAGTATTGTTTATTATGGATAAGTTTTGCATCGGTGATGCTGCTTACCATTCACTGTCATTGGAGGGAAGTGGTTTACCAAAGAGCTATATGATTAAGCAATGTAGAAGTAACGCCAATAGTATCTTTGCCATCAAAAGAACATCTGGTGAACAAGTAGGAGCGCAGTTGAGTTTCAAAGATGAACTAATTCGAAAAATCAAGGCAAAGGTAAACCATACTACATAATTATCAGGTATATATATCCTATGTACGCTCCTTCACTTCGGTGTTGTTGAGCACTCTGTGAAGTTGCCGTGGGTACCTATTAGCGATAATGCAACGCTCACTACCCTTGTGGAAGTTTGAGCACTCTGGGCCCATGCGCACTTCACGCTATCTGAATGTACTTCACCGATGCCGTCCCACATGCGGTTGTCACCTACGATCGCATGTGTATAAGTAATTGGTGAAATTCATTCAGATTGTTCCAAGCTACACTGATGAGCTGTTGTACAGCGAAACACCGTGTCTGTAGATTGAACTATATATATATATATATATATATGTATTTATATATTCTATTCTATTCTCTATTCTCTCTTCCCTCTTCCCTCTTCCCTCTTCCCTCTTCCCTCTTCCCTCTTCCCTCTTCCCTCTTCGATATTCGATATTCGATATTCGATATTCGATATTTTATATTTTATATTTTATATTCTATATATATATATTCTATATATATATATATATATACAGACACGGTGTTTCGCTGTACAACAGCTTATCAGTGTAGCTTGGAACAATCTGAATGAATTTCATCAATTACTTATACACATGCGATCGTCGGTGACAACCGCATGTGGGACAGCATCATATATATATATATATATATATATTTCTTTCTTTTGTAGAGAGAGGAAGAACAAGAGCAAAGGGTTTGCTATAAAGTGAAGATTTCAGGTGATGGGGCCAAGATATCAAGGAAATCTAATTTCATAGTCATGTCATTTGCACTCCTCTCTGATGAGCAGGAAATCATGGCTGTGAAAGGTATTAAAACACTCTACTTTGAACTTTCTATTAGTTCATCAGAATGATTTTGGTGTACTTACTTTTATTAATTACTGGACTTACCTGTCATATTTTCATATAACTTTTTTATAGAACTATCAGTTGCAGATTAACACACAGGCAACTGGGGCACATGCCCTCCACATATAGGATCCTTCACAAAAATTAGCCACATTTTTAGAAATTCTCGTAAACACAATCTGTGCCCCCAGCTCCCCACCGGCTTAATCCAGCCTGACTACTATTAATTATACCAGTACTGATTTGAACATTTTTTGTTTCAGGTAACCATGCCTTTGCAATTGTATGTGGAAAAGAGTGCTGCGAAAATATAGGAGAGTCATTCAGGGAACTTTTCGAAGAAATAGAAAAACTGATTTCTGAGGGAGAAATTGAGATTGGTGGACAGAAAGTTAAATTATAATTTTTTCTTGGTGGAGATTATAAGGTGTGTTTAGAAGAAATTTAAATAATCTTCTGAAAATAAATAAATTTCAGAGAGTGATTTAAATGTACTTTTACATATTGCACAAAATGTTATTGAACACGTACATTTTAAACCGAAGACAGGTAGTATTCTGTTGGTTAGTGAACACATTTATTAAATCGTGGACACTTTTTTAGTTTCTACTTATGATGATGGGAATGAATGCTGCCAATGCAAATTATGCCTGTCTTTACTGCAAAGTATGGTATCAGTTCAAGGCTAACCCCACCACCAACACACATGGATTTGATAAAAAAAAAACATATCCAAAATGGTACAACACAGTTTAATTTCCACTTGTATATATTGACTTAGATGGGACATGAGTAAACCAGAGTTGTTCTACTGGAGCGACAAGATGAAAAGATCTCTAGAGGAACACACAACACTGTGTAGAAGTAAAAAGAACAACTTTGGTTGTACTTTGCCACCACTACTCAATATACAACTTCAGAATGTAAGGGTGGATGAACTCCATGTTCTACTCCGAATAACAGGTAAAGTGAATGTACAAATAGTTGCCTACAATTGTTGACTTTAAATACAATTATTGTCATCTTGATATACATGTGTTTCACTAACATATTGAGACATCACATGGAATCATAAACAAGATTTAAGTCACACAAACAACTACATACCCTGGAATGACAAAATGCAATATTTTATCATTTCCCGTTGGTACACGTGCTATTTTATTCTAAATGCAGATGTCCTTGAGAATAATGTTATTTTAAGTGTTGTTCGGTGGGACCTGAGGGATGACAAAGACAAAAGGTCAAATCAGCCCAAAGGACTACACTTAGCAACTCTTGTTAAGGCTGTCAATGAATGTGGCATCCCATTCTCTGTGTGGCACAAGCTTGATGGAAGTGGGAAAAAGACAAACAAGTACGATTGGAGCTTGGTGGGAAATGAAAAAAAAATGTTGCTGAAACTGTTGCCAGAAAAATTTAATGGGGTTCTGAAACCTGACACATGTGGCATTGTGAAACAAATTTGGTTGGTATGTAAAACCATTTGCCTTAATTAAGTCTACAGTGGATTAAACATGGGGATGGAGGGGAGGGGGAAGGCTGCAACCAGGGTTATGAGAGACATTACTGTGACAGTAATGTGGTTCTATTGACCCTACTGGGGCCATGAATAAAATCTGAACTGCAGCTTGATGCTGTTATTTTACCACTTAAGGAATTTCAACAGGTATATGAGACCATTACAACTTGGGAGCCATCAGAGCAACAGAAAGATACATATTTCAAAAAGGTAATGCATTTAATAACTAAGAAATGCACTTTACGTGGGATGGCATAAATATTCATTTCACAAGTCAGATAAAATTTCACATCGGATCATTATGGATATTTACAATGGCTTGCCTTTGGTGGCTTGGCATTGTCCATAAAGATCTCCCACTCATTTTATCCATTACATAAAACATCATTCATTTATAAATTTCTATTATTGTTTCAAGGCTAATGACTGGGTCAAGCTTTTTCTAACACTGCAGGACAAAGAAGATGGATATTCTAAAGCCAACGTCACACCATACATTCATCTACTTGTATATCACATTCCCAGATTCCTCTGTGATAGTGATGGCATAAAAAGATTTACTGGCCAGGGTGTAGAGAAGACCAATGACGTAGTTCGTTCGATCTATCACAGGAAGTGCAACAAGCATGATGCTTGTAAGGATTCTCTGTTGGCACTCAAACGATTGGATCACCTTAATGAATTTGAGAAGAAACCAAATGCCTACACTAAACAAGATGATGTATACTGGAAAGAAACCATCTTCCAGGAAAGAAGAAAGCGGGCACGCCTTAGTCATCCTTTACCTGAACAGTAAATGTATATATGATTTATAACACTTCTAGTAAATTAGCTTGTGTCACAGACCAGACTCATGATATGGATAGGGGCTATGAACATTCATGTGTTTGCTTGTTACCCCCACAAGAAAACTGGGGATGAACAACCCTAAACATGCTAAATATTATAAGCTCAACTAATACACAATGCATTTCCAATGCATTGAATTCATATTTTAGGCATTATAACTCTAAGCAAAGTATCACAATTGTTTTTGGGTGTAATATTAACACAGAACATTTTAATTTTGCATCAATTATTTCCCCCAAACCTTGGGATTAAATTTATGCCAGGATCAAGCCAACACACGAGTGTTCTCAGACCTTACTTGTACAATATCATGAGTCTGGTCTGTGATCGACAAAGGTTACCAGACAACAAATTTAAAATAATTATAAGGTTTCTTTACTACAAGGTGTTCTTGTCATATAAAATATAACTACCTCAAAGATATATCTGGGAGATTCCACAAGAACTCTATCAGTATTTAAAATAAAATGTGAAGTTGACTTTCTCACCAGAGGTTTGGCTCTAATGGGAAATTCAACTTCACTACCATCACCATTTTTGTCAAGGCAATAGTTCCATGATGTAGGAAGTAGCATTCGTTCAAAGTCATCTTTCTCCAGTAAGGTTGCTCCTAGTAGGTTTGAAGGACGTCCCTTTTCTTTGAATATAGACCGGAACACATCATGATCAAAATTAATAGTAAAGTTGGGATCCAATGACTTCGATTTAAGTTTTCCCTTGACAACATTTAAAAATTAAATTTTAATCTTTTCTACTCTTGCACCATGAACACAAGGATTGTCATACATCACTCTAAGAAAAAGGTCAAAAAATGTAAATAAAAATGAAATGCAAATACATTAGATATATTACATTAACATTACATTAATTACATGTATATTAACTTGTATCATCATTCTCAAAACTGATTTACTATGAAATAATAAGTTATAAAATTTATACCTAATAAGCGGTTGAGGGATATTCTCTTTTGGCTCCCAAGTACAACTCGTTCATGTCGTAATCTTGCCACTTCACAGGATATTCCTTGTTCTGTTGAGACACAAATAATAGTATTTATTACCTTTTAGTTTAAAGCTTACTGTATTACTTGCAACGGATACTGCGACACATTTGTACTCCAGAATTTGGCATAAACGTCAAAATTTTACGCTGAAAATATACACAAACCTTGCAGTCTTTAAGTTATACAATGATTATTACCCCAGGTAATATGCCATATTAAAATACTTATAGAATAAAATGCCTTACCTTTCCTTTCCCTCTCGAGGTAATGATCCGTTCCACCTGAAAATCTCCTTCTAAACATGAACGTTTCGCTTTCCCCCGTTTTTCGATAAAACCTACACCACTTGTTTCCTTGTAAAAACCTTCGCCGTGCTTTCTTCTCAATGAACTTCTCTCCGCCATTTTGTCTCGACCGAAGACCGAGGTTGAAAAATCCCAACGCGCATGCTCCGTACATAAATCGCTGACAGCGGCAAATACTTTGTGCAGACTCAAATGTCGCGTATTTCTGGCAATGGGTAAACACGTGTACGCCTTGTATCACCCATCACGTGACCCTGACCTCTGCTTTATTGTGACTGGTCGGTTAACGTTTGAGGGGAAAATATTTTGCGTGGCATTATGAAAGCGATCTATAACTGACCAATCACAGTAAGGCAGAGCTCAGAGTCATTTGGGGGTGATACAAGCCCTAAATGTTCCTACTTTGGTTGGAGTTTTGATTGATTACTTTGACAAATTTGCAAACTTACAACGATGCTGTCTTTTTTGTTCAAAACAGGAAGTTATGAACTTTGACAGGATGTTTACTGTCGTAGCAATAGAAGTGTTCCTAAAATATTGTTGCTATTGATTTGCTCGTCGTGCAGTCGTCAAGACTGCATTTCATTTCATTTCATTTCACGATGTTCATTAACCGGAACTTGTCAGGACGAGCAAATTAATTGCAACACTATTTTAGGAACATTTCTATCACGACAGTAATAATCGAAAACCAAATTGCAAGTGGTTACTGCTCCTAGAAACATTTCAACAAGTTTGCAAATGTAGTAAATAAAAACTCTAACCAAGTTAACCTGTATTAATATATATATATATATATATATATATATATATATATATATATATATATATATATATATATATATTATAATATGTACCAAAATTGGGTGATATTATTATAATATTATGTACCGAAATTGGGTGATATTCTACTAAATTACTGAGCGCATTTCATTGTAATGCAGTGCACTTCGTGAGATATATATTTTTTGTTGTTGTCGCTCGTTCAACATGAACAAGTGTATATTTTGCGCATTATTTTATACACTTGGCATTTGAGTTTTTCATTTTGTTTGCAAATGTCTTTATCTTTGCACCTATTACTTTAACTCGTTATGTTTACGGTGCGAGTAATTATCAATTATTGGACGGGTCTGAGCCAAATATCATGATTTGTCAGTGGCGAGCTACTAGTTATTTGCCAGCGAGACACTGACAAATCATGATATTTTGCGATGGACGAGTTCAATAATTGATTTATCGTTCATAAAATAGTTAAAAATCTGAAATGCCTGAAGTTAGAGATCGCCACTCTTCTCTGTGTCTTCGGCATACTAAAATCTTCGTAAAACTTACTTTTTGTTGGCACGAGTGTTGCTTTTTATCTCACTAAATCTTCCTTTTAACTATTTCTTTTCTAAAGTACATTGTCGTTATGAATGCTTCCAAATACTCTCGATTATTTCCTCGGATAGCTGAAGAACTAGCCGCCGTGTTTACGAAAATTATTTGCAGTCAGCAGCGCCATTGCTAGTGCGCATGCTCATAACATTATTTGCAGCAAAACATTATTTGCACTCAGTTATTTGCAGGTGAATTAACCAATCAGAATGCAGGATAGAAACGAAATGAATGATAATATGTCTTACTTCTGTTTATTGTGTAAATTTAGTTACACTAAGGCGTCGATATATAGTGTATAGTTTTGTTTTAAACCTATAGAGGTCTGTTATACAATGTTTATATAAAAAATAATGTTTGTGGTTAACGAAATATTATAAATCAAACCTTGACTGGCCTTTATATTAAATATTCACTTTATCGCGTGTCAAACACGCAATAAACTCAAAATACGCAAATTTGAGCTGCGGCTGTCAACAAAGTGTTGTGACAAGTCTGATTTTAGTTGTTCTGTCACAAGTTGTCAGCGATCTTGCTCCAGACTTGTTAAAACAATTTGTAACGAGCTTGTTGGAACAACTTGTAACAAGCTTGACCACTTCAACAGACTTGTTACAAGATGTTCCAACAAGCCTGATCCTGGCTGTTCCAACAACTTGTTACCGCTCTGCAGCTCAACAACTTGCTACAAGGTTGTTGTCAACAAGCTTCCTACGGCGTGATAAACCAACAGCTTTGTTACAACTTGTTCCCAGGCTTGTTACAAGCTTGATCCGCCAACAGCTTGTTGACAAGCTGTGAGATCTTTACGTGTGTACACACGTAAAAACGCGCAAGCTGTTACATACCTGCCAAGTTGTTACAAGGCTGTTCAACAGGCTGTCACCATGATGTGTTCGCACTGGTTGTCCCAGTCTGTTAACATGTCTGTAACATGTTGTTGACAACTTGTAACAAGGCTGATGAGTCCAACAGACTGATGACAAGTTGTTCTAACAACCTGTTACCGCTCTGCACTTAACAAGATGTTAACAGGTTGATGCTAACAAGGATATGAGTTGGATATACAATATGGCGTCCGGTCATACTTTACATAGCTCAAGCAATAAAGGTGTTGTTACACGATGCGATTTTACTTGCAACTTGCAACAAATCACTGAATGTTGTAAGTTGCATAAAAAATCGCACCATGTAACACCGTAGCAACTTGCGATTTTGTCATTTTTGCCGTGTTGCAAGTTGCAAGTTGCAAGAAGTTGGTGGTTCTACTTTCTGCTGCAACTTACAACAAAAATCGCAAGTTGCTGAACGTTTAACACCCTTCATGCAACTTGCGATTTTTTTTTCATATGTAAATTTGTTGCAAGTTGCAAGAAAAATCGCATCGTGTAACAGCACCTTAAGTCAAATTTCTGCACTAAAAATTCCATTACTACCGCAGACGATCAACGATTCGGTCTGACTTCTGAAATTCTAATCGAGGAGAAGTATAAAGAAAAGCTGGAATATAGTACCGATGGTAAAATCAGATGACTAGGGAGTTTTGAAGACCTACAAGAGTTTGTTGCTGAAATATCGGATGAAGTTGCATGGCAAATGGTACTCGCCTGGAGGACAATCGAAATCATTCCGTAACGAGAAAATTACATGGTACACAGATAGGAAGACACTCTTCAAATGGGTCCTATGTGGAAAGAACAAATAGTAAAACTGATCAAAACTAGAACTGTAACTCGAGATATATCGTCGAACAATGATCTCAATTTACACTTCTCAAAAGCCTTCAGCTCCTCTTGTAAGTCATACATGTCAGTCCGAGCCGGCAGTGTTGGGAGGCGAATGTACAGAATCCTCAACTCCTCTTGAAAGTCAACTAACGCAGTCTGAGTGTATAGCGATAGGAGATGTCAACACAGGAACTCTAACTCCTTTTGCAAGCCAACCATCCTGGCCCGATGGTGGGGTGAATCGAGGTGAAAGTACAAGTTGGTGCAAGTCATCTATATCAATCTGAGCGTACGATAATGGTAGGTGAATGCACAGAATGTAGGCAGTTGTCGCTGGAGATGGTTGAAGTAAAATTAGAGCTATAGAGATTTTGCGAGTAACATTTAACAATCATTGTGCATCATTGGAGAAGACTGCTCGCGTTATGAACAATGCTGTTGAAAAACGAGATATCGGTACTCAAACACGGGAAAATGCTGTCGGAAAACGAGAAATCAGTAATCGAACGCCCTGTACAGTGGCACCAATGCCGAATCCTGTTTACCAAAAGAAAATAATTTGGAAAGTATATTTCATGACCAGGGAAACCAGTTTTAATTATATTATACAAGTAAACACACTTCAGTCCACAAAGTGTCCTGAACAACCACCTCTAAAGTCGTTTTCAAGTCAACCGACCGAAACGGTGAATAATGATAATAAACATATTCTCATGAGTCGCAATTTAGACTGTGCACACGGTAACGTTTCCGAGCGTTTTCGTATTGTTTCAAGCAATGTGCTGATTGTTCCCGATTCCCTTGACAACAGTAAACAATACGAAAACGCTCGGAAACGTTACCGTGTGCACATAGCCTAAAAGAAGAACAACGGTAAGAAGTAAGAAGAACAACGCGAACAAAAAGTGTCCACGTCCACAAAGAGAACGAAATCCCAAATTGACAAAAGAAAATACGCGATCACATCGATTTCACAACAAGCCAAAGAAAAAAAATGCTAATCCTGAGGTACTCAATTTAAGTGATCCAAGCACAAAGAAGCTGAAGCCTAAAGAAATATCGAACAGGGCCGAGTAGTTCGACGACGCCAAGCGACCTTGATCAGCTGAATAAAATTATTGGTCAGTATAAGCCCGGTGTTTTACTTATTCAGACCGATCTGACCGATTATGAAGAGCAATCATCAAAAGTCCATCATGTTCCAAAATTACTGTTGTCGAATGTCATGTCGCTTGTTGCTAAGTTAGACGAAGTTCAACAGTTTATTTTCCGGAACAACATCTGCCTGGCGTTTATTACCGATACTTGGCT
Organism: Paragorgia papillata; assembly: GCA_035771165.1. NCBI lineage: Eukaryota > Metazoa > Cnidaria > Anthozoa > Scleralcyonacea > Coralliidae > Paragorgia > Paragorgia papillata. Next base: position 1,490,196 of record JAWNZC010000400.1, read on the forward strand.
TAAAAGTTCAGTCGTTGACAGCGTCATTAGTATTCCTGGGTTTACTGTTGTGCGCAGGGATAGGATCGTTAACAATCACGGCGCCACGGCGGCGTTTGTGCTTACATTAAAGACAGCAAAATGAAACATAAGTCCCTAGAAGATTTGTCGTGCTGCCCTGATCACGAAATACTCTGGCTCCATCTCAGACCCAGTCGACTTCTGCGTGTGTTCTCTTGTATACTCGCGGCGATCGTATACCATCCCCCTGGAGCAGATGGAAACTCTATTAAGGACAATCTATTTCAGTCGCTCATCTGGCAGAGTCAAGATATCCTAAGTGCGGACTTATTATAACTGGGAACTTTAATCGCCTGGATGTAAAGCGAATACAGAAACATTTTCGACTGAAACAAATCAATAAAGTGCCAACTCGCAAGGACATCACACTTGATCTGATGCTGACTAATATGCATGATTATTATGATTTACCTCAAGCTATTCCTCCATTTGGGTTGCCCGACCGTAGGCCTTTCCGTGGCTGAGCTGTGGCCTATGGGACTGGGAACTAAATTCGCTTCATGACGTAAGCAAAGTTAATGCTCCGGAAAAGCCTAGTAGATTTGCCAAATCCCGGACCATTGTATTTATTCATTTTGCTCACAGTTACAAGTCTTACAACCATCGGCATCGAGCCACCACTTAAATATCAAATCTATATTTTACAACCATAATATTAAGTTAAAATTATATTCAGCAATTGTCCTCTGGTCGATTCCTATCAACTTCACGCTCTGGATTCGACTCAACTTCACGCTCTGGATTCGACTATTAGACACATGAAAATATCAATCAATCAATCAATCAATCAATTTATTCAAGGTACCCAAGAGGTCCTTCCAGGAGAATCTAGAGGTTAACCCTATGTAAAGATCCCATATGACATCTTTCAAGCGTAAAATACTCCTGGCAAATGTATTACCATTTCAGAATCATCTTCAGAGAATCATCAACAGAAAATCATGAAGCATTGGTCACGCATGTGGCGAACATTTACATTTATACACTCACGAGTTATACTCTCCCCAGTCCTTTCGGCCCAGGCCCCCAAATAGGAAATAGAAGGCCTAGGTCTAGGCTGGGTTTCGCCCAAAGGTAGAGACAAGGGCTCCACTACTACAACTGTCGTATATAAGCGTGATCTTCGTGCAAGTTGTAAAGAAGCTATATGGGGAGATTTTTAAGCTTAATGGACTGGTCTATACTTTTCGCCTCGTTAAAGAACTGTGAAGATATGATGGGCGCCTTTCAGCAAGTTATCCTCACTGGGTTCAATTTACTTATTCGTTTGAAACGAATTCCAGCAAACTCTGCTGACGCTCCTTGGATGACGCAAAAACTCAAGTCGTTAATTCAAAAAAGGCAAGAACGTTTTTCTACCAATGGTCCAAACTCATCTCAGTTTAAGTACTATAGGAACGTTGTTAATCGTGAAAGGAAAGCCTGCAAGGCAAAATACAACCTCGTACCCAGGGTCTTATCTCCGCTCCCCCCTCCCGCTGCGGAAAGACCCTGGTACACGCTGGTCACGTGTCGGCTATCAAAATTTTCGACTGTGGGAGTGTCCCCTGCGTATCAATGCTTGACCTCGCTGGAATAGTCGAAGAAATGCATGTATACGTATCTTGTTTTGTTTTCTGGTATTAGATTTTGAAATGAATCGTTAAACCGGTGATACGATTTTAAAATTGAAACAAGTTGTTTTGACAGCTATTGTTTTTAGTTTATAATAAATCGCTGTGTTTATTTAAGTTTACAATGAAGAAAGTTTTTGATGTTCCCATTCGTTTAATAATCGTCAACCCGGCACGGATATAGGTACGGATGTCGACTAACCTTTTTAAAATGAACTTGAAAATTGGCATTTTATATCAAATATATTTATCAATTATCATGTTCGTGGATGAATGACCATAATTTTGTCCGCATGAGAACTGGTCAAAACAATGCAGCACAGTAAACCTCGCAGTGGATAATGAAATGGAAGACTGTTTCAAACTCTCAATATAAACAATAAAATACGTAAGTGTTTCACCTGTCTTACCTCCGCTCCCCCCTCCCGCTGCGAAAAGACCCTGGTCCAGGCTAGTCACGTGCTGCCCAAAATATGGGCAGTACAAAATAAATTTAGTGTGGGTAGGGTGGTACGAAAAACTTTCTGGACTTACCGACCGGAATAGTGTTTATTACAAAACGGAAAACGTCAAGATGAAATATCACGACTCACGAAAGGTGCACAACGGCTTGGAGAAACAATCCGAAACGAGATATAATTTAATAAGAATGCCAAAGTCTCAAAGATCAATATTTTGCTGGCTTTGTAGCGCTGGCGACATGTGTTATTGATGGGAGAATATTCGTTTTAAGTATTCGAATCGCGAGGCTTTTAACTGAACGTATTCACTTAAATATATAACGGCAGCTTTCGCGTGTGGTATTCAACAACGTACCCTGGGTACGAGGTTGGAAAAAATACTACAAGTCGCGAATACACCAAATGAAACAGGAACACTCTAAGACCTGGTGGAAAGGGATCAAACGCTTAAGTGGGATGCAGTCATGTACGAATGATCTTATCAGTCAGATAAATATCGAAGGGATACAAACTCATCTCAACTTGGAAGAAAATTCCCCAGAAGAAAGTTCTGGTTTCTGAAGAAAGAGTATTTTCGCATCTATCGAAACTTAACCCAGCGAAGCCTGCGGCCACGATGAGATACCAAATTGGTTTCTGCGGGAGTGTGTTATTTTCCTCTCCTCTCCAGTTAGTACAATTTTAAACGCTTCATACAACGAATATACCTCAACGAATATACCTCTACCAAAAACGAAGCCCGTACAGAATCTGAAGAAGGAACTTAGACCTATATCATTAACTCCATGTATTTCCAAAGTTGCTGAGGACGTTGTTGTATGTGACTATGTAAACCCAGCTATCTTGAAGGTTATAGATTCCAACCAATATAGCGCAATTCCTAAGTCTTCGACTACATTGGCATTGCTGAGTATGATACATAATTGGACATTAATGTCCAAACACTTAAAACGAGACTGATATATAGTTGTGGCGGAAAGAAAGCAGGGTAAACAACCGTTCCTCGAACACAATATCCCTGGTGGGGTTATGGCCCGTGTAGGGTCCAGAAAAGTGGATACCTGGCTGAGGAGGGGCTCCTAGCAGCTTTTGGAACATGGCCTCCAGCAGATCTGAACAGTGAGGCATGGAGGCAATTGCTACCTCAGACCCCGGGCGGAGAAAAGGCTAATCCTGTTTCTTCCCCTATGATTTTAATAAACTATAAACTATAAAGGTTGTAGCAGCTTCTTGAATGAATAGCATTGTTACAAGCCTGTTGCGAACACATCCTGTTGACAAGCTGTGAGATTTTTACGTGTGTAGTTGGGACCTCGTGTCCGTTCGCTAGTCCCTTATCAAACTAACCTTTTTCTGTTACTTTGTAATATATTGTGATATGTTGTTAGTTATTATTGTAGTATTGTTTTACTTATAGTGAGTTTGATTAAAGCTTCTATTATGATTATTATTATTATTATTATTACACTAAACAAAAACTAGCTTCCAAGTAAAATATTTATTTGCTAAGCTTAGACCTGAGTCAACAGGCCGAAAGCTTAGTAAATAAATATTTTACGTGGTGTTTCCACAAAAAATAATCTATATGATCTAGGGTGAGTTGTACAAAGCCGAGATAAAGAACAGCACTAATCATGCTTTGAAAACCTAATATAAAATTTTATCCACTGAATACATGTAGTTATGTATGTGATAGTGCTGTTCAGCGGATAAAAGTTAAATTGGGTTGTTCAAAGCACCACCAGAGTGGTTCTCTAGCTAGGGTTTATCCACCAGATAAGCTATCCGGGCTTCGTACGGAAATCTGAATTTTACAAGTTCACTTCATGTAAAACTTTGGGGCATGTTTATAATGCTAATATATGCTATGCCATGCATATATTAATATATGGAAACAGCCAGTAAAGATGTATGTATAGTATGTGCCATGTTCAAATTAGCAACACATGTATAAAATGATTTAAAATAACTCATTTTTTTGTGTGTCTGTGTGCTTTTCACACATTTTCATGCATTGCTTCTTAAGTCTATAACTCTTTGTGCTTAATAGCGGTAGTCACATGTACGCATTGCGTACCTATTTTTTATATTTACTTTAATTTGATTTAATTTTATCACATTTACTGTAGTGATCAACCCCGGGAGTGTTATGACGATCATCGGATGACGTCAGCGACAATTTATACGAAACGCCTTTTTTTGTCATGTTGACATGTGGTTTTGCTCTCTGTTGAACTCGGCGAAGAATGGACAATCGAACGAACGATCGAAGCGAAGTACTTTATGTTTTTATGTTAATTTTTTGTTAGTGTTTACATTGTTAGAGATCAAATTAAAAGGTTATTTTAACCAAAACTGTGTCGTACAGTACATTTATTGAATAATGGAGTAACTTGACCCATCTTCCAGCGTACGGGATATCTACAATGAGTAATTGAGGTATTGAATATGGTTGTAAGGGCGCCCGATATCGCGCAGGCTGACTCCTTGATAAGCCGTGATGCATGGTATTAAATCATGTCCGCAGGATTTACGCACATTGGCTTCTAACAATAACTTCTCAACTTCTGTCCTATCAACCAAACGAAAGTTAAAACAATTAAGCAAATGTTGATCATGCATGTTGGCCGTACAGACCTCGCACTCGGTTAATATAATAAGTCCTTAATATCTACCCACTCAATTCACGGCAAGGATATTTCAAGTAGGCTGATTCTACATATATACATAAAGGGTGACAGGTCGTTCACATTTGCAATATGTATTCTTTGATTTTAGATGGGTATCGATACAAAATGGGTTTTTGGGGTTTTTTTCGCTCCCCATCCCAGCAAAATTGATGAAAACAATCCATAATCCAACAAATAAAAACGTCTGGCCTAAATTAATTTATTTACACACCCAGTATTTCTGCAGCCGTGCTGTGACTGGCCGATGCCAGGGCCTCCCCCTCTCCCCCCCCCCCCCCCCCCAACATAATACACACAATTTCAAAAAGACCCTGGGAACGAGGTTGGCCAAAAACATCGCTTGTATTCTCGTTCCAAGAGCCCACATCTCTGTGTCTGTGGCTTACGGGTGCCACACGAAAGTGACACCCAGAATATAAAGCTAACTAGCCAGCGGCATTCTCTCTACAATTTGTCTCAGTTTTCCCATACAATGCAACGCCGGGTACCCCCACCAAAGTAAATAATGAACGTAGTGCTACCACAAATTCTCGCTTCTATTATACAACTTGCCACATGGCAAACATTCAGAAAACCAAGTGTCCGTTTCTTAGATTTTTTCTTTCAAAAAATAGAGTATTTACATTGCTTTTACTAAAAAAACTAGTATTTACAATTTTTTTAATCTTTTTACATGTTGTAGTAGTAGTAGCCGCTATGGTGATAAGTTTTTCGGAAATACTACGAGGCATAAATTTATGTCTGCTAATTTCTGAACCAGAAACTAAAAGGCTTTCCTGACCGCTTCGAGGACTTCGTAACATGCAGGATCCAGTTTTCCATCGCCGCCTAACAAGTAAACATGACACAAGAGAGTTATCGCAACCCAGGTATATACAGTACGTTGCATCTGAAATTCATTACATTCCTAATCCTTTAGTAAAGAAAAGGTATATTTAGCTCAAATGAAGTCTCTTCTCTGGGCTAGATTTTCATATTTTAAGCTTACATGAAAAACGAAAATAAGGCCAAACTCGGTAAAAATATAAAGGGGAAAAAATTGACTTCAGACAAATTTTCACCCTTTTTTCAACTTTGATAACAAGGTTTATAATATAATAATTTCGCTTAAATTAAACTTTCTTGCTCTTGTGAAAGCCGAAAACAGGTTTTACTTGAGCTAGGTTATCATATTTTTACCTTACATGGAAAACCTTTACTTTTTGATAAATTTTGGCCACTTTTTTACTTTTTTAACAAAGTTAAAATAAAGCCGAAAAATAAATACTTCGGTCTCCTAAAAACTTAGGTAGGGTAGGTCGGATTTTCTTTTTTTTTAACTTTTTTATCTACTGCCCGAAATAATAGGCAATAATCCCCAAATATCAATTATCCCAAGATGCAAATCATGCTGCAACTCGGGTCCATGCTTTTCAAAAACTAGATAGGGCTGGCTAATTTTTCTGTTTTTTTGGCAGAAACAAATTTAGCTTAAATAACCCATTTTTGTAATTATGAAAGACAAAACAGGCTAACTTTGAGCTACAATCAGTGACAAAAGTGTTGGGACAATTCAACCTAAAGGACAATACTTTCCGCTCCAATTATCCCCCGGCCCCCCTGTCAATGTTGGTGACTCTTTAGGCGCTCGTTTCAAGGCTCACTGAGTTCCTTACTGTAAATTCAACATTGAATAGGGAGGGGGAGGGAGGGATATAATTTACTACCAAAATAATTGACAGAAATATTAGGTAAGTACCAACAATGCGAGATGTGCCAAGGTATTTTGTCACTGATTGTCTGAAAAGCTATTTTCTTTATATTGTAAAAAATGCCGTTACAGCCAACTTAGGAGCGTACTTTAAAGTCAAGAAAGCTAAAGCAATGTTATTGTAGACTAAACAAACTATTTCTGTGCAAAATTCAGTAAGGAAATATGATATTCAATAGTCCAAATGGCCCCCTGTTGTGCGTCTGTTCTGTCCACGGTTCTCACAACGGTTCTCACTACGGTTCTCACCAGAAAAACATGTATTAGAACGAAGATTGTGGTTTAAAATGACATTTTCTGCACACCCGCCTTATGATATGTTAGTTTTCAATAAGAAAATAATGCATATTTACAATTCACGCATTTCAAATGCGATTTTTATAACGATGCTCGCTATATTTATATAAATAACTTAATACTATACTATATCTTTATACTGCGGAAGTGAGAACCGTCGCCGCTTTACCTCTAAATTATTTTATTTTGTCGATGCAATACCGGTTAAAACTCATTAAATGTAAAGTATACCATGCAGATGATATTAGAAAACAGCAGCACTGACTATTTGTAAAGAAACAAGCGTAAATTAGCAAACTAACGTCCACGGTGTTCAGTGAGCACCGTGGTGAGAACCGTTGGTGAGAACCGTGGACGTTGTGACATTTGTCATGACAACCGTATACAAGCGTTGTATTACGTTATATCTCTCTAATAATTTTCCGCAAATATTTCGCGTTTTACCTTAGTATGTATTAGTAATGTTGTACGTAATATGGTTGCTAATGAAAACCTAGAACAAGTTTCAATATGTTTTGTACCTTTCGTGCCTTTAATAGACGTTGGTAGACGTTGAGAATTTCCGATTTTTAAACCTAGTATCACTTCTCTAATATTTGTTTTTGTGCTGAAATTAAAGTACGCGTACGTTCTACAGCAATTGTTAAAATAATAAAAGGTCCCTACCTCAAATAGCGTTATTGCTAATACCGGCGCAGAACCCGTTAAAGATTGCGCAACTGGCTAAAATAAATACGTTTTAATTCTCGTTTAACGCGACGCCCGTTAGTTGAAGAGTGATATTGCACAAGTTATACTCTACGCATACATAAATAAATGCGCAATCGAGTGATTGTAAATATATTAAAACTTCGTTTTAGGTAAATCGATCATTTTTAATTGCATTGCTGATAACGCACCTATTTTAGCCGAAATCTTTTTGCATAATACGTGCAATTAAGACGCCTTGAGCAGTAAACTGACTTTAAAACAAGAAAACTGCCTATTTAATAGCTTGAAAATGCCCATAACAATTTTGTTAACAATAAATTGTGAACATCTTTGTCAAATATAACTATTTTTAGAAAAAGAACTGACTAGGTAACTAGGTTTATTTTATGAACTAAAAATGTTTTCGCAGACAATCAGTGACAAAAGTGTTGGGACAATTCAACCTAAAGGACAATACTTTCCGCTCCAATTATCCCCCGGCCCCCCTGTCAATGTTGGTGACTCTTTAGGCGCTCGTTTCAAGGCTCACTGAGTTCCTTACTGTAAATTCAACATTGAATAGGGAGGGGGAGGGAGGGATATAATTTACTACCAAAATAATTGACAGAAATATTAGGTAAGTACCAACAATGCGAGATGTGCCAAGGTATTTTGTCACTGATTGTAGGCATACATGTATATACTTCGACGTTACATAAAAGGTTGAAAAATGACAATTTAACATTTATATTTGGACAAATTTTGGAAAATTTCAACTTTTGTAATAAGAATAAAATAAGAAAATTTTGCTCAAATAAAACTGTCTTGTGCTTTAATACAGGCATGCAATACTAGACTTTCATACCGATTCGACCTTATATGAAAACTTCAAAAAATGGCCAAGATCTGGTTATACTGACAATTACATAGCCTCCTTGAGCAGACGTTGTGAGGTTCCCCCACTAACGTCTGCTCCGACGCGCGATACATGTTCCTTTCTCGATTGTCGACCAGTTAGCCAATCAAATTGATTTTTAATAAACTTTGTTCATAAGCTTCCGGTCACTTGTTGTTGACAAGCTACAGGGACGTAGCCAGGAGGGGGGAGCCGTGGCCCTTTTGATATAAAACAACAGACACGTAACTACAAAACTGATGCAATATGCCATTGTGTCAGGAAATAAACTGTAAATAGTGTATTCAATCTACTGAGTGTATGCATTTTGAGTATCTATGTGGCGTTTGCGTGTTTTGAGTATTTTATATGATGTTTTTTAGCCTTTAGAGTCTGTAAAATCTTCCTCCAAAAGCCAGGAAATGGCATTTCAGCGACTCTCGATTTCAAAATTTCCCGGAGGAGCATGCCCCTGGACCCCCCTAAAAATTTCATTTCATTTCGGGTCCCCCCCCCTTTCAAAATCCTGGCTACGTCCCTGACAAGCCAAGGCGCTAAAGCGTGTCTAGAGTAACAAAGTGACACACACTATTAGGTCCGTTTTAAACGTCGCACTTCTGCTGTGTCGATTCAATTCAGCATTAAAATGCGACGTCTGAATTAAACCCTATTAAATGCGGCAAGCGGTTTAAATCCGACAGCTTTTGTCGCACCGAGAGGCAGATGTTTGACTCCGTTTTAAACGTCGAATTTCTGCCTTGTCAATGTCGAACTCAATTCATAAACTAAGACAGCCTTAAACAAAATCCCTGCTTTCAATTCCCTGCATGTTACTTTTGTATCTCTTTGAACATTTCGTTGGGATGCGATTATTTAAATGCGACGTTTTAAGAGGACAGAATAAAAATAATTCCATTGTTTGGGCGAAGTGCAATTGACAATCCGTGTCTTGCTGAATACAGACTACAGTTCGTCGCTTTAGTTTATAATATGTGTGCAGCTACAGTTTTAATAAACTGAAACGATTTTCCAGTGTTGAAAATAATTTGAAGGCAATAAATGAAGCATTTACCTTGCAGCAAAGATGAAAAAGATCGCAGGAATTTATCGCTCGTCTGAGCAGACGTTAGTGAGGGAATGGAGTGAGGGAAGCGCTTCACAACGTCTGCTCAAAGAGGCTAACAATTACAGTACCTGAATAAACTTAAATCTTGAGTTGTTTTTGCTTTTTGTTGGCTGGTAATGGATAATAATAAATACTGGTAATATTCTATATACAAAACAAATTTGCTTACTTACCAAATTGAAACTCTTGGATGGAACTGGAGTATATTGTCTCACCATTTACAACAACTTCAACGTTATTTCTATCAGGTATTTTTTCAAAACTCACTGTGTGGCCATCTTCCAGGAGAAGAGCTGAAAGCATAGAGGTTCAATAATATAGTTACTGTAATTTACAGAAAATATAAATTAGGTTTGCCGTATTCCATGCACAGGTAGGAATCGCTTCTCATGTGAAGGAACATATAAGACCTACACTGTATTGTAAAATAAAGAAATTAAAGATCCCAGCTCAAAATTCTTAATATTGCCATAAAAGGCACAAGACAAGTCAAAATCTGTTTGCTAACGTTTCGTTGCATCTCATAACATCATCAGAGCGGGAGCGGTTTAAATACAAGTGGATATATGTATCAATATATATTATTATACAAGCTAATAAGATTACAAAAACGGTAAAACCCCTTAAATAAATAAAATAATATAATTATAATAATATTAAAGGGCAATAGCACTAAAAATTAAATGGATTTATGAAATAAAAATAATTAACATCATGCGATGTGTATGTGTTGTTGTTCCACAGGTCCCTTGGGGCTAGTGGATTTGATACCCCGAGTAGAACCCCTTGGCTAAGTTAATGTGCGTAGTGGCTCAGAGCTCATTCGTGTACTGACTGCCGTACGTGACGCTTCGCTACCTAAAGGCTGCTTGTCTAGCTGTTTCTCGAATTTCTCGGGTTCGGTCTAAGACTACCGTCAGCTATTTACCCGTCCACAGCGTTGTTGGCAGATAAGTGGGAAACGCTGCCATGAAACTAGGGTTTTCTTGCCCTTTGCTGGTCGTGCTTCGTCGCTTGATATGCTGCCGTAGACTTTGGCTCATCTGGCTCTTCACTCCGACCGGTTTATGCCGGTTGTATGGTTTGTACACTAGCTGTAGCTTAGCTTTCAGACGTTTTTAGCTGTGGCTCATTGCCACGTTTGTGCTTAAATTATCAGTTTTTGTCGCGTCTAATCGATTTGCTGCAATTTTTATATGCTGCTGTTTTGCCGCTAGCTTGCTTGTCTTCAGTTCCGTGGCGTGTTCAGTTGTTCGTTCTCTCCACAGTTATTACTGGAGAATTTTATTGTTCACAGACCGCTACTTGGTCCGTGGTGTTGTTTGCACTTCCCCTACCGCTTGTTCATTGCGTTTTGAGCTATAGCCTTCTCGAAGGAGACTGTTTATTCTGGTCCTGGGCGCAGTTCAATCAGCTTGTGTTTCTGAGCTAAGCGTTGTAGGTTTGACCGGCTCGTAGCATATGCTAGCTGTTCAGATCTCAGTACTGTTCCGCTCTGGCTTTCAAGTTCGAAAGGCCATACGTTTTGTCAAGTCGTTGGACGCCCTAATTTGGGATAAATTACCAGGTGAGTCGAGTCGTTCGATTTTATCTAAATATTGCCTGGCCTGTTCTATACTGCCGTCCGCACTGGGGCTAGTTATTCTTCGCTGGCAATTTGCTGTGCTATTAGTTGGTAATTCCTTTATAGGGCTTCCTTAGCGTTATCGTACTCTGCATGCTCTATTAAGTTGTCTTTTCGATACCGTGTCTAACTTGTCTAGTATATGTTCTTATTAGTTAATACAGTTGGCTTACATTCAGGCCATATTTTCTGTGCTGTCTTTTGTGCAGTTTACTGCTTTAGCTCACAGCAACAAAGAATTATAGGTCGGTGATGTTATGTGCAAAATTTGTTTTGCTAATTATCTGTTATGTTTTGTTTTGTTTTATGGGCTTGACATCGTCCGACTGCAAATCCCACTGGAATATCTGTCCTTTGTTCCTAAACAATGCAGCCAAGTGGCCTCCTTATGGGTGTGACAGGGATCATAACCACGTTATACCAGACGTCCAAGTGCATTTGTTTTTTCTTCGACGTTGCTCTTTTCACTGGTTGCTTATTTCACTGTTAATCTCCTCAACACCGCGGTCTTTGTAATTTTGTGTTACCTTTTATATTAAACTCTGTATTGTTTGCTCTTCACTTTAGGGCAGCTCTGTTTCTGGCTCGTTTTGCTGCTCGACTTGATATTGTAGGGTGCCCGATTGCCTGCCTACTTTAGTGGTTCAGACGCTAGCGCTTTCTGCAAGAAGGCCTTGTTATGGCCTTGCTTTCAGGCTGTTTTTGGGCCATTCAGGCGCCTTTTGTCTATTTGCCTTGGGGATTGCTTGCTTGTGGCGTCGGCCTTGTGTGCTTGGATTGTGCTGTTGTGCTATTATCTGCTTTCGTGGGCTAAGCGTCCTGGGTCTGGGTGTCATGCTGGGAAGTTGCTAATTCTCCCCTCCTGTTCTGGGCCAATCCGCATTATCAGCCCGCTCGTGTTGTAGGCCTTCCCTCACTCTTGGGCTGCGAGTTGAGATGTTGGGCCATGCTAGCCCCTGTCCAATAGTGGGTATTACACACTGGGCTCACCCATTTCGTCTTTCAGCCTGCTAACTGTTGCATGGTTCCTACAGGGTTTGGAATTAGGCGGATCGTAATTGGTTTCGTCTAGATGCTGTACTGCTGCGGGGTTTACTACCAGCCTTTCTTCGTGCCCAGATCAAAGATCATACACGGTTATGTCTTATGGGTTATGTCTTTGGGTTATGTCTTGCGGTTTAATTGGCTGCCACGCCGGATGTGTTTCTGGTGCTTCCATTGCCCCCCCCCCCCCTGTTTCTTGTTGCCAAGTCTTGCGCCTCGCCAGTCTCAGTCCCTGCTTGCCACCGTTCCCGGTGGTTCCAGTTAGTATGTTTTGCTGCTGCACCTGATTTGTCTTAGGTTATCCCGCTGCACTTGCTGTTTTAGGTGGGTTCACTTACCCCAGCACCACTGGGTCCATTGCTGCTGTTTGTTTTTCTGAAGCCACACTTGCTGCTGTGCGTACCTTAGGTTACCACCACAGCGGTCTTTCACATTGGTTGTGGTACTACTACCACACCCGCCGTGTCGGTCTTTACAATAGTTGCTCCGCTCACTTGTCTTCGGTTACTGTAGTTCCTAGAGCTGCTGCGCGTGTCATGTCTTAGGTTACCTTGATTGCGGCGCGCGCCGGGTTTTTGCTTAAGAGTTACTTCCACATTTTGCTAGTGGTGGCTCTTGAGGTGTTACATTGTTGGTCGTGCTGCATTGTTGGGTCCACCTGCCGCTGTGTATGATGGGTCTTACGCTTGCGATGCTGATGCGCTTAGGGGGTCCATAGCTTCGGCATCTGCGGTTTGCCGCTGGTCGTCTCTTAGGTTGCACTCTACTGCTGAGGCACGTACCGGGTTATTGGTTACCATTGTGGGTGTAGGTTAAGTAATTACCATGCCTGTGGGGGTGGCTTATAGGTTAGGATTGCTAGTGCTTGCGTGCTTTGCCATTCGGGCTGCTTGTATGTGTTCTAAGTGTTCAACGAGCTCTTGTCCCGTGCCACGTCGTGTCCGCCCCCCCCCCGCCCCCCCCTCTTTTTTTTTTTTTTTCTCCTGCTGCATCTCATGTGTCGTTGCTCATATATTTGTCGCGGTGCCGGATGTATCTGACCCATGCTGTAGCGGGCTTCCCAGATAAGACTCGCAGTTTGCAGTTTCACCATGAGGTTATTGGGTTGTAGAAACGCCTTTGGGCAGGGTTCGTGCCTCGAATCCCTTCTCCAGCATAGCTGGAGGGTGTCGTTGGAGAGGGTAATTCTCGGCAACATTGCTACAAGTTAGCTGGGAGTTTAGGCTTGCCTGGAGCTGCTCTACCTATAAGACCGCACCCGTCTTGGTGGATCGCCTGTTCCTGTAAACTGTTCCTCAGCTATTAGGGCAAACCCTCTCCGACGGAGCTACACCCTCCAAAGGTCGTAGTTACATTACTGTATCCTTGTTAGGCTCGCTAGTGCGGGTACTGTAGTTATTGGTGTGGTTTCAAGCCCTATGCCAGACATTGCAGGATTGTTAAATGGATTTATGAAATAAAAATAATTAACATCATGCGATGTGTATGTGTTGTTGTTCCACAGGTCCCTTGGGGCTAGTGGATTTGATACCCCGAGTAGAACCCCTTGGCTAAGTTAATGTGCGTAGTGGCTCAGAGCTCATTCGTGTACTGACTGCCGTACGTGACGCTTCGCTACCACCCACCCACCCACCCCGTGTTAAGGCGTCCAGGTGGTTGAGCCGTTGCCATTCCTTGGCTTGAGCTCGCTCAGTCGTGCAAGTAGGATTTGTGTTGCTGCTGGTGACCCTTGTGCCTGCAATCGTTGCGGGGATGGTATTTGTGTTCCTTGCGGGGCTACACTTGCGGACCCCGGGTACTGCATTTGCACTACTTTGCAATCATACAGATGCTGGGTGGTTGCTTGTATGCCACTTTGCCATCATATTGTTGCTTCGGGGGGGGGGGGGGGGGGGGGGGGGCGGTAACTGCTTGTGCTAATGTTCCTTTCTGTCTTACAGTTGCTAGGTGGTTGCAGGCATGCTACTTTGCTATTCTATATTGTTGCTGGGGACTGCATTTGTACTTTGTACCTTGCTATCGTGCCTTTGCTGGGTGATCGCATGTTTGCTACCTTTGCTATCATATTGTTGCTGGGAGACTGCATTTAGGCTATTGTTCCTGGCTATCGTACAGTTGCTTGGGGGTTGCCGGTGTGCTACTTTACTATTATATTGTTGCCGGGGACTGCTTTTGTACTTTGTACCTTGCTATCGTGCCTTTGCTAGGTGATCGCATGTTTGCTACCTTTGCTATCATATTGTTGCGGGGGGAATGCTTTTGTGCTAATGTACCTTGCTGTCGTACAGTTGCTACATGGTTGCTTGTGTGCTACTTTGCTGTACTCGTCTTGCTGGTGGGGGGTCTGCATTTGTGCTAATGCTCCTTGCTGTCTTTCAGTTGCCGGGGATCCGCTTTGCGTTGGGGCTATTTAATATTATCCCTCAGTTGCAGAGGCCGTGTTTGTCCTCCTCTATCCTGGGTGACTGCCTTTGTCCTACGCTACCCTGGGTGACTGCCTTTGTCCTCCTGTACCATGGGTGTCTGCCTTTGTCCTACGGGGCCTCGCGGTCATACTGTTGCTGAGTATCTGCGTTGTGCTAAGTTGCTGTCAGCTGCAGTTGCGGGGAGCTCCTTGTGCTACTTTGCTTACTACAGTTGCGGGTGCCTGTAGGTGTGCTTTACTGCTGTCGTACAGTCACTGGGGACTGTTTTGTGCTTTCTGCTGCCGTACTGTCTCTGGGGAAGTGTATTTGTGCTCCCCTGCCATTGCCCTGTTGTGTGGGGGTCTCTTTAGCTGTTTTGGCGATGTCGTTGTGCGGGTCCGTACTGTGCAACTTTGCCATACATGACGTTGGGGGTCTGTATTTGTGCCCCCTGCTGTTGCACAGTCGTGTGGGGGGTCTACTAGTTCAGCTGTGGCCTTCTGGCCTGCTGCTAGTGTGTGTGGGTCCGTACTGTGCACCTTTGCCATACATGACGTTGGGGGTCTGTATTTGTGCCCCCTGCTGTTGCACAGTCGTGTGGGGGGTCTACTAGTTCAGCTGTGGCCTTCTGGCCTGCTGCTAGTGTGTGTGGGTCCGTACTGTGCAACTTTGCCATACATGACGTTGGGGGTCTGTATTTGTGCCCCCCGCTGTTGCACAGTCGTGTTGGGGGTCCTCGGGTCCTCGCGGTGCGCTTCTGTGTTTCGCGCCAGTACATCTGGTCTGTTCCCCGGCTACTCCGGGTGATAACTTATGTAGGGTGTGTTCTTGGCTACTCCTAGAAAATGTGCAGTAGTGTGCTGTCATTTTGTGTAGTAGTTGTAGTTGGTGCTTAGCTGTTGGTAGTTTGTGTTTCGCGCCAGTACATCTGGTCTGTTCCCCGGCTACTCTGGGTGATAACTTAGTTTGTAGGGTGTGTTCTTGGCTACTCTGAGAAAATGTGCTGTAGTGTGCTGTGATGTGTTGTAGCTTGTGCTTTACGGTACCGGCTTATCCGGTTTTTGCGTAGTGTAATTTAAGTCTATTGGGCTCTTCAGCTGCTCTTAAGTCCAGCTCGTTGCCTGCCATTGTTTGCTTTGTACCTGTCTACCTGCTCTGGAAAGGGCCCGTTTGTTGCTTGTCTATGTTGCAGGCGTGGGCCTTTGGCTTCTGGCTTTGCGTACAGGTTCCGGTCAGTGATGGTCACCTGGAGGTTGGTTGTTCAAATGCAGCTTACGCCATTTCTCTGTTGGTTGGCCCCTGGTGGCTTTCTTAGGTCCAGGTCGGTATGGTAATTTCGGAACCATTGATTATCATTTGGTAAGTTACTTCTCCACTTTATGTGTGACAGTAGTTCTGTTAGGAGAGGGTAATTCTCGGCAACATTGCTACAAGTTAGTTGGGAGTTTAGGCTTGCCTGGAGCTGCTCTACCTATAAGACCGCACCCATCTTGGTGGATCGCCTGTTCCTGTAAACTGTTCCTCAGCTATTAGGGCAAACCCTCTCCGACGGAGCTACACCCTCCAAAGGTCGTAGTTACATTACTGTATCCTTGTTAGGCTCGCTAGTGCGGGTACTGTAGTTATTGGTGTGGTTTCAAGCCCTATGCCAGACATTGCAGGATTGTTAAGTTTGTCTAATTTGAAAGAACTCATAAAATTGTAATAGAACATCCTTTACAACTTTTTCGTAGCTATCTCTCTTCGTTTTCAAGATATTTCAATTTGTTTGATATGTAAATGAGATGGTCTCTGACGTCAGGTGTGGGGTAAAATATTTTCACATGTATATAGCAAAACCAGTTATATCTCTAAGTTTGTTCAGTGAAATCATTTGAAACTGTGCACATAAAAACTCCTTGCGACGCTGAACATTTCATGTTAGATATGTAAGTGATTTTGCTCTGTATGAAAATGTTTTACCCCACTCCTGACGTCAGAGACCATCTCATTTACATATTAAACAAATTGAAATATCTTGAAAACGCAGAAAGATAGTACGAAAAAGTTGTAAAGGATCTTCCATTACAATTTTATGAGTTCTTTCAAATTAGACAAACTTTGGTTTTCTGCAATTTCTTCAGGCAAGTTTCTCTTGATCACCGATGTTACATTCTTTTCCTTCTGCAGCAATGGATGGTAGTGCTTTGGAGGACGTCCTCTTGACCTGGGTCTTTCGAGATTACAACTAACAAATTTGTCAATTTTGTTGATGGGGGCTTTCTTCAGAACATCTACATATTGTCCTTCTGGTTCCCTGTCTAGCTGTTCTGGTCCTGAGGAAAATTTTCCAGAGTGGAAACTAGCCTTCAGTCAAATTCCTTTTAGGATGGTATGAAACAGTTATATATCAGCCCTAATGAAGATTCTGATTATTAGGATCCTGCAAAGTTCATGATCCTGGTTAGGATCCTGTTAAATTTAGGATCCTGACATGATCATGTAGGATCCTACAGGATCCACCCTGTTTAGGCTGGATTTCCACCAGGGCTGTACTATCTTTGATTTTCTTTTAAATGCCATCCAAAATTATTATACTGTACAGTTGATGTTCTTGGGCATTCAATAATAAATATGTTTTTGGCCCTTAATCTCAGAGCTAATTCTAACCCTAGCCTGCAGTTCAGGCGAAAATGAGCCAGAGTCAGCCCCAAAACACATTTATGCCCATAAAACATCAACTCTATTGTTACATCATTTTGTTTCCAATGATGGATAAGGATTTAAAGGACTGTGGGCTAATCATTTTTATAGCAGCCAGTGGCTGAATTGCAAAGGACACACATCAACACGGCTGTATTGAGGCGTACCCCTATTTTTCAGATCAGTGAGGCATACATGTATTATAAAGGCACTCCAGGCAGCCACCATACATGTACAACACAGCTCAGACCACAGATCACAGCTAATTAAGTGATGTAGTTGTTGATGTTACAGAGGGAGAAAAACTGGAGAATTCACCATTCAGTGAAAAACCCTCAAAGCAATTAGGAGAGATCAACTACAACTCTATTGTACTCACTCCAAGCTCGACAACAGGGTCATTCCCAAGTGGCACCCAGGTACAGTAATAACCCCATCTAACTGAAGCTTAACTTTTGGTGAAAGGCAGTGCACTAACAGCACACACCACCTGTGCTCCCCGTGTAATGCACCTATCAATGTTAAGCCCGAGGGAAGGGAGGGTGGGCAACAATAGGGGATTTGAATTTTTGTTGCAATTTTTTGTCAAATGTCCCCTGTTTCAGAAGTTCATCCTGGTCAAAACAAATCAAAATACCCCTGTTCTGAGATTCCCTTTTGTTTAAACACTCCTTGTCCTCTGTATAATCATTAAGACTTTAAACAATTGACATATGACCCCAATAATATAAAGTGATTTGTATAAAGAGTACTAATTGATTTTTAGTGGGATTGCTGTTTTTTATGCATTGTAAGTAATAGATATATCCCTTTTTGAAAAAGTCATGTTTTTAATTAATATAAATAGTGCCTCACAGAGAACCTTTCTTAAAGATAACACAAAACTATTTACATGTATACAATAATAATTTTAAACACACTTTAATGTCTTTATATGCAGTTCTCAATCTCAAACTGAACTAAAAAAAATTAACTGAACTGAAAAAACATTTAGTTTATGAAAATTTACCAAATTTCTTGGCAGTTTACACAAGACACTGACTAAGAACTTCATCCTAAAGGCTTAAACTTAATTCCACCATCTACCTTGTGCAATCTCATACCCAGAGCCTGCGCAGGCTCTGGGTACGAGATTGCTATCTCGTGGTGAACATTTGGTTACTAGGCTTCCTCACCAAAAAAACTGGTCAAATGTCCCCAGGTCGACACTCATGTTGAAAAGCATGTTGTCAAATGTCTCCAACCTCCTCTGAAGGCTGTCATCTATGAGCATTGAGCAAAAGCCTGACCAAAAGGATGGCATCTCATGTTAACATTGATAGGTGTATAATGTCATCCATGATGTCATTGAACCTTTGACTTGTATATATATATATATATATATATATATACAGTAGGCCTGGCATGTTTTTTTGTATTTTTA
Source organism: Paragorgia papillata (assembly GCA_035771165.1). Taxonomy (NCBI): domain Eukaryota; kingdom Metazoa; phylum Cnidaria; class Anthozoa; order Scleralcyonacea; family Coralliidae; genus Paragorgia; species Paragorgia papillata. The sequence goes on from JAWNZC010000400.1 coordinate 1,508,956, forward strand.
CTTGTCTGAAGATGACTTTGAAATAAAGTCAAAATATCACAACTTCACATGTGGTGCATGTGGTACTGTACCTTTGTGAGCTTGGTGCAATGTGACAGATGTTCCCTAGACGTTCATCAAGCTCAATTACTCAGAAAAGATTTCTAAGCCCCAGACAGGGTTCGAACCTGCAACCTGCTAAAGTGGAGCTTGTTAAATGAATGGCATTGTTACAACTTGTTTAAAACAGCCTTGCTACCAGCCTGGTGTGAACACATCCTGCTATAAAGGAGGTATCTTTATTACATATAAAGACACTGATTAAACTAATTTCTTTTGAATTTTCCTCATGAATTATTAATGAGTTTTTGAAGTACAATAAATATATATAGTGGCCTAAATGTGTGGTTGCTATGATACAGGAACACGTATTGCTTTCACACGTTCAAATCATAATGAAGATGTTTCTTTAAACGATTAGTCAGTGACTGAATAAACAACAGTACTATTAACCGACAATATTGATAAACACATCATATTTTAAACTACGAAAGTTGAAGCTGCCTACTTTATAAATATTATAGACTGTCTGGCCGAAAAGTTAAAAATTCGCACATACCTTGAAGTCCTTCCAGGCGTGCTGTTCGGTGTTCAAGCAAGCCACAGCTTACATACGGTCCAAAATTAATCTTCACTTTGTGCTTTGTCATTTAATTGCAATAAAATATATCCTTTGGTCCGTTTTTCGTACACAGCTTGGAGAGTTGAACCACTTCGTTTGAGGTCCAAAACCATGTTGAGCCCACAAACACCACTAACCCAGCGGTGACACGGTCGTCGTAAACAGTCGCAAGGGTCGCAAGCACGTCGCAAGTATTAATAATTAATAATAGCTCGTAACTATACCGCGATTACCGTCATTTATTTCAAAATACATTGTATGTAAACATATAGTATTTTTCTACGCGCACATGGATAACAGCGTTCACATTTTACCAAATCAGCCTGGGATAGGTTCTTATATTCTTATATTAATAAACTCTTAATTTCAGCATGAGGTTCTTAATAGTCGTAGGTTCTTGTTAGCGGGTTTTTACTGACACTGTATTTGGGTGTTCGAAATATCGACAACGACGACATATGCTGCCAGATTTCAGACGAAGGATTTCGGAAGAAGTCTATTTGCTTCATGTTCAAGCAGAAGTTTTTTGGTGATACATCGATTTCAGTGATGTTTTCCAAATTTTAGAAGTGGAGGAACGCTCACTGAAGTCAAATGGGCGTGGCCACTGGTCGTAAAATTTAATGGGCGTGGCTCCTGTCGTAAAAGTTAATGGTGTGTTAAAAGACTACTAAAAGCCTGGCTCGGGCTAGCTGGTTGGCTAACTTGGTTGAAAACGAGTACACTCATTGACTCAAAGCAAAAATAGTGCGATGTTGAACGGTGTTACACTACGTTTAATTTTTGTTAGGGGGAACGGCGGTTCCCCCGACAAAAATAGTGGGTGAACGCCGTTCCCCCGCGTTCCCCCTGAAAAACATCACTGATCGATTTCCCTTACGATTTCCCCTCTAGTCAACACCGCTGCCAAACGTTTTGCGCCTGCGCGACATCTAAGCTCTATATATAACTATCTTGTTCCCAGAGCCCGCGATCCTTAATCCTTTTGGCCCTGAAGTGTGTATAGTCCCAATCTTCTACGCGGTCTGGTCAAGTCTGATCCAGTCAAAAGACCGCGTTGGAGACTGGAACTACACGTACTTTAAGGCCTACATGTCCGCCATGTTTGACTTCAATCTTTGCCCGCTGAATGAACAGCAGATATCACTCCAGTTAATTATATAGAGAGAGAGAGCTCACCGTACCTCAACAAAGAGCGGGAAAACACTGAAATATTTGGACTGTTCTGAGAGATCCACAGAAAACTGACAAAAGTTAAGATTATAAGCATACTACGAAAAAGATAAAGTAGGTAATTTGTGCATGGCTTCTTTTTTGTCAATTTTGCAACATATTCTGAAATTCCCCATTCGTAATTTTCATGTCCCGTTTTTTAAAACACAAATGAATAGTCAAGGCTTACTGCGTGGGAAATACCACGGCTATTTCCCATATCTCTTGCAATGTTTACTCTTGGTAATTCACGCATGCGCAAACGTTTGACAGCGGTGTTTGATAGACCACAAGTAGAGTTATGCAATGACATGGTCCTTCTTAATAGATCGAGGTATCATTACCTTCAAATTATGAAGCTTAACCAACATTAAAACCACCATCTGATTGGACAACCTTTTAAAAGGAATCCTCACCCCCATACCACCCCCCGGTAATCACGCCCCCCGGAAACCCTAAACCTAACCACAACCCTCCGGAAAAATGTACCTCCTCTCAGACCCCGACCACAGCACCCCTAAAGGATTTTTAGCTTTATGTGTTCAAGATTAACATCCCGCATGTGGGATGGTTATATTAGATGGTTAAGCTTCATATTTTGTAACCGATGATACCTCATAGATCTTATAAGTGGAATATTCCTATCCTGAGCAATCAGAAGCCACGACATACTCACGCCGCAAGCAAAACCTGGAAAATAGGCTAAAAAACAAACATGGCGTCCGCAAAAATTTCGCTGCGAGTGAGGTAAACATTGGCACGAAAGTAATGGAAATTTAGTCAGTTTGACATTTCCGAATAAGAAATGAATTCGCTTGTGCCTATGGAGTATATCTCCGAGTTGTCCGGCCCTATTGTCATCCGCTACTGGTGACGGATCACTTTGATTTGTTGTGAACCTGCGAGGTTTTGACCAAAATTACCCCCCTAGGGCTTAAAATGATCCTGAATGATCCCTTTTTAAAATAAGACCTTTATAACGATATGCCATGAAGTATTACCCGAGTTCTGACCTGACTTCCCTTCTGTTGAAATCCCGCGAGGATCATGGAGTATGGATAAGAACAAAATGGCTTTTATTTGTCAATATATAAGCGAAACCAACGAAAATTTAGGCTCTAACAACTCCGAAAGTAAGTATAAGCATTTGTTTGTTGTAATTATTTCGTAGATTAGCAATAATTTGGTAAAATTTGACGAAAACCATCTCGGCCGAGTCAGGCAAAATCGAAGAAAATTCGCCGAGAGTTGTCGGCGAGTTGTCGGCGTTGTAATGGCAAACAGGAGTAAATATCACTCAAAATAACTTAAAATCTGAATAGCTGACTTAAAAACGATCTTACTGATGTATTTTGGTCGTATGTTCTTGTATAATTCTGTTTAAATTTGTAAATTTCAAAATAAGTTATGATCGCTCGCGGCCGCACCATGGGGGGTCACAATGGGGGGTCTCAATGGAAAATCATAAAAAATCAATATAATATTTGCTTTTTATTGTATTGCTTCAATTTTTTCAATTTGAATTTGTGAAATGCTGCTTTTCATTTTACATGATCCAAAATTTGGTGTAAAGTCATTTCTCGTTAAATATTTAACATTTTTTGGATTATAATAATATTATTAATAGTAGTAATTAGCATAAATTAGCATAATTTGCAAAATGGGTTGTCTGACAAGATCCGAAAACCCAAAATTTGAATAGTAGAGGTAAAAACGATTCAAATGATATATTGTGGTATTATTTTTGTGTTATTATGCCATGTTAATTCACAAATTGCCAAGACCACCTGCTGTGACTGGTTTTCGGATCGGACAAGATATAAGATAAAGTGATAAGGCAAGTTTCAACGCAGAAAGACTAAAATTGTAACCCAATTAGAATGTACCACACTAATATACTTTTGAATGGTTCATCGTTTCCATTTACTTTTGACGAGACATATTTTATATTCGATTCCATAATTTATTGATATGCTCCCTTTGGGCTTTTCAGCTTAAAATTACAGTTTGAAAAAATTAAAAATTCTTAAAATAGTTACAATTATTATAAGTTTCAGTCTAATTATTAATAAATTAATGGTATTAGGTTCTACTAGACACAATTCTTTACCGGATTTAATTGGCTTTTTCGCTGATTGCATGGTCAATAAGACAACAAAATTAATAAGCTCTACTCTGATTGGTTTGTATGCATTTAACTATGAATTATTTACATAATAACAGGATTTTCCCACGAGCATAAATAATGCATAATTGTCCTGTCACTTTTCCTTCCCTTCATTCTAGCGCGCTCGTAAACACTTTCGGTAAATTTTGATTGGCCACCAAAGTAGCATTTTAATAGTTAGGGGCGGAAAACCGCCATAATTGTATCTGGCTTTATTTCTCGGCCGTGTAGAGTTTATTTTCTACTAACCCGGTATGCATGGTTCGTTAGTCTAATATATATAAAAAAATTCCGAAACAAATTCAGAAAAATCCGGGGGAAACCCCCCAAAACAAACGAAACACGTTGTTTCGGTTTGATTTTATGTAAATATCTATTTTTTGTTATCGTACGCGCGAAGGACTGGGAAGCACTGGAGACCGCTGGACAAAAGCAATGTAAACGCAAGAAACGTAGGACGAACCGAACCAACCTCGTACCCAGGGCCTTCTCTGCTTTCAAAATGGCGCGAGGAGAAGACCCTGGCAAAGGCTGGTCACGTGATTCCAAAATACTCCAAGCACGATCGGAAATGGCGGCTGTCGAGGCTCGCGAAATACGGGCTGACCCGTATAAGCTACGCATGCGTAGAACGAATATCTTGCGTGTAAACGTCATCAATACACGGCCGACGGGCTGCACACTTCAGCGAGGACACCCCGCGGAGCTCAAAGTCAAACATCTCCGCTCAAAATCGTCGCTCGACCATAATTTCTTCACGAGCGCATAGCACGAAGGTTGGGCTTGCCATAGAATACGGTTTGTTGACAACTCGTGGAATTTTCAGGATGTACGAAGCCATTACCCCTTCTCAAATTCATCAGTTTCAAATGTCCTCAGAAATCACTTGAGCCAGCACGCACGTGGACTGCGAGCTGCCCCATGAAAGTGGCCGATTTTCTATGCGATTTCCGATCGTGATTCTTGGAGTATTTGGTCACGTGGATAATTTGAGCTTCGCCCGTCCTGTGGGGAGCGGTTGATGCGGTTCTTATAAACGTACACAGCCGGAAACGCACATGTTGTAACAGGTCTGCAGCCTGTCTGTTATCATGAACAAGCCGATATCCGGATGCGTTCGCACGCCTTGTTCCGGTTTGTCGTGACAAATCTGCAACGGGTTGTTTGCAAGCTTGTTGCAAGTTGTTCTGACAAGCCGGAACAATATTGTCGTTATCAGACCTGTTACAACTTGTCCCAACAACTTGCTGCAAGCTTGTTGCGAGCATATCGTAACAATATTGTCGTCATCAGACCTGTAACAACTTGTGAACAAACAGTAACAAGTCTGCAGTTGACAAGTTGTAACAAGCTTGATGAAACACGCGTTATTCCCGCGTTGTTCATGCACTGATTCTATCTGAATTATTAGATTTCTTAAGTATAGAAATAACGAAATTGTCACACCCTGTGATACTTTCGTGATTTCTATACTTAAGGAATCTAATTCAGATAGAATATAGACAAGTCAAATATAATTTACACAACTGCAAATATCTATCAAAGTAATTTTATTTTACAGAAGACAATTCAATACATTGCAAAAATTTAGTCCACCGATGAAAGCGAGTTCACTCACTTATTTGAATGTTTTAGTACGTTCATGCAAAATAACCACAATATATTTAACTGCATGCATGAATAAACTCAACACTAAAGGTATAAGTAACAGATAATAAGATAAATATACCGCTTCTTTTTGAACGTTGGTACGCCTCAGCATCCGCTTCATTCGTGGTTGGCACTCTGAAAGTTTCAGTCTGATCACACCGTTGACATTTCTTTACGTTGAGTGCTGGACCAGCAGACCAGTTCAGTCCCTTTTAACAGTACGTACTTGCATAGATACTTGAAAGTAAATTAAAAATAGAAATGAACTGCCACTCCCGACACACTTGTTCTCGCTGTTCTTGAATGTTGCCAACGACTGTTATCATTCCTCAAATCCAATGAGAACTTCTTCCAAACGGTGAACGAATGATGATTGAACATGAACCAGAGCCATATTTCAGTCACATATCATGTCTCGATCAAAACCGATAGACTTTTATCCGTGGAATCGTGGATGGCCAGTCTGTTTCAACTTTCAAACTGTGAAAAATAAAATTTAGCCAACGGTCGTCCACTGTGACGCAAGTTTGTTTTCGTGATCTCATTCTCATTGGCTGGTGATTGTATTTTCTCGCATACTATGATTGGCTCTCTGAGCATAAGCTGATGCAAGCTCATTACTTCCTGTTTTCAGCCTCGAAGCTTCGAACTTTATTTACAAGCTTCGAAAGAAACACTTTGAAACTCAAAGATGTTTCTGACAAACAGAACTTGCCCACAAAGATTAAATTGGAAATACAAACAGGGCGTGTAACAAATCATCACACAAGCAGTTTTATACGTTCGCCGAAAATCGCTTATAAGAAAATCCTTGCCGTGAAGTGCCGTGGCCGTATTAAAGGAAACAGTTAAAGATATTTTGAGCTAAGTTCTTTTTTGTGGTTATAAACCCCAAAATATGCCTATTGTGAACTTGAACATAAGATTGAAGTGATAAATATGTGCATTATGATCGTATTAACGTTTCTATAGCTTTGATAAGTCGATATCTTTCAAAAAATTTCAAACTGAATTAGTGATGTCTCGACATGCCTGGTCGCTATGGCTGTCTTCGTAGTCAGTGTGTTGTGATATCAGAAACCGACTTTTGACCGTGTTTGAATAATGTTGTGCCGTCTTTCTCCTGAACAACTATAGTTATTGAATATTGTTTATTTTTTCTTTGTTTCAAACACTTTTTCGTTCACAAAAAACGTTTTGAAGTTTTACACATTCACAAAGACGTAATATAAAACACTAAATAAACGTTCTCTCTGCTTCAAGTGAACGGCTATTTAATATAATATTTGTTCAGTCTGTAACGGTAGTCCCATGCAGTATTGATTTATTAGGAAAACTGGCGTGTTATACTTATAGCAGCTTTGGGGGAACTGAGTAATCAAAACAGTAAACCTTTTATATTTACAATGTATATATTCTACACTCGAAATTTTCCTTCTCCAAAAATTACCTGTTTACACTCGTAATAAAATAACACCACAACCAATTTGTGTTCGACCGAACGTGATAAAGCAACCATAAATTAATTTGTCTGCGCTAAAAAGCTAAAACACACACAGCAAAACGCCCATAAATTGTAAGGATTTTATTTGAGGTTGAATGCAGACTTGTTCCAATTTGTTGTGACAAACAAAACACAGGTTGTTATTAACAAGTCCGTCGCAAGTTGTTGTCAACTTGGTGCAAGCTTGGCAATAACATCTTGCGACAAGCCTGTTGGAACAAGTTGGAACAACCTTGTTGACTTCATCAGACTTGCTACAAGTTGTTCTATCAGATCTGATATTCCATGTTCTCAACAGGTCTGTTACAACTTGTCCTAACAACTTGTTACGGCTCTGCGGCCAACATGTTGTAACAGATCTGTTGTAACAAGTCTGTTAGAGCATGATGAAATCAACAGGCTTGTTGCAACTTGTCAACAGCTTGTAACAAGCCCGAAAATCCTGCAGGTTGTAACAAGTCTGTGAGATTTCTGGCTGTGTAGAAGATTGTTGCAAATCCTGTAACGTTATTAAATAGATATATTTCAAAATTTACGACATTTGCAGGATAATTCATATTTGTTGCCGTCAATCGCCAGAAATGAAGCCGAAGGCGACGATCATAAACTGATAAACAGAAATCCGCTTTCAATAGAACTACTGTGGTTTATACAGGTACTGCTACATACACTTAAAATATTCGAATGCTGTTGATTGTTGGAAGTTTATTTACCGTCCAATATAGTACATTTATGTTTCTTGTCCACACGTTTTGGATTTGTGGAAATTTAATTGTTGCATCTGTCGATTTATACTCAAACGGCATATTCGAAATCGAATCTGCTGTCCTCGTTGACTTTGAGATTGTACTTTAGTACAAATATTCGATCAACAACAATACGATCGACGAACATTATAGATCAGCACTGAAGACTTTGACTTTGTATATTTCTAAACTTTTTAAATTAGATTCGGAAAGTCCAGAAAGCGAAATAAACACTTCTTGCTTGCATAATAAAGCAAATATGTTGTACTGCAGACGCTTCTTACTAAACACGGTCATTAACTGATTTGATAAACTTGTTAAGAGAATGTCTTGTTATTTGTACGGTTTAGTTATTCTTGAGTGCCTAAATAGTTCGCTGAATAGTTTTACACACGCAAGCCAACTATACTCTGTTTATCAGTGACTGTACCGCGCCCCCCCGGTACAGTGTGAGTCACTCATCAAAATATTCCAAAATTATTGGTGTCACGTGACCAGCCTTTGGCAGGGTCTTCTCCTCGCGACATTTTGAAAGCAGAGAAGGCCCTGGGTACGAGGTTGGAACCGAACGTAGATTCGAGTTTTTGATTTGTTTCGAAGGCATATATTTTGTTATTTATAGTTTGTTGTTATTGATATTAAAAGAACGTCGTAGACAAACGTATTGACAGTTCCAACCATAGGGAACACACGTCGCTACGCTTTTCTTCAGCGACCGTTAAATGCCGTCCCGACCAAATAAAAATCAAGCTTTATGTATAGGCTGGTGTTGTGTTTTTAAACACAAACGTCTTAAAAAAAGTCGTTTGATTGTTCGTGTAAATACGGTGTTTCCAGACCAAGATTCTTGTGTAGTACCCGGAGTTTTGAAAAAATAGTATCCCAATCTAAATACTGTCCTTGCAGCCATCTTCGAGTGGATTCACCCAGCGGAAATGCTGTTCTGCCATGCAAGACTCTTGTGTTATGAAATATGGCTATCTGTCCTGGGTGGAGATTAACCTTCACGAAGTTTTCTGGTTGATACAGCAATTGATTGAATTTATAGTAAGCATCGTAAAACTTGACAATTTCGTCCGGTGTAGCATCACCAAATGAGTCCGATACGACCGAGTTGTTGAACAAAATAGTTTCAAGACGGCCATTATGGTTAAGCCTGAAAGAAGACATACAAAAAGTATAGGTTAGGGCCTGTTTACATGAGGCGAGTTATCTCGGGGGTAGGGGGGGGGGGGGGGGGTAAGATTATCCCGAACTCCCAAGATATGTCGATGTTAGACTATGTGCACACGGTAACGTTTCCACAGGGAACTCTAACATGTATTTTTTGTTTTAAACAGTATATACATCCATACACACATACATATTATATATAAATTACCGTATAGTTTAGTAGTGTCCTTGCTCTTGCCTCTTGTTGCTCCAAAACAGGCCGAATGAAGGATTCAAGGATTTTCTCGTACTCAACCCCCGCTCGGCCAACTCGCCAGGCGGAGAGAAGAAATAATAAGAGAAGGGAGGAAAGCACTTCACGTCATGGCTTGATCATCACCGCATATAGCATGGAACGGAAGTAAACCCTCGAATTTCAAATTCAAATTTTAAACGGATTAACGGAAGTTAGAACAGCTCGTAAATTGTAAACAATTAATAAATGGTATGGACAAGCGATCCCCTTTAATTATAAATGTATACAAGCAAGAAAAAAAATCATTAATATTCACTTCCGTTCCAATGTTCCATGCAATATGCGGTGATCATCGAACCATATCGAACTATATACTTCTGTCTTTATGATTCTGATCTTTCTCGTCCGATTTTCTTCGTAAAACTTCGCACACTTGTTTGTCTATGTTATAACATTACACAGAGCATAAATTGTTCCACGTTTATAAACTGTAACAACCGATATGGGGTGATCGTCAATCCATGACGTGTTGCTTTCCTGCCTTCTCTCTTTTTTTCTTCTCTCTGCCTTGGCGAGTTGGGCGAGCGGGGATTGAGTACGAGAAAATGACCAAAAGGATCGCAGGCTCTGTGTACGAGATTGTCTTGAATCCTTCTTGATTCGGCTCGTTTTTGGAGCAACAAGAGGCAAGAGCAAGGACACTACTAAACTATACGGTAATTTATATATAATATGTATGTGTGTATGGATGTATATACTGTTTAAAACAAAAAAATACATGTTAGAGCTCCCTGTGCGTTTCCGAGAGTTTTCGTATTGTTTACTGTTCTCAAGGGAATCGAGAACAATCAGCTGATTACTTGAAACAATACGAAAACGCTCGGAAACGTTACCGTGTGCACATAGTCTTAGTTCATTTCAGACATTGATATCTTTATAATATTATACCTCAACTCTAAATTGTCCAATCAGAAAGCTTGATTTGTACCACGTGATCAGTCAATTAATCATTACGTCACTCGGGGTAATTTTTTTGTGGAATACCCTCCCTCCATAATTGTATATATTATATCTCAACTGTAAATTGTCCAGTCAGAGAGCTTGATTTGTACCACGTGACCAGTTAATTTATCGTAGAATTACCCTCCACAGCGGGGTATTCGAGGTTATACCCCGCTGTGGCGGGGTATTCGAGTTCGTGTACGACGCGTGAATGTCACGCACGATTCACGAAGCTGTCAACAATGGCGGAGTTTGGCGAGATAAGAAAACGTTTCGCCTGAACACTCAGATGTTGACAAGAAGATTGTTAGGTTACAAGAAAATAAGGATTCAGGGAATACAAAGAAAGCAACAAACAATGCATCCAGAAGCCTTGAGACGACAAAGGAATGGAAACAGACAATGAAAAGCGGACAAAAGTTAAGCTAAGCTAACTTTATTAACATTATTTAAGCTTTTTTTGGAAAGATTAATTGTTTCGATATAATATATAATTTATAGACCTTTCGCTCGGGGAATTCGATGAAATATTACCCCTCGAGATGATATATCCCTCGGGCATACCTCGGGGTAATATTTCATCGAATTCTCCTCGCTCCAGGTCTATAAATGATAATTGTTATATACGAAAGACTTTCGTTTGCCAAAGATAAAATCCTATTGGTCAAATCATGTTCACGTGTTGGTCAACAAACTCAATGTTTCTTTCTGCCGAGGTAAACATTGCACTGTTTCCCTCTGACGTCAACAACGAAGAAGGAAACAGTGCACTGTTTCCCTCTGACGTCAGATTTAATCATGCGTTGTTCACGTGAATACACAACGATTATTGCATCAGATCAAGAACTTTGGACTTTTCGGAACATTTTGAAAACAAGAGCTGTTTCGAGCTTGTAATCGTATTTAACGGAACTGTACTGACAATTGTAATTCTATTCAGATTACAACTCAAATTGCTGAGCCGGACACAAAAACTATGAAAAACCTGGGGGAAAATTCTGGAATGTGTTCTCCAAACCATGATGCAGCAATATGCTTCTGGAGTTTAAAAGCGTAGATGTTACCTTCTTTTATATCCAAATGTTCATTCCTTAAATCGACTAAATTAAAAGTCTCCGGGTGGTAACTGGCTTAGAGTGACCCGCACACGTGCTGTACCTAACTTATATACTCGTTTCCCGTCATGCAATACACCTACCTCGGATATCGATGACCTGACGAAGGGGCAGGATGAAACATCCCTAGGGGTGATTTTTAAATTCTTGTAGGGTTTTTAAAAAAAAACTCAGATTGTAGCCATAGTTTATATTTTTTGGGCACCTCGGTTTGGGCGCCAAAACCGGTGTACCGGCGTCTCAAACCCCCTCGATACGGCCCTGCGAACAACTGCATTGAGCCAAAACAAACTTACTGTAACTACTAAAAAAATATAGGATAACTTTAATAGATAAATTTAAACAAAATAACAGTTATTATAATACAGTTTATCGTTTAAGAGATGAATGAATTGAGATCATCCTACATGTTTACTTTTTAAAATAATAAACTATTAACGTTCAACTTTGTTTTTGAAAAGTGATGCAATTTTTTTCTTGCTCAAACTTGATATAGGATATTTTTTTTCTCTTTGTGATTCAATGCATGCTTTTTCCCCCTTCCCAAACCACCTTGCAGGATTTTTTTCTTCTGAAATAACCCCCCCCCCCCAACCCCCCCCCCCCCCAAAAAAAAAAAAATAAATTCAAATGGTCGGCCCCTAAGCCAACCTTAAATTCTAATTAAAGCAATAATCATTCTAATTTTCATAATTAGCAAAACTGTATGGAATAACTGTTTTATTACATACACAAGCTCTGGATATGAACAGCATAAAATTGCAAATTTATTATAGTAATTGAAATAGATTTAATTTTCTCTCTACATCCGCCATGCGTAATGAAGACAAAATGTGAATAAATTATGTCACGTCAAAGGGAAACGCCGAAGGCATTCATAACAGTCCGAACGAAGAAAGTTTCGCTCTGCAAAACAACTTTACCGATCGAAAAAAACGTATTTATGATAGAACTGAGTTCAACAAAGTCGGTTGTAAATGTTCACATTGCACTGGTGGAAGTTAAACACCGGACTTTTTGTCGTGGAGCTGTTGCGTTTGTTGAATGTGATCGACTGATTGTTGACAACTGTCGTCGACTGTGCATGAAGTTGACCAAAAGAAACCAAAGGAACATCGGCTGAACTACTGTCTTCCTATGTAGAAATCTGGTTCTCTTTATCTGCGTTTGTTTGATTCACGATTGCAGGAATTGCCGAGTCGTTGGGGCTAATGTAGCTGCTCAAAATCGAAGACATGATCTCCTGTTGACGTGCGGATGGCCGGCTGCTGTAAGACTCGATGGATGTATCGGATTTATGACCGGTTACAGACTTTATTAAACGGGTTTCTACATGAGCATTGGCCAAAACCGTGATGGAAGTTGCTCTTATAGAGTGATTTGTCAAAGAAGGCTCAATACCAGCTCTTTTGTTCATCACACGAAGCAAATTGCCCAGATTGAATACCAAACCACGTTGTTGACATCAAACTTATTGGATTTTGAATATTTTGGACGCTGAAAGAGACTTTCACAGGCAGGATTTAGATGCTTCAAGTAATTTTTGATCGTTTCGACAGGGCAGATGTTTGAGTCTCGAATACCGAAGATTTTGCCATCGGACTCGTCTTCGGTGTCGCCGAGGCCGCCTTGGTGATTTTTTGTTGCCAAAACAGAACCAGCAACTTCACGGTTGAGCTCAAAAAATTCTTTGCCGTCAGGTGTTGACCTAAGAATGAGCATGTTTGGTTTCAGCTGCCTTTGGTTTTCTCTGCCTCTCTTGCCGAAGTAGAAACTCAAGTAAAACCAAACTGTGCGGAAGAGTTGTGCGGGGTCTACGCTGTTGGCTGGTCCCAATTCGCCGGTGCGGAAAAGCAACTGGATTTGCTCTTTTGAAATGGATTTTTTTGTGGACTACTCCAGCTATCTTGCCAGACTTTCTCAAGTCTTTGACGAAAGCATCAAGAACAGCGTTGGCTTCAGCAAAGGTAGGGTCACAAATTATGCTAAAACCTTTGTTTGACGTTTTTTTGAGAAACCTACCAATGGCAGCTCTAATGGACTTCATTGTTGTTGTTTTTGTAGTACGAGCCATCTTTCTGCCAGAAGTGTAAAATTGCTTTAAGCAAGAATTTAACTCTGGTTTGGACCTTTCTGTTATGTATTTGTCAAATTTCTTTGTAAATGTAAACCATTCTAGAAATAGAACCAAGCAGAAACGCTAAAATTTAATTTTTTAAAGGCCAAAAATATTTCTAGCAGCGCCACTTTACGTCGCCGTTTTATTAAAAATATAAAAGTTTGTACAGCTTTTTGTAAAACCTGGTTGTTTTACCTACCGTCAAATAATTTCATTCCAAATTTTGTTGCTTTCTGCGTGCATTTTGGTGTACTTCTTTCAAGTAAAACTTGAATTTCTTCTTCGTTTAATTCTGCAAATCTGGCAGCCATTTTTCTAGATTTATCTACTAGTAGGATATATATATCTTATTAGATGTTTTCGTATGTAGTATATTTTTACGAGTTGTGCCGTATTTTGACGAGCCCGCAGGGCGAGTCAAAATACAAACAACGAGTAAAAATATACAGCGATACTACACACCAAAACATCTAATAAGAGATTTCTTATACAACTGCTCTGATCAACAAATTTTTATGGAAAAAGAAAACTTTAAAAAGGCCAGAGAAGTAGCGTGACTTGCACCAGGACAAAATAATAAGCATACATGAAGTAGTCTCCTGTGTGCTAAATTTGATTGGCTAACAATCCAAATAAACAGTGCAAATAACTAACTATCCCAATATCGCTGTATATTTGCACTAACTTTTAGCGTTATTTGGACAGTTTTTAATGTAGTTATATAAGAGCTATTATTATATAGCATGCTATCGGATATGAGCTTTTGCATAATTTGATTGGTTCCCTACTACCAGGCTATCAGCTCATATCCTGCTAGTAGAGGAAAAACAAGATGACGGCATGTTTTTTTAAACTGCCGAAAAGAGTTGAAATTGACGGATTTTTATACAGAAAAACATCAACACCCTCAAACCAATGTATAAAAAAACAACATTGTGTAAAATCACATTAACAAATACACAATTCAGCATGTCAAATGGTAAAATTCACCTAAAAATTACGTCTTTTTACTTCAAAAACCCGACTAAATAAACGGGTTGATATTAATTTGTTGCCAAACAAAGAAACTCACGGTTAAAATCAAGCTTACAACACACATTTCGTAGGAGATTACCAGTAAAGAGACTTTTTTTATTTAGATAAGCATTTGTAGTAGTAAAAAGCATGTTCTTTTTCAAAAACAACCAACTAAGTAATTTAGTTTCACTGCCGAAGGTGTTTCAGTTTCATTTTTGCATGAAATCAAAACCTTTTTCACGACAGCAACGCTAATATAAACAACTGACACACCTTTTGACTTCATAAAGATAAAGGTACCTTTTAATCTTTTTTGTTGATCTGCTTAACACATTTTTTGCCTCTCGAGCAACATTTATAGCAACATTAAACATTTCGAAGCTGTTTACCGAACAGCTCAGCGAGAAACTCTATGTGAATGCATCATTACGCATGGCGGAACTCGGAAGTATTAGTTGCCTGTGCCGGAAGTTTGTTGTTTCAAAGATTTCGCTGTAATTTTTTCTCTTGTACAGCGTTTGGCTATATAATAAAACAGTTATACCATTCGCTCTCGTCGTATACGAACTAATAGCCAATTCGGCGAAGCGCCTCGTTGGCTATGAGCTCATATACGACTCGAGCTCATGGTATAACTGTTAAATATACACTGATGAGCTGTATAGTACAGCGAAACACCGTGTCTGTAGATTGAACTATGTACGCTCCTTCACTTCGGTGTGGTTGAGCACTCTGTGAAGTTGCCGTGGGTACCTATTAGCGATAATACAACGCTCACTACACTTGTGGAAGTTTGAGCACTCTGGGCTCATGCGCACTTCACGCTATCTGAATTTTCACCGATGCTGTCCCACATGCGGTTGTCACCGACGATCGCATGTGTATAAGTAATTGAAGAAATTCATTCAGATTGTTCCAAGCTACACTGATGAGCTGTAGCACAGCGAAACACCGTGTCTGGAGATTGAACTATATATACTGTATATATAAAGGTTTTTTAGACTAACTAATTTATTTTGATCGTTTAGCTAGTTGTTTTACCGTATTGTTGGACCAGAATATCCCATAGAAAACTCGCCGTGCAGATCCGCTCCCAGGTCTATGAAAGGTACATTAAAGTTACACAAGACTTCAAAAGCTTCGGGATCGAGTTTCCTTAGTTGCATGGCAGCATTGAAGCCATCCACGTAAAGACTCGCACCACCTCCTGAGGTAGTTTGTTCGATGCAATGAAAACACTGAATCTAAAACGAGAATCCAACTGTCAGAATGTTTGATGCAAAGGCACAAAAAATTATTATTGTTATCCACTATTGATACAATCTCGATTTTGATTGGCTAAAAGCATACTACTAATTCCAAATGTTACTGTATCTATTCCGTCATATCTACCATAGGCAATCGAGATATGGTCTGGAAACTCAGTTGAGTCTTTGGTCTATCTTTTTGTTCGCCTTTATGCATTTTTGTGCACGGTGCACGGTCACTGAACAGTGTATTTTAGTATAATGAACGAATTGCCCAATAGCAACGTTTCAGTTCAATCACTCAACCGTGCTATTTAAATACTAATAAACCTAAAACAAAGGATGTGCACGGTGTAAGGTACGGTCCAACATAAAATCCCAGCTCATTATAGGCGCTTTGAAGTTTGCCGAGTTTCCAGACCTAATCTCGATTGACTATGTATCTACAGACAGTAGTATTTATTATACATTTTTTCTAAATCCTTGATTATAATTGGTCAGAAAGTTGATGAGAATTCTTGAGATCTGCACTTTTAGTCGTATTTGCCGCTGTGATTGTCAGATTCTGAGCCCACAATGCTATTATCTGTAGTTTCTGGAAGTATTAACTGTAGGAAAAAGGACTTGCATGTCCTTGCTGACGTGACATGTCCGGCTTGGCACACCGAAGAAAAGCGCGGGGAAGAAGCAACTGTCTTTGAATTACGTTTTTTGAACGTTTTTTTTCCGTTTTGAGGGAGTGATTTTGCACCGTGTAACACGCAGAGCCTTTAAACTTGTAGACGCACGTACGCAGTGCGTACCTATGTTTTTAATTTGTATATTTTCCCCGTTTAAATTGCCTTGCACTTGCGTTCGAGTGAACGAACCAAGTAGCAGATTTTTTCTCTGTTTGTCCGGTATGAGCGCGGCTGGGATTGGAACCCGCGACCTTCGGTTTATTATTCCGACGCTCTACCTATAGTTCTACGAGCGAGGTCAAGTTGGCAGCAAATCGGGCTGGGGGAGGTGTGTGGTAATTTATATATTGCGGCGACCTGACGAGTAGCCGCTGAGCGGCTGGTTTGTTAGGTAGCTTTATATTCTGGGAGTCACCTTTTTATGGCACGAGTAAGACACGGACACAGAAACGTGGGCTCTGGGAACGAGAATACAAGCGATGTTTTTGACGCCAAGGATTTTGGCGGCTTTTTGACGACATTATGTTTGCGAAGAAAGGCATTGAGCATTCCGCAGGTAGATAGCTCGTCAGCAGGGCGCTATAAAACACGGGCGGGGAAACGGCAATGGGAGCCCTGATCTATGTGTGATGCGCGTATACCCCCCGCATATATCACTGGTCGAGCTTCGATTCAATTTCATTTTCGAAAGTAGAGAAACATGAGCGAAGAAAACTGAGACGGCTGAAAGAAGATGCTAACGACAAAAGAATCTTCACCGATATAAACCTCCGCATGAAAAATCACAGTAATGATGGGGAAAAAATTATTCACTATTGGCTATTGCTATGGCTGATCCAGATACCTCAAGACGAAGTCGAAGACTCTACCTGTGGTCTGTGAAAGTCGAACCTCCATAATTTTGAATATATGCTGCCAAGTATATGTGCGGTTTCCAGCTTTTTTAAGCCGTAATCTTGCTGTATTTGCTCTATAAAAGTTATTTTAATGATCTATATATACCCATACATACTAGTTATAGTCTTGAATGAATCTCATGCAAATTTCAGAAGCTACGAAAAAACCCTGAATAGTCAAACCTCAAGCGGCCGTGATTATCAACTGTACTGTAGTCTGTAAAATAATGGACTTGATCAGATTTGTTTAAAACGGAGACAGAAGTATATGGTAAGAGATACTACAGTACTCTTTTTAGTATGTCCTTTAAAAAAATATCCGTATAACTATATTATCGTACGTTGGTCTCTTGTGCTGTAGATTTGCCTTGGAGTACTGTCTTCGGTATTCGACAACTGTAACACAATTTTCAGATAGAATATGATCGAATTTTGTCTGCAAAATGCAATCATTGTAGTTACCAGTTTCTCGTACAAAATATATAATGTTATTCTGCATGCCGTGAGAGTGTTTTTTAGTGGGTTTTAAAGTGTTATGATATTATCTATGACAAAATATGCTGAACTGCATATTAAGATTGTTTACTCTGGATAACACAAAGCCGAAAACGTTCTTGATCAGTTTATTGTTTATTTTAAATGTTTTCCGCTGAAGTTTGGGCAAACCTGTTAGAGTCTTGTGCCGGTTAACGTCTATAGTATTTCTGTGCACATAAAATTTGGCAAACAAAGAATACTAATCTTGTTTTTACCGTCGTAAACCAGCTTGAGTCGCACTGATGCAGACTTGTAGTAAACTTTGCAATTTTTATTTACATAATTTGGTTGAAATTTGTTTTAAAAGTCTTTCTTCTCGTTTGTTTAACATTATTGGAAACAGGGTTTTAGCATTGTGTATATGTTAATTCATGTGATTGCTCTTTGAAAGAAGCATGGGGTTTTAAACTTGAAAGCGTTAGCAGTTTTTTAGTACGTTTCACGTATTAAAGCCATAGTGGCGAGAATGGAAGACAAAATTTTCAAAAATGGGTTGGTGAAATGTCAGTTTTTACAAAAAAAGCACAAAAAAGCACGTTCGCTGACTATGTCAGTTCGAAAGCCCATTTAATTGTCTTTACGTTGGTGTATTCAAATTCACTTTTGTCGACCGATTCGCAGAGAAAACATGATTTTAACGGCGTGCGCCCTTCAAAAATTGTAAATTTTTAGAAATTTTTTCAACTCTCACGATAAACTATTGTGATTTTATTAATCTAGAATAAATCCTTGACAATATACAATTAAAACAAATTTAATCTGAAAGAGTTACTTGCTCTTTATTTGTGTTTCTATTGGCAGTAATAAGTTTTCTTCCTTTTCAAAATGAGGAATTTATCTCGGGTACTCTTTATCTTTTTGGTCGCCATTCAAATTGTGTTTTTGTTGATTTTCAGAGCCCAAGCGCGCTCGTGCCAGTCCTTTGATGCATCACACATAGCTCGCCAAATTATATGCGCGTTTCCCCGCCCGTGTTTTATAGCGCCCTGCTCGTCAGTCAAGTTAATAACTTTGCTTGTAAGTTTGTGCAGAATTGATAGCCACAGCCACACAAACTTCATGGGCTCTCGCATTGAGAACGGAAGCAGAGTTTTTGGCGCGAGAGATTTTGGCAGCTTTTTGACAATTTTTGACTAAAGGAATGGAACGCAATTAACGTATCGATATCAGGGGGTTGTGGTTAGGTTTCTGGGGTGTTGTCGTTATGTTTAGAGGTGGGGGTACGTTGGGGTCAGGGGTTGGGAATTAGTTCTTTTTATTATATAAAATAGAGTGTTTTATTGATTTTTCCGCCACTAATAAAAGTGATAATCTCACCTGTGCGATTATTTATGATAATCGCACATGTGACGATTATCGCTGAATCAGCATTGTAGTTTAATGCAATTTTTGCAAGGCAATAGGACAATTTTTTTATATAATAAACAGAACAATACATGGATGCTTGGAAAGATGAAATTTATTTCTCATGTAGAACAGGATATGTCACTCGTTCGCTTCGCTCACTCGTTCACGAGATATCCTGGTCAACACTCGAAATAAATTTCATATTTTCGCACATCCATGTATTATTCTCTATTTCTAGGCCATTTTACAATTAACGATAATCATCATTTCTAGATGAGAGGATATGCTGCCAAACAGGGCACCGCCCTTTAGCAAGTGTTTTGTCTGGTTATTGATATTTTCCCAGTGCTGTAACAGGTACCTATTTTTTGTAACCAGTTATATGTATAGTAACAATTATACATTAGCAGAAATGTAACTAGTTACTGGTAAAAGTTACGATAAAACATACAGTAACTAGTTACAGTTACAAATTTACTTTAATAAGTTTGTAACTAGTTACAAAGTTACGCCGCTTACTCCGTAAGTTTGGCTGTTAAAATTGAGAAAGCAGAAATCTTATGTCGGAAATTCGCCTCCCAAATCTCAAACACTTCACAAAGGTGTTATTATATTTATTGAAGGTTCACAAAATTCACAAGTTATTCACGATTCTCTTCACAAACTTCCCTCATTCCCTCTTGTTTTCACTTTCCCAACTGATAGTCTCAAGCTCCCCATGCTCTCGTTCCAGTACTTTTACTCGTCCAAAAATAATTACGAATAATTAAAGTTAATTATAGCTTACTGTACATTGACATAATCACGAAAATAGCAACAGTTTCGGACACTCTCCCCCCATATATAGCTCTTTCAGAGATATATGTTTTCAAAGGAAACTGAGTGCTTCAATGTTGTTGTAACTTGTAAAACGAAAAATGTAAACAAGAGTCTTATGATAGTTCTGTCTATGCATCATTCAATGGTTTTATCATCGCTGGCCAGCTCTTGGACACGTAGCCGAGCGGCGACTGCTGCATCACGCGTAGGTCGGAAAACAGGAGCTTCTGGGTTGAGTTGACCACTGTTGGTTGTGGGTTGTATGTCGCATGACAGTTCAAGAGGATAGAGGGAGGTAGTTTACTGCTCTCTCTAGATGGCCATTTACTGTCTTCAACTTGGCTGCACGAATTACTCCATCTCTGCCTGTGTAAAGCTCTTGAACTACTCCTAGTGGCCACTTACCCCTATTGCGTTCTTCGGAAGCGACGATAACCACGTCCCCCACAGCTAGACTAAATGGCTTCGTATCATGTTTCAGATTGTGTCGTTCGCGCAAGGCTCGTAAATATTCCTTGGTCCACGTGTTCCACATGTAATCTTTGCATTTCTTTAAATACTCTGCCCGCTTGCGTAAATCTGAATCGACTTGATGATGGGGTTCTAAATCAGGAAGATGAGTAGATCCAACAAACTGTAAACTGTTTGGTGTCAATGTTGGCATCTGCACGTCGTCTTCTTGCTACCCAAGAGGTCGGTCGTTCAAGGTTACCTCGATGTTCAAAAGCACATCCTGAAGTCCCTTCCAACTAAGGCAGCCACTTCCAATAGACTTGTATAGGGCGGATTTTACCAAACCAACCATGCGCTCAAATTGTCCCCCCCCCCCCCCCCCCCCCCCCGCAACCAGGGGGCTCGACTAAGGTTGAACTGCCATTTGATCCTTTCGTTGGCCATGAAGTTGTGGAATTTCTCGTCTTGTTGCACTTTGTTTAACCACTTGGCGGCGGCAGTGAAAGTTTTTGCGTTGTCTGAATATATATTTTCAGGTCTGCCTTTTCTAGCGAACAACCGCTTGAGGGTGGAAAGAAATTCTTCGGTTTCCATGCTTGTAGTTAGCTCTAGGTAGAGAGCCCGAGTTAAACTACATGCGTAGAGGACTATGTATGCCTTTCCTTCTTTCTTCTTGGTCACGCGGGATCTTATAGGGCCAGCGAAGTCAACTCCAACTACCTGGAAGGGACGGTTTCTTTCTGTCCTGTCCACTGGTAGGTTTCCCAGTGGCGGTCTATCAACATGTTTAATTTGAAATCGTCGACAACCATGACATCCTTTCACGACTTTTCTCGCTGCTTGTCTCAGTCTCGGAACCCAGACGTTTTCTCGAATTTTCGCCATTGTCAGGCCTACTCCCCCGTGCAAGGTGCGTTGGTGAGCGTCTTCGACTAGTTTTGTAGTGTAAAGGTGGCTGTCGGGTAAATATATAGGATACTGACCTTGAAGACGACCCTTGCATACCAGGACACCTTCTTCATTCCTCTGTACACCAAGGCGTTGTCTATCTTCACTTCTCTTTTCATCTTGGGTTGACTGGGCTCGCTTCACCCAAAAGGTGTGTTGGTCATTGATCTCTTGCGTTGTCAAAGGTCCCGACCGTCTCTTTTCCTTGGTCACTCGACAATTTCGCGTAAACCGAGAGATCCGTGCGTTGATTCGAATGGCTTTCCTTAGTGAAAACTTTGACAAAATCTTCTGAAGTCGGTCGGTCGATTCTATGGCAGCGTTGAAAACTTCTCTTGTTGCCTTGGTCTCTGTTTCACTTTCACGAGTTGCGATCGTCACAATATCTTGAGGCCGCTCGTCTTGGTTAGTAAGCCACGACGGTCCGTTCCACCATAGTTGGTTGTCAGTGACTCTTCCTCCCCTACTTCCCAAATCTGCGGGGTTGTCCTGGGTTGGGACATGACGCCAGGTGATATCTGGGTGGGCTTGGATTTTTCTCACTCGATTTGCTACGAATTGCTTGTATTCTCCTCCGCCTTTTAGCCACTGGAGCGCTACTGTGCTGTCCAGCCACGCATAGCATCTCTTGACAGGCATTTCGTCGAGCGCTTGTCGTACATTTGTTACTAAATTCGTTGCCATGTGAGCGGAAACGAGTTCTGGACGCGGGATTGTCAAATCTTGCTTGGCTAATCTTGCTCGGGCAGCGACTAATCCCACGTTAATACCAGCACTTTGCTTCACAATTGCATAGACGGTCGCACAAACTCCTTTTGGCACTTGCATCCCCAAATGTGTGGAGCTCGATTTCTTGGATGGCTCCGCGTTGCGTTGTCAAAGTCCTTGGAACAGTGACTGTTTTAGGCAACTCTCTCATTCATCGGCTGTATTCTGCAGCCAGTGGTTTGGGTAACGGCTCATCCCACGGTATCTTTGCCTTGCAAGCCTCTCTATAATGGTCTTTCCTTTGAGATTCACGGGTGTCACGAGGCCCAGCGGATCGTAGACTCTTGCCAGGTTACATAAGAGTTCACTCTTAGTCACAGTATCTTTCATTTGGGGTATCACGACACTCAACTGATCCTTTTGCTTGTCCCACGAAAGCCCCAGGGGACTGGACTCTGGATCACTTGATGCACCGAGCTCCTGTTTGGCAAACGTATCTTCCATTTCTACTTTGGGTTCTTCTCCTTCCAGTTCGGGGGCGTTGGAGTGCCACCTATGCAATGTAAATTTTGCATCTTGAAAGATCTTGATGGCTCCTTCTTTCAACTCTTTTGCACTTGCCACGGTTGGTTTGCCACTCAGTTGGTCATCTACATAGAGGCTTCTACGCAATTCAGCTACCAGCTCTGGTTCACGGGCTTCCCAGGATTCCAGGTGACATTCTACCACTCCGCCTAGTAGAAAGGGTGAACATACCAGACCAAATAATGCTCGGGTGAATCTCAATGTTTCCACCTTGGACTGTTCGTTAGGTTTCCAATGGAATCTAAGGGAATCTCTCTCTTCTTTCTTGATTCGAACTTGAAGAAACGCCTGTCTAATATCTCCCGTCAGGGCCACTGGGTGGAAGCGCATGCGCACCAGCACATTCCATGGGCGATTCTGAAGTGGAGGACCAGCGTATAAGCAATCATTCAGGCTTGGTGCTTATGGGGTTTCTCGGGCTGACGCATCGTAGACAACACGTAGCTTGGTTGATTCTGCTTCCATTCGTACCACAGGTTTATGAGGGATATAGAATTCTTTCCCTGTTGATGGTTCCATTGCAGTCTCAACTATCCCTTCTGACTTTTGCTGCTCAATCACCTCAGCATACATCTCTGTTTTGTCTATCCGTTGAAGCTTGTTTCGGAGTTGTGTCAGCCGACGTAGGCTTCCAGCCTTGTTGCTTGGTAGAGGAGGGTGGCTTCCTTTCCAAAGTAAGCCCGTTTCATACCATCCCTCTGGGTCTCGTACCAATTGCTCACGAAATTCTGCATGCACTGCCTCTTGGTCATATTCGGGCTTGTCTTCCAGACCCAACACGTCCAATCGACATAGATCTTCATAATCCCTCTGGGTTGATTGCGTTAAGAGCATTCTCGAATGGTCGAATTCCTTTCCAGGAGACATTATTGTCCATCCTAATTTAGTCTTTTCTGCTACTGGTTCTCCAGGAAGTCCAACACGGGGTGCTTCTGAGGTCTTGATAAAGGCATAGGCGCTTGCACCTAGAATTAGATGCACTGGCAGGAGTGGTTTAGGGTCATTGTCCTCCATATGTACTCCCTGAAGGTGTTTATAACATGAACCAATGAGTTTCTGGTAGTCTGGATTTTCGATCGTAAGCAGTTTCCCTCGGTCGACCCTTGTCACATCAACTTTCATTTTTATAGCTCTGATCTTGTAGCTTCCACACAGATGGTAGAAATAGCAACTTCACGAGTAGTTGAGCCCAACATCATCTCTATTCGCCGAGCTTCTTTGGACTGTGGTCGTTTTGGAAGTTTGTCCAGCAATGCAGCAGAAGCATAGGAGCTTCCTGCCCAGTATCAAGTAATGCCCGACATATCACTCCTTCCACATTCACGTTGACAACAGGATAAGCAACTTGGCTTGTGCCACCCTCGGTGGCTGTCTTCAAGCTCTCTTTCACGGTGCAGATTGAGGTGTGGTGTTTTTGGTTGCATTTCTGACAAAGGATTATACTTCTGCATTCACTAGCTCGGTGTTTGGGGCCTGTGCAGTTGAAGCAAAGTTTCTTTTTAGCTAGAATCCCTTTCCTTTCATCTACACTGACCACACACGTACACCCACGGGAACTGTGGTTTACATCATCACAGTACACGCACGAGCGTTTTCGAACACTTGCATTAAAAAGACTTTCTCTGTTCTCCCACGATTCTTTTCGCTTCATTTTGTCTTTGTCATTGCCACTCTCTTTATCACTGGGGTTGATGTCTCTCCATTGCTTTAATGCTTGAACAAGATGAGGTAAATCCCACTCTTGCCAGCTTTCATGCCCCCTGACTAGATCACTCTTTATTCCTGGTAACTTGTCAAGCACACTTCTCGATATTCCATTCACTCGCTCTAATTTCCCAAGGGTTTCAAGAGACTGTACGTTAAACAACAGAGTTTTATAAAAGTTATTTACCTCACAACGGTCAGCGCCCTTCACGACTGGCAACTCAAGAATGTTCTGGACATAAGCGTTAACAATTTCACTCGGTTTACCATACTCTCCTTTAAGGATGTTCTTCGCTCTCTCATATCCCTCGACGCTAAGCGGTAATCCATCGATGTCTGCCCTTACTTTCCGTTTGACAAGCTCTTTTAAATATGCAAATTTCGTGACAGGCGAAAGATCAACATTGTCAATCTCGGCGACGAACTTGTTCCAAAAGGATAACCAATTTGCACATTTCCCATCGAATTGTGTAATGGAAAGTTTTGGCAGTTTTGTTGACAAAGCTTTCTTCACCTGGTTCTGTTGGCCAGTTTCTAACGACTTCTGAAATCGTAGTTGTTGCTCCAATAGCTCACGTTCACGACTCATTTTCAGCTCATGTTTCGCTTTCTCGAGTGCCATTTCTTGTTTGTCTGACTCAGCTTTTTCCAATGCTCGATTTTCTCTTGCAACTTTGTCTTTCAAGCGTCGTAATTCCAGTGCTTGCTCGTCGGCTATTTTCAACTGCTCGTCGACTATTTTGACCCAGTCTTGCACTTGCTCTTCAGATTCCTCCTTACTGAATTTGAGCTCAACAATGTCTTCCTTCAAAGTATGACTCGCTTCGATTTTGGCTGTAATCGAAGCTTCGTGTCTGGTTATAACTTCGAGGTTTCCGGTTTCAATCACTCCATTACTCTTACTCACAGTACATTTTAGTGTTCTAAGCTTTCCATCAAGCTCTTGTAGTTTAGTCTCCATGGTTTCCCTTGATCGATTGTAATGTCTCTCGGTAATCTCAGTTTTTGGACAGTTTGTCGCTTTCCTTTGTTTGGCTTTGATCGGTCAGGTTCTTGCTCTTGTTCGAGCCACAATAATTCACTTAAATCCCGTCGGAGGTGCCACTGTGTCGGAAATTCGCCTCCCAAAACTCAAACACTTCACAAAGGTGTTATTATTTATTGAAGGTTCACAGAATTCACAAGTTATTCACTGTTCACTTCACAAACTTCCCTGTTGTTTTCACTTTCCCAACTGATAGTCTCAAGCTCCCCATGCTCTCGTTCCAGTACTAGTTAATTATATAATTATATGTAAGTTAATTATAGCTTACTGTACATTGACATAATCACGAAAATAGCAACAGTTTCCGACACTTATACTAGTATGTTACCGCGTGCCATAACACGTCGACTAATAAATTCGGAATGTACATCTTTGACTATTCCATGATTGATCCAGAATGCACTGCAGCGACATATAATGAAGACAAGAGCCTGGGAACAAGGATTGAACAGTGAACATATACACCCAGCATATCCTCTCACCTAGAACTGATGATCGTCGTTAATTGTGAAATGGCCTAGAATTACTAATAATCGTGATTTTTAAAGAACTAATTCCCACCCTCCGCCACCACCCCGAGCTCCACCTCTAAAGCTAACCCTACACCTAACCACAGCTATTTGGTGACCCTAAATCTAACCACAACCCCCCAATGGACCTAAACCTAACCACAAGCCTCCGGGAAGAAAGTCACTTCGGGAAGAAAATTATGTAATTTAATTAATTTTAGAATAAACGTAAGCACGTAACTACGGCATTGTGTCCTTACGTGATTGTTAAGTTGTTTTTGTTTATATGACGTGAGCCAGCACGATGTTGGCATTTGCTCTGATAATGCCTGGGTCAACAGGTCGAAAGCTCAACAATAAATAATAAACGTGGTGTTACCAAAAATTCTCGCTTGTCTTACTATACTTTCAAATAATTAATGTATTTTTCTACCAGTAGACTTCTCGATGTCAAGGCCCTTACCTGAGGAGCGGGATTCATGAAAGGCAGATCGATATGAAAATCTAAACTTCCTGTAGTATAAGCCAAGTTGTTAGGATCATCCTTAAGTTGCACATCGAAGATTCCTCTAAAAAAGCAACCAGAAAATGAAAAGTGCTTAAAATAGTCATATCTCGCCAAGTATAAATTATATATATATATATATATATATATATATATATATATATATATATATATATATATATATATAAATTAAGATTTGATGCTGTATCGCTACTCCGAGTTTCACGCTATCGCGATCTTCAGGCAACTGACAGATTAGGTTCTGCTATTCATTATATACATTGGCTACGTCATTAATTATTTAAGTTGGTGTTTAGTTACGTGTCGACACTTCGAAAATAATTCAGATCGTTTGTTCAAAAAGTTTTTCTTTTTTGCCTTCATCAATAAAAATTTTTCTTCCAGACATAAATTGCATCGTTTTGATCCTGCCTTGTATGCTGCTACGTGCTTTATTACAGACCACTTGATGTGGTGGTCTCGGTTTCCAATCTTCAATTTCCAGATATGTTTCGACAACTCGGTGTCGTTGGCGTATTTTACGTTTCGGAAAGATTTGGTATGGTTGCGATATCTCTGTTTGAAATCGTTGGCCGTTACTCCTATATAGTTCTTCGTTTCTCCGTTGTCTGTTGTCGTTACTTCGGCTTGGTAAACCAAGCTCTTTGCCAAACAATTTCCAGCGATTGGGCATTCATCAGGTCGTCGGCAGTTACATTTGCGGGATTCGTTGTTTGTTGTGTGGTTTTGTGTAGTGTTTTTCGTCAACGTGTGGTTGTTGTGTTTACGGATAAAGCTTTTCATGTTCTCTGTGCAGCTATAGCTGACGCGTACAGTGTGGCGGTTAAATATTTTGTGTAGTTTATGTGAAGGCGGAAAGTGTTTGTCGATGAGTTGTAAAAAGTCTCGTCCTACGTTCGTTCTAACGTTTCTACTATAGGGTGGGTTGTACCATATTACGTTTCGTCGTCGGTTTCGTCTTTGTGAATTGTTTCTGTTGTCGTCTTGGTTAGTTGGTTCGTACGTCAAGGTTGCGTCGAAGTTGC
Organism: Paragorgia papillata; assembly: GCA_035771165.1. Taxonomy (NCBI): domain Eukaryota; kingdom Metazoa; phylum Cnidaria; class Anthozoa; order Scleralcyonacea; family Coralliidae; genus Paragorgia; species Paragorgia papillata. The sequence continues at coordinate 1,536,586 of JAWNZC010000400.1, forward strand.
TTCGTTTAAGAGCGTCATTGTATAGTGGGGCAGCTTCGTTGAACGTTTCTTGGTTGCATGAAAGTTTGTTGATTCGTTTGTTTATTGATGAGGGTAATTGTCGGATGATTGATGGTGGGTGGTTCGATAAACGGTTGATGTAAAGTGGTTCGTCATTAGGTTTTCGGTAGGGTTTGTATGTTCCGTTCGTTAGGTCAAAGGTAATGTCGAGGAAGTTGACAATCTTTAGATTTGCTTTTGCGGTAATCTTCAGGCCGAATTCGCTTTCGAAAAAGCTGCTTAATTCTTTTCTCGTTCAACGAAGCTGCCCCACTATACAATGACGCTCTTAAACGAAGCAACTTCGACGCAACCTTGACGTACGAACCAACTAACCAAGACGACAACAGAAACAATTCACAAAGACGAAACCGACGACGAAACGTAATATGGTACAACCCACCCTATAGTAGAAACGTTAGAACGAACGTAGGACGAGACTTTTTACAACTCATCGACAAACACTTTCCGCCTTCACATAAACTACACAAAATATTTAACCGCCACACTGTACGCGTCAGCTATAGCTGCACAGAGAACATGAAAAGCTTTATCCGTAAACACAACAACCACACGTTGACGAAAAACACTACACAAAACCACACAACAAACAACGAATCCCGCAAATGTAACTGCCGACGACCTGATGAATGCCCAATCGCTGGAAATTGTTTGGCAAAGAGCTTGGTTTACCAAGCCGAAGTAACGACAACAGACAACGGAGAAACGAAGAACTATATAGGAGTAACGGCCAACGATTTCAAACAGAGATATCGCAACCATACCAAATCTTTCCGAAACGTAAAATACGCCAACGACACCGAGTTGTCGAAACATATCTGGAAATTGAAGATTGGAAACCGAGACCACCACATCAAGTGGTCTGTAATAAAGCACGTAGCAGCATACAAGGCAGGATCAAAACGATGCAATTTATGTCTGGAAGAAAAACTTTTATTGATGAAGGCAAAAAAGAAAAACTTTTTGAACAAACGATCTGAATTATTTTCGAAGTGTCGACACGTAACTAAACACCAACTTAAATAATTAATGACGTAGCCAATGTATATAATGAATAGCAGAACCTAATCTGTCAGTTGCCTGAAGATCGCGATAGCGTGAAACTCGGAGTAGCGACACAGCATCAAATCTTAATTATATTTCGCTCTACCTATAATGGTATTGAGCGCTCTAGAACCTTACGCCTTTTTGTTACAAACACTTATTGGTATATATATATATATATATATATATATATATATATATATATATATATATATATATATATATATATATACAAATACAAACGAGCATGTGTGATTTTGTTCACGGAATGTCGGAAAGTGCTCAATACCATAAAGGTAGAGAAGATCGCCTGAAGATCGCCCCGCGTGAAACTGACAGTTGCGACATTCAACATTTTGTTAAACTATATATATATATATATAAAGAATAAAGGACTGGGGGGCTAATCATCCTTACTCGCAGCCAGCGGATGAATTACGGAGGACACAGATCAACATACGACACAGTTCAGACCACGGATCACAGCAATGACGTAGGTGTTGATATTGCGGAGAGGGGAAAACCGGAGAACCCGGCGAAAAACCCTCGAAACCAGGAGGGATCAACAACAACTCTACTCACATGAGTCCCAAGCTCGACAACGGGGTCATTCCCAAGCGGTCGCCCAGGCCATCCCAGTACTAACCCCGTCTAACCGGGCTTAACATTTTGGTGAGAGGCAGCGCGCTAACAGCACACGTTGCTTTTGGGTCATCCTCACCTAACCCTAATCAGAAATCTGGTTCGGTCCGCTTATCTTTTTGGAAAAACATATTTGACGACATATTTGGAAACGCCAGAGAGAGAGAGTCTGCTGGCAGGCTACGCAAGAACTTCTAAGGGGCTGTTTACATGGGAGGCGGGACGAGACGTTTGCCTGGACGGGACGTTTGCCGGGAACCCGCCATGCATGTATATATATTTTATTTGTCCCGTTCCGTTTATATGGAAAGAAATTTCCCGGGACGTCTTTCGTCCCGTCCCAGCAAAGCGGGATCCCGGTTCGCTCAGCCGGGATCCCGGCAAATGCAAGACAATTTTTCTCATGTAAGCACTCCGTCTCGCTTTGCCGGGACGTTTGCCAGGACGATATTATGCTGACTTGGCAAAACTTCTGACTGAAAATTCTGAACGTTTTCTCAAGAAATAATCCACTTTATTATATGGAGAAGAGTGTTTTACTAGCAACTAAAACACTAGTAGAAAACACTAGTATTTCTCGTATGTAATGCTCACGAGTGACATATCGACAAGTAAAAATTTACGCCTTTTGCCGTAAGTTTCGAATTAAGTAAATTTGAGCCAGTAACTTCTCTTAACGTATTCGAAGAAGCTGTTGTATTTTTAATTTGTATTTTCCAAAAGTTTTCGGTCAAGCGGTTGTAGTTTTCGTATTAAACCCAGTTTATCAACATCACTTCCACGCATAATTTCATTGTCCATATAATAAATAGAACATTACACGGTTGCTCAAAGATATGATTTTATGTTCTCGTGGCAAGAACAATATCTCACGAGTGAGCGCAGCGAACTCGTGAGATATTGTCCTTGCCACTCGAACATAAAATCCATATCTCCTCGCCACCGTGTAATATCCCCTTTGTAGAAGTTATAAAATATATTGGCAGAAAGATAATTCACCTTGCTACAACATGTGTTCAGTTTATCCGACCAAATAGCTTAGTTTCCCTAAAAAAAGAGAAATACCGAACATGTCCAAATCGAGGTCCAAATCATAATAGCGGCCGCTATTTACAATTTTTTTTCCGTATGTATTATAATCTGTCTTCTCCGAATGTTTTCTCGAGAAATAAACCACTGTAGTAGCTTCAAATATACTGGAATAAAGATAATAGCTTAGTTTTCTTAAAAAAAGCGAAATACCGAACACATGTCCAACACGAACTAGAGATGCTTGTTGAACCACTTGAACGTCCCGGGTATTCCAGGGTGAAATCGTCCCGGTGTCAAGCGAAATTTATGACCTCTGCGAAATACCTGACCAAGCGTGACGGGTCATGTATTTCGCGCGTGTAGGCGCGAAATACATGACCGCTTGCTAAATATCTGAGGCCTGGATCGAACCATAATGGCCGTCGAAGGAAACGAATTATCTAATGTTTATATAATATAAGATGTTTATAATGTATCGCATCCACCTCCGAAACTGGATTTAATTTGATATCGATGAAGGACGATGGAAGGCACACCTTATCAGCCGAAAACAAGCCAAGGACCTATCTGCTCTCCGCGAAATTTCGCCACATTCAGAACGATTTCAGTGGTTTAGCTTCTTCCTTGACAGAAATTCATGATAGATTGGTAGGAACGTTTAATTTGCTGTGGAAGTATTCATCAAGGCCATGAATATCTTATATTTGCAACGAGACTGTCGAGACATACTGTATATTGTCATTTTTTTTCACCCACAGTATTTGTCAGTATATCACCTATTCACCTACTGCAGTACATGTTCTTTCAATCATGATACAGTAGATCCTTGATACCAACACAACAACTATGTGTTATGAAATAATTTCCATCTCTCCTTGGATCAGTTGATTGTAAAATGTAATGGATTATGACCAATGAAATTTATAACGCCATAAACAGCATGAGACACTCTGAATTCAGAGTGAAGACAGCTTTGCCCCATAATAAAGAGTCATGGTGATTCATCATTCACACATGTTTTATAAACAGTTGTGCAAAACAACAACCACATACATAATCGGAAAAGTGGTAGTAATTTGTATTTTAAATAATAAAATTATTTCTCTGCTTTTTTCAATAATTACTATGAAAAACCAAAAGTAGCCACCCTTCTTATCACAAAAAACCTTCTTTTGTGATAATAATTTCTAGTAGAATTATAGTTTTAGGTGTAGGGTTGGTTAGACAAGACAATTTTTATTTAGTACCATATTTACATAACATATATAGGGAGTTGGTACAGTATATACAATGATGAGCAAATGTAGCTCTCCGTGCTCCTAGACCAGGCACTTTGTTATTTTACTCTGTAAAATGCAAGATGGTTTTACTATTTAAGAGAGAGCCTTTAGGAGTCCAAAGGGTTAATAAGTTCTGTTCAAGCACAAAAAAAGAAGTTCCTAAATTTGCAATTATAGTGTTATATCATACTGTAAGTAGTGTTATATAAATGTTGTAATATATAAAATAGTATTATATACATTAGTGTTGTAATTACAATATAAGCTGAGAAAGATCATTATAATATAAATATATCCTGTAGCTTTAAAAGCCACATTCAAGAAAGCTTATAGAAATCTTAATGCTGGTGCCAGTCGTTCAAAGGTTGATTAGAGCTAATACTGGGTGAAATGTTTTATTTCAGTCCATTCCGACAAATATGTAGTGTTATAATTTCAAACTTCACTAGCTTGCACACAGGATTTACTTTGTACATGATTTCCGAAATAGCTGTGTAGGCTAAAAGTTCACTTGATAAAAAACCTTTACCACTTATCAATTATTATGCAGTTGCCCTGACAAGAAGTAGCTTAACTTTCCTAAGCAAGTCCAGAGAATTGCTCTCAATATTTAAATAATCCAGGATTAACCTAATTTACTTTTGAATAACTGGGCCCAACTGTATAATTAAATAAATGACTGTTAACAATAAAAGTTTTGGGAAAGGGCAGTTGAAAGTCAACACCAATGCAGCTACCATGAAGAAATTGACCACGTCAGTCACAACCAAGCCAGTCTTCATTGTCATCTTTCCTGCAGATTTTGCATACAGCTGTATTTCTTCCACTGCAACAAAAACAGAATTGCATGTACATGTAGTATGCTGCAAATATTGTTCAATTTAAGACTTTAGTGGTTTATTTTCCCCTCGTTACTGATGCTTATTTGGCATATTGTGGAATGCAATTTGATCCTAAAAATATATACTTCTGTGGAGGGTAAAACAGAATCTCACAGTTGGAAATTAACAATGTAACAAAGAAAAACTATTCTGGCAGTTGATGGCATAACAACAACATTTTGCAATGGTTGCAAATTGACTATTACACTTAAATTAATTAAAGGACATCTTGCACAGAAGCCTATAACAAAACCAATAACACTTTACGTAAACCAACAGTGTTTATAGTGCAAGTGAATTATTTCTTTACACATGTTTGTTCCTAAAAATAATACACTAGTATCGAGACAATCTTTATAAATAATTATAGTATGAATACAACAGTCAGACTGATCCTCAGGTTATCTGAACCGAGTTCTACGTACCTTATATTTACAGCTTTTCGATGGAGGCTTGATCGCTGCAACGCCAACACAGCCAGTGATAGTGTCAGTTGTTGAATTAGCCATTTGTTGACAAAATATCAGCGAAAAACGAGAGTAAGGAAGGTTGTAAACGACTGTAGAGATACAGCTGGAACAGTTGCGAAATATATGAGCCAAAGTCTATCATGCGCATCATCTGCGCATGTGCAAAACCATAATAGTCATGTATTTCGCAGGTCACAAATTTCGCGTTACACCTGGATGAAAAACGTCCCGTCCCGCCTCCCATGTAAACAGCCCCTAAGTAGCGTATTACATGAAGTAAATCAGCGAACTAGCACATGTTGAAAAACGTCAAAATATTCAGTGTTTCTCAAGTTGTTTGTTGATAAACAATAGGCCAATTTTCAACTTGTGTTCAAAACTACAACCTGTCTGGAGTATTCAGAAGCTTCAACCTTGAAAGTTCAGTTGTTCAGGTATTAAAGAAATACGAAATATACGCCAGTTGGCTAGTTTATTCTCCTTATTTGGGAATGAAGTCAGTGTGTGGGAGAATTGTTAGTAGCAACTACAATGTAGTTAATAACAAATTATTCGGCTCTGAGTGTTATGATACGTTCTAGACGACTGCCTGCGTAAGATATAATAAGTCATTCACTCAGAGAGACTGGTAAACCGGAATTTGATTTCAAGGCCATGATTTGTATCAACTACACTATAATTATACAAAGCCTATGCAAATGATGGAATCGATAATCGATAGAAATCGATATTAACCAATAACAATCGTCAATCGATATCAATTAATTGATTGGGGTGTGTACATGCATGAGGCTGGCCTAAAATCAGGCCAGCCTGAATTTTCTCATTTCACTTTTTGTTTACACAAGGCCAGTTTTGAAATTACTGTATATAGGCTTGGTTCCACAGTTGCTTCAAGATTTGCATCAATGAATATTTGCATCAATTGTCTTCCAGCTCGTGACTGCCAGAGAAGCATTATTTCATGTGGATTTGACACCAATCTCATTTAACACAACATATTGACTTTGAGAGGTGAAAGTATACTTATTACATTTGGTCAAAAAGCTTTTTTTCATTGTCCGATTCGTTCAGATTTAGACTTAGATTCTGTTTACTGTACATGGAAAGTTGGCCGGGAGTTTGGTCAGCCTCAAAATTTCAGTTTGGTAGCAGGTGACCTGAGATTAGGCCAATGTGACTGAATCTCAGGCTGGACTCATGAAAAGGATCTACATTAAAAACACTACAACCGACTTATTATAAAGGTACATGTAGTCTGGCCTGAGTTCGGGCAGAACTCGTGTACTGTACTTTAAAACACTCCCTGAGCTGTACACTGGCCATCAAAACATATACATGTATGTTCTCATTTTAACTCCAAGGTTAACCATTTGGAAATTGGCTAAGAGTGCAGTTATGTAACAATGACTTATTGGTACAAACATATGGAATGGAAACATGATATATTTCCTATGATATATAACTTGTTTTGATAGAAGGTACACATAGAGTGGTGGATTTAAACCCTCCCATTATTTTAGTATTGGATTGGGGGCCTGCTATTTTCACAGGACCTGTTAATTTTTTCTCAGGGGGGGGGTGCTATTTTCAAGGAGCCACTATTTTTTTTTTTTTTGGGGGGGGGGAATTTAGAATATTTTAAGGCTAGTTTGGAGGCCTGCTATTTTCAGGGCTGTTATTTTTATTTTTTTGGGAGGGGGGTGCTATTTTCAAGGGGCCACTATTTTCGGGATTCTACGACAATACAGTAGATAAGAATGGTCAGTATAATTTGTATACGTCCTCCATTGCATGATTTAACAATTATTTGCCGAAGGTGATGTGAATATCAGCGAATAATAACTGAGATGAAGTCAAGGTTATTATTCACTGATATTCACTGAGCCTGAGGCGAATAATTGTTTTAGTATAAATACACATTTTCGTACTTTTAGGAACAGCATTTTCTTTAAAATTGTTAATTTCCTCATCTGTCGCATTGACACTTGGCTGGCAGCCATTTTGAATAAACGCTGTAGGTGATTATCGGGAATTAATCCAAAGTGGCTCAACCAATCAGTGCGTGTGATTTTCTATAATCACCTGTGTATTTATACTAAAAGTTGATAACAGTATTTGTGTATATATACTGAAGTATTCACTATTCATTTGTTAAAAAAAGAAACTGCATAGTTTTTCCTATTCACTCACACTTTTTACAGTAGGGTCAGTCAAAATGTGGTGCCAGTGGCAAATGTCCCATATTTGCCACATAATCCACCACTGTGCACAATTGTATGCTTATTAAAGTAAGAGCTCTCAGTGCCAGCAGGTAAGCTTGGTACCTCAGGGATATTTTCAAGTACTTTTCTACTACCGGTATATGGGTAGAATGTCTTAATCTTCAATTGAGTTTTGAAACTCAATCTTCTTCTGTAATTATTCTTTTTCACAATTTATCTGGATGACCAAGAAAAAATAAAACTTCTTGTGATGTTACAACAACATTTAATGGCATCTATGAGGTACCTGGCACTGGTCATGGACAGCGGATCATGTAGCTATACAACATAAATATGACCCACAAGACCCAACACTACAACCTACTTCAATAAGAATTCTTAATATTTCTTCATCATTATTATAATGTATCTACTAATCATTATCTTCAGAAAATTAGAAGATCTGCATATTACCCTTCACTTTGAGATATTTTTGGAAAATTTCTTGCTGAAATGTTGGAAATACACTCTTGGGGCTTCTGAAATTAAAAATGTTCTGGAGGAGCATGCCCAAGACCCCCCTGGATATCTTTACAGTTTATTAAGAAACATAACAAACTCAATCTTCTTCTAAAAAAATGGGTAGACTTAAATGCTTGAAAATATCCATGTACCTCCCTTTAAAGTTTTAGATCAGAGCCCCTAGTTACAAACTAACCCTAAAAGTTAAAGTGTACTCCCAATTTCCCATGCAGGGATATACAGTATGTGTTATAACTATTCCATGCTTTAACATGCTTTAATACTAATCCAAAATTAACAACACAGTTCACATTGTTTGCATGTGTGCATGAGATTACCAGAGGAAATTTCTGTCAAGTGTTGTAATTCATTCATGCACTGGTCTTGAAGCCTTGTGTATTCTATTGAAAAGGTTTGCTTTGACAATTCTAGATTTCTAGCTTGTTGGCCTGATCACACTAATGTCAGTCTCAAAAATCAATGACAATCAAATTAGGAATCGATAGTCATTGATAAATTTAGCAAACTGACACATTTTATGACTATTGATTGGTCATCAATTGGCAAATACCAATCGAAAAACGATTAGATAATTGCTTAATCGATTGATTTTGATTTAAATATCGATTGGCTTTCTGATTATTGATTTTCATCGATTGTATGGGCCAGGTACTTTAATCCCTATAGATTTATTACTTAATACATACAGTAGGTCAACAAGCTTGTAGCCTCCTGAGAACGTGCCAACAAGCTTGTGGTCTGAATAGGTCATAAGACTTAAGCTAAGGGGGGAAGTTATTTTGCTGGCTTCAGACTGACATTTGGTCGAAACCAAAGTATACCCTTTTGATTTAAAACTGAGTTGTAATCAGACGACCGAAGTACACAATTATAATTATTGAAACACTGGGACAGACATAATAATTTTGCAATAAATATTACCCGTAGTGCGTTGGCTTGATGTAACCAGCAATCCTCGCTGTCATTTCTGGAAACACTCCAGTTCTTACAGGGGCATTCTCCAATACCAGAAGACCGTATTGATATAATGCATATAAAGAGTCAAACAAGCTCTTGTCGTCGTGCATTATGGTGTCATATTCATATCGTGGTATTTTATCTTGCATGTTTTCACTGTTCCACAAAATCAGCTCATCTTTTACAAGGCTTTCCGAATTTCTTGTCTCCGAACGTCTTTCATCTTCTTCTGGCATTCGTTTCTCGTGCAGCCAACTCGTCGGGTAGACACTTCGATGGCCATTTGGCCACAGGCAATTTAGATACATTCCATCCTCAGCTGTCTGGGTTTCTTTTACCTTAATATTCAGCCCGACGTCTTTAACTGTGTTTATCAACCTTTGCTTGGTCGATGGATGGAAACATTCTGGACACTTGCAGTTTTCACGAAGAAATAAATATGGGAATCGTGAAACGCTTCCGTCGTTCCAAACGATATTCAAAACCCTTTCGTCGAGCCCTTCATCTACATGCTGTATACGTACGTCGCTATTTATCGCATTCTTGACAGCTAGATCCCCAGACTTGCCGCTAGTGGTTAACTTTACTGAAGATGCAAAGCTGCGCAGCAAATAATGCCGCGACGAATGCTCAACTCTTCTTGTCAATGGCAACGACAATGCTGGTAGTATTTTGAAAAGCTTAACTTGCTTTAACGATGCAACTGTTAATCTGCCAAAGCCAAACATATTTTTCCACTTCGTCGATCCGCTGGTGTCGAGTGTACTAAATTAATCTGTTTCTCCCGGGGCAAAGTCTTTGCTGCCTACCGGAGATTTGTCCACTGGGTTTTCTTTGATGTACCGCGGTTGTTTATTTATAATAGTTATGGGCCGACCATTTGACTTTTGAGGAATTTTTTTTCGGTACCCATATTGCTGAAGAATATTTTTTTCCCAGGACGCAATGCAACTATGTGTGAAATGTTTTTCACCATTTTAGCTTCGGCAAGATCTTTTTTTTTTAGCAGTTTTAGTTTAGCTTTTATCCACCAATGATATGGGTAAATAAGCAATTCTTCAGAGCTTTTATTTCTCGTCCGGCCCTATAGTCGTCATCCGCTACCAGTGACGGATCACTTTGATTTGTTGTGAACCTGCGAGGTTTTGACCAAAATTACCCCCCTAGGGCTTAAAATGATCCTGAATGATCCCTTTTTAAAATGAGACCTTTATAACGATATGCCATGAAGTATTATCCGAGCTCTAACCTGAATTCCGGGCTGTTAAAAGGGGTTTGCTCCACTGATCTCTATAAAAGGACTGGATAGAGCATCTTTTTTTCAGGAATTGATGCCAATCTCGTCCCCAGAGCCAAATTGCCCCGGCCGCGCGGGCCAATATAATGGCTCTGGGCAAATCGATTTGAAACACCCAAAAATTGGGTGTCCCGTGACCTGCGCAGTAGTTATTTCGTACCTAGCCTCTTCTAGAACCTATATACGCGGTTGAAAATTGATTGCAGATCAAGCGCTCAACATTCTTGGAGAGGTTTTCAGAATATTGGCGAAAATATTACTTTAATTCATTATGACAGACGGTGGAGGAGACGGCAATTTCTCGCTGGATGCTGCCATTGATTTTTCTTTGTAAAAAAATGGGAAAAGCGGCTTAAAAGTGAAGCCTCAGCAGAGGACGCTATTCGCATGAACTGGCATACATTATTATTAATAACTGGAATTTTAAACTGGCAAGTGAACTGGCATTTGAATTGTAACTCCCGAGATGTGCTTGATGCCAACTGGCTTTGGTAAATCCTTAATTTTTCAACTATTGCCTTTCGTGTACGATTTTCTGAAATAATATGGTGGTAGTGGTACCACTTCGTATGATCTGCTGTTGAAGTCTCAACTCATGTTTGCCCATCCAGAAGTATTTGTCGACAATATGAAGGTATGCTTTTCTCATAAATGCTTGTTTTTTAATTACCGTGGTAGTGTGGTTAGATATGTTAAAGTGAGTGAATTGTCTGGCCTAGTATAATGCTAACCAGATCCAATTGTAGGTGTTGTGCATAATTGGCATTTTAAATCTGGTCCAAAGTTCAGTTCATAGTTAATTCCAGTGTGAGATACCATGCATAATGATCAAATAATTTATTGTACCTAACCCTCGCAATTAATCATCCAATCAAATGTCTACATTAGCATCACATGCCAGCCCAATATTTTACGATGTAGGACAACTACATATAATTTGGGCAGCAACCTTTGGACAGGGACAAGGTATATGGTATTTACCCGAATTGCACAATTATTTGTTGGATATAATAAGAATACCTATTGGATTCACCTGATATGGAAAATATTTAAGTCTCAAATTTTAATATTAACAGGCTCGACCTGCGATCTTGCCCAATATTGAATTTTTGACTTAAATATGTTGCCATGTTGGGCTTAGATGAATCCAATAAGTTATATTATTATACAATACTGATACAATCTCGACTGTGATTGGCTAAAAACCTACAGATAATTCTTGATATCTGTAACTATGACGCGCTGGCCAGCGGTTTGAACAAACAAACATGGCGGCCGTCCTTAGGAGTGAAGATCAGAAGCCGATTAATCCGGCGGATTTGGCACGTTTTGTTGACGCTAAAACCACCAAGAAAAAACAAGCGAGCTACACATACATCTGTTAGAGTTTAAAGCAGTGTTTGAAGGAGAAAATTGTATTTGAAAGCGAAAAAAGTTAGCGAACCTCGAACTGAAGACGGTATGAATATTTACTATTTTTACCTAACTTTGTAAAAAACTTTCTAAAGGCTTCTACGTTTATAATTGTATAATAAAACAATTATTGAATTCGGTTATCGCATGATATCAAGAATTATCAAGGCCTCTGTTTGTGTTATCCGCCTCAGCCTTCGGCTTCGGCAGATAACACAAACCTCGGCCTTGATAATTCTTGATATCATGCTCAACCTCATCCAATAATTGTATATTATCCGCTTACTGACATACAATTAAAATGTATTGGTTTTCTAAAATAATATAAATTAAAACCAAGCCAAAATATATGTATAAACTCATTTGATTTGATGTGTATTTACATGTATATTATTTTGGTCTTTTAGGAAAGATTTTCACCATGCTTATGGGAAACTGGGCTTGCTTACTACAAGATTTCCTGATTCATCTAAATTGGCTTTAACTGCAACAGCAACCCAAACCAGAGAAAAGGAGAGTGTGAGTCTTTAGGGCTTACTAATTATCAATGCAAACATTATTGAAGTAAACCCAGAGCAGTGAAATACTGTATATATTTTGCTGTGTCAAGTTGGCCAAACACAGGAGAAGACAAGCCACACCAGATCCTAACCTTTGTTGCTGGTGAACTTAGACAGAAGAAAATAAATGCACCAAAGACATTAGTGTATGGTACAATGGAATGGATGTTATGGTGCATACTTGGAACAGATGGATGATGACATTAAGACATTTGACATGTGACATCATCCAACAGTATATTATTATTAGACTATAATAGCTCGATGTGTGGAACATTGCAGAGTTGTTTCTAGTATAACAAGAAATTTAGAATTTTGAGAGAAAGAACTTCTAGGATAACATATTATACAGTGTATGTAAACAAAATAGATTTTCTCTAAGATGGATATGTATCTACAATGGACAGAGTGAGTCCTTAAGATTTCTGCTGACAGAGTTCACGCTTATATATTCACTGTAGTTCACAATGTTTGTAAGACATAAAAAAGTGTTGTATCTGTTAATAAAACTGACTGAACATTTTAACAGTAGAGTACACATAATACTAGGTTATTAGACTCAACAATAAATCATTGCCACAATACTATCGGTGACCCAACACAGAACTACTGGGCAGTGGCAGCACTATGTGGGTGTGGGCCCCGGTGTGAGAAAAAAATTTGGGCCCCCCTCCCACAAAGTGACGACATATGTAGGGGGTCCAGGGGGGAATCTCCAGTGGAAAATTTTTGAATTTAGGGTCTCTGAAATTTCCTGCATTTTGAGAGCACTTTTGAGTAAAATCTGAGTGACAACCTGTGCAGTCTGTTAATAGTGTGGGGTTTGGATGGGCCGATGGGCCCCAGTGCTGTGTACAGTTTGCACACCCGTAGTGCCACCACTGCTACTAGGAACCACCTACTAGTTTGGTGGTAAAGACTGCTGATGAGAACTTGGACCATGAAATATTAATGACTCAAACAGTAACAGTACTATGCCAACACACCACTAGCTTTTTTAAGTCATTTAGTGTTTATTATAATTACAGGCATTGGTAATTTTACACAGTAACACACCTGAAAAAACATTTTCATGGGATACATTTCCACTAATTAATTTGAATTGTCACAATTATGAGATCATAGATTGGATGGATTGAAATAAAGTAGTGTGCTGCGTAGGCAGTGTTGAAATACAAATCGAAATATAAGACTGACTGTTCACTTCATGAATGAATGCCTTACAATTATACCATCTCTCAGTATCATTATTAAATGACATGAGCAGGGGTGGTGGAAGTGTGCCCCATGCGGGGGTGACAAACCATTTTCACCTGCAAAATTTTTAACTAACTTAACCTAATATATTATAACAATGGGATTGAAATGAAAGCAAAGAAATGCATGTATATGCATGATATACAGCCATATACCTATTAGACATATCCAATAGGCCATTTTCAAAACCACATACTGTATGGTTCATACATATATTATTCTGGAAGGACAACATTTTATAATGCCATCTATATTGGAGGGAAAATGCTTCAGGATTTGAGTAAACAACAGCTGTATGGGCAAAGCATGATAAACTGATCCTACATCACTTTCTCAATGAGATTGATGCCATATTAAACATTTTGTCCTTCCAGCATAATAATACGTATGAACCATATCATGTGATTTTGAAAATGGCCTATTAAAAAGGCTCAAACAGTCTGACAAAACTTTGAACTGATGCAAGTATATGTTTGTTCACTTAAGTTAGGACAAAAAAGGTTTATCTAGGTGCTTTATTAGTCAATTCCTACCCAGACTGCAAATGAGCCTGAAAATGGTTTGCTGGAAGTCTAAAAATTCAAGCATGCCCGCATACCCCCCAGAGAGGCTACCACAAACAGCATCTTGCCTCCACACTCAAAAACATCTTCTGCAGTCCCCGTCTAAAACAGGACGGTGTAATTTGGCAACTAATGCTTAATCCATTTGGATATAACCATGTAAAACAATACACTTTTCTAATTAACTTTAGACCACTATATAGATTATCACATTATAATTTTAAGAAAGCAATGCCTTCTGCCAGGCAATACTGCCAATTAAGGAATAGTAATTTTACACATATAAAAGTTATAAACAGTGTCATATTGATAAAATAATATATTTTTGTTAAAATCAGAAGATACATAACATATTACATAAAGTCATATACATGTACCGGTACCTTTAAACCGGTAAACTCAGATAATTATGAATTGATCTATTAAAGTTATTATTCAAATAGTCATGACAATATTCCAACGGAAACTTTATTGAAATCACTCCCAATGATATTTATTTTTGTACATACAAGCACGGGAATGTGAAATCTGTATATTTCGCCACGAGCAGTTCGCCAGTTCGGTGCCATATCTGTCATACCCAAACGTTCTTTTTCTCGGATGGAAACACGAATTCGGAATTCCAAACATATTACAAAGGCAAAAAAGTATTTCTTGTCTCTTGTCGCACATTTTGTCAGATTTTAGTCCCAAATAAACATGTATTCTACTTCACTCCTTCTCACGAAAACAACAGCGAGACATGAAGACCGCGCTGGGAGCATGGGTGTGAAATTATCTGCGCAGCGCAGTAGGCGTCGAACGTTTAGCCAATCAGAGTCAAGTTTCAAATCGATTGTCCCAGAGCCTCTTTTCCGCTCGCGTGCGAGGGGTTTGGCTCTGGGGACGAGATTGAATTGATGCCGGAAGTGAGCAGCGGCGGCCATCTTACTAGGACCTAGCCTGGTACCCTGGCCCAATTAAAGAATATGGGCCAGGTAACCACTAAAGACTTCTGCTTTCCTATTGGTTAAAATTTCGCGTGTTTTTAGTGGCTATGAGTAAAACTACAATCGTCATAAGTGGATTTAGCCCTGATGACGCGAGAATGAGATTAGTGGTTACCTGGCCCTTATTTCTTTTGAAATTGGGCCAGGGTACCAGGCTAACTAGGACCCACTTGGGTCCTAAACAATATGGCGTACATAGGAGTGAAAAGCAGTTTAACGACGTTTTTCGCCAAATTCGGGAAGTTTGCGAAGACTTACCACCGAATTAAGGTTCGTAATCTTATTTTATGTAATAGTTAAGTGTTTTCAACTCTTTATTCCTTTTACAAAGGCTTTTTTTTGCGAAAGACACCTGCCTATGTATTTGCTTCACGAATCACGGTATTAACAAAATAGTCGGTAAACAAATATCTTCCAAGTCCGCATGTGTACTTGTTTCTCTCTTTATTTTGTAGTATAAACGCCGTATTATTAAATGGTTTACTGTGATGGGTTTCCTTTAAGTTTTGATTGATTTATTGCCGATTATTAAATCCAAATGGGAATTTAAATTTGGAAAAGTTTTAGCATAAAACCTTATACATTGCAATTTATATAACTTAGTAAAAATCTTTAACGTGAACGCATAAATTCAGTGAGATATGAATTATAACTTGTCTTTTTGAATTCGTATTTTAATTTGGACCCTTGATTTTACTAACTGGTCAATGACTCATTGACTATAAATGGGTTCCACACTCCCATGGACCCATAAATTAGATGCTTGAGTTTATAATACACTGTCTATAATCTGCTAGGTTAATGTCAAGATATTAGTATTGTTTCTAATTTTTAAATAACCAAAGATAAATTTGTGCTACTTCAAACGGTTCAGTGGTTCACATGGTTTTCTAATGTAGTATTTTCAGTTTGACTCTTTCAATCACCACAGGCAGCATGTGTATTTTCCTGTTCAATATTTCAGCATATCTCACTAGTCATCAAAACTTGCTGCAAGTGATCTTTGCTCTATCATCTTAGTAGACTGTAATCTTCAGTTTATTACCTTTACAGGTTGTGCACAAACATGTAATTGGCTTGGCTTTAGTATCAGCTTTTAATACATGTATTTTATTTTGTAATCCAGTGGCTCAGGTGTTAATCTGGATACAGATTGTAACCCCTATGTAACATTTGCTCTGTTACTGTAATAGTTATTGCTGTTCAATGATTAGAGAGATTTCAATACTGTATGCATGTATATATTAAAAGCTTCTATATGTGGAGTTGCATTTCTATAATTTTAAGTAAATATTTATAAATATTTAGTTTTTTACCACAATTAGCATTACTTGTCTTCCAAAGAACACTATAGTAACTGACGTTTTAACTGGGTTTTTACCACAAAGGTTGGCTGTGGTTTCCTTCTCAAGATGGCAAACCCAAATTTTTGCTGTACTGAGTCCATCATTGCAATGCATTTGATAAGGGCAAAAGTCCCCAAAACATAGAGTTTATATTGACAAGAGAATTCTATGATGGGATTATGAGAAGCCCTGAGCATCAAGATGTGTCATTGAAAGTAGCTTCAACCAAAACAAGATAATTAATAATGTATTTTCAAATATAGAAATATTAAAAATTGATTATACAAATGCTCTTGCTGTATTGTTGTGAATATTTATTTACAGGTGGCTATATTATATTTCATTTATGTAATAATAAACTTGCAGAGTGTCTGGGATACTGTTAGAGTTTTAGTTGGCATCCCAGACACTCTGCAGAAATGGTAATAGCAACAGGTGCATGGTGCATTTGCTTGTAAAAAATGTAAAGTTTAGCTGGTTTTCATTGAAAAGCCGACCATTTAAAGCAAAAATTATGATTCAACTTTAGTGGTATAACTCAAAAAGACAAGCCATACTTTATAATATCTCACTATTATTTATGCCTCCATGAAGGCCTTTATTGTATAAATTGCATTGCAAGCTAATTTATTTCTATAGACCCATGTGAGTACAAAACCATAAAAAAACAATACACTTCTGATGGCAACAAGGTTGCCTAAAGAAACATATAAGGTGGCAAATGGACTATAAGGTCTTATGCTAGAACTTTTCCAAATTTGAATTCTCATTTGGATTACTCGGCAATAAATCAATCAAAACTTAAAGGAAACCCATCACAGTAAACCATTTAATAATACGGCGTTTATACTACAAAATAAAGAGAGAAACAAGTACACATGCGGACTTGGAAGACATTTGTTTACCGACTATTTTGTTAATACCGTGATTCGCGAAGCAAAGACATAGGCAGGTATCTTTCGCAAAAAAAAAGCCTTTGTAAAAGGAATAAAGAGTTGAAAACACTTAACTATTACATAAAATAAGATTACGAACCTTAATTCGGTGGTAAATCTTAGCAAACTTCTCGAATTTGGCGAAAAACGTCGTTAAACTGCTTGCCACTCCTATGTACGCCATATTGTTTAGGACCCAAGGGTCGTGGCTAGATGGGATACTCGCAGTTGAGGTGACCGCGAGGTACTAGGTCCGAGTCAACTTCGGAACAATCATCGGGATTCGGATTTTTCTACTCGGATTTTTCAAAATGGCGGCCACAATTTCAATCCAAGCCAAGGAGTGACAAAACTCAACGAAGACCAATAGACACCTCAATGTAAGAACAAAGTAAGAATTTGTAAGAAATAATAAGATTTAAGACTCTAAAGTTTTTATTTTATTAAGAATCGTGGTGCAAATTTAGTAAAATGCTTGTAGTAGTCTAGACGAATTTTTATGGCTCATAAAATGTTACAAATATATATATATATATATACAGTGGCAGGGGGGGCAAGGTCCCCCGATTGGGGGTGCAGAAGGGGCACCAAAACCAATCTGCCCACCCCAGCCTGAAACTTGCCACCATATATATATATATATACAGTGTGTATAAAAAAACAGGAACCCTTAGAAAATGAATTAGTATTCTTTTCAAACAACCTATTTTTTTAAATATTTTTTTTTAATTTGCCCAGGGGCAGGTGCAACTACAAAAGGACATGAGGTCCCATACTAGATAACTAGTACACCTGCAGTAGTTTGAAAGCCCTAAACACTTCTCTGAAGCAACGGATGTGTAAAAAGCACGGTTTTATACACCTGGGAAATTAAGATATAAATTAATCAGCACATAAGTTAAACAAGAAGAGAAAAAGCTTTTAAATACTTTCACCATGCATACACTTCAAGTTATCTTAATTTCCCAGGTGTATTAGACCGTGTTTTTTATGCACCGTGGCTCAGAAGTGTTTAGGGCTTTCAAACTACTGCAATAGGTTCATTAGGTTGTTTGAAAAGAATACTAATTGGATTTAATGATAGAGACTTGGTATTTATGTCTAGGCCATTTAAGATTCATGCTCCTGTATTGTGATTAATTAATAAAGTCATATATATATATATATATAATATATATATATATTACATACAGTGGCGTGGTGGCAAGTTTCAGGCTGGGGTGGCCAGATTAGCTTTGGTGCCCCCCCCCCCCCCCCCCCCGCCCCCCACCCCCCAAAAAAAAATATAAAGAAAAGACATTACTGTATTTGATAAATGATCACATTTTTTGTTTAAAAATAACTGAAGTAGCAATATAATATAATATTACAACAAACAAACGGGGCTCTCAAAGACCATGCCAATGCAAGCGGCGAAGTAGCACCAAACCTCTAGGGGAGGGGGGGGGGGGGGGTCCGAGAGTCTCTGATATGCCATTTCCTGCATTTTGGAGTGAGATTTTACAGAATTCTCAAGATTATAAAAACTTCATAGATAAAACACAAAAGATTACAGATTTGAGATCTTTATATCCCCCCATTGAAGACCTAGCTATACAAAGAAATAGGGTTTATTTTGTTCAGTTTTGGAGCCCTTGCTAGTTTCGGTGCCCCTTTTCGGGCAACTCCAGTTGGGGGGGGGCCCTTGCCTCCCCCTGCCAACCACGCCACTGTATATATATATATATACATAATACATATATATATAATATAGATATATATATATAATATATATATATATATATATATATATAAGATATATATAAATATATATATACATTATATTCTATTATCTTTGTCAACATTTTATTTTATATGAGCCATAAAAATTCGTCTAGACTACTACAAGCATTTTACTAAATTTGCACCACGATTCTTAATAAAATAAAAACTTTAGAGTCTTAAATCTTATTATTCTTACAAATTCTTACTTTGTTCTTCATTGAGGTGTCTATTGTCTTCGTTGAGTTTTGTCACTCCTTGGATTGAAATTGTGGCCGCCATTTTGAAAAATCCGAGTAGAAAAATCCGAATCCCGATGATTGTTCCGAAGTTGACTCGGACCTAGTACCTCGCGGTCACCTCAACTGCGAGTATCCCATCTAGCCACGACCGGACCCAAGTGGGTCCTAGTAAGATGGCCGCCGCTGCTCACTTCCGGCATCAAAATTAGGGCGCGAGAAACAATAGATGCGCTATCCAGTCCTTTTATAGAGATCAGTGGTTTGCTCACTGACCTATATATATAACTGGACTGCGGGTGCTGGCCAAAAATGTGTCCCCATTTTCACTTTCAAAATGGCGGCATTTATGGGTCCTTTTGCTAATGGTGAAGGTCGCTGACCGATACCTAAGAATCTCTAGTTCGTGTTGGACATGTTCGGTATTTCGCTTTTTTTAAGAAAACTAAGCTATTTAGTCGGATAAACTGTACGTATGTTGTAGCCAGATGAATTATCTTTCTTCCAGTGTATTTGATAGCTTCTACAGTGGTTTATTTCTCGAGAAAAGATTCGGAGAAGACATTATAATACATACGGGAAACAATTTCAAAATAGCGGCCGCTATTATGATTTGGACATGTTTGGTATTTCGCTTTTTTTAGGGAAACTAAGCTATTTGGTCGGATAAACTGCACGTATATTATAGTAAGGTGAATTATCTTTCTGCCAATATATTTTATAACTTCTACAGTGGATTATTTCTTGAGAAAACGTTCGGAGTAGACGGACTAGGCAAACTTTGTCGAATTTTCTGTCAGAATTTTTGCCAAGTCAGCATAATATCGTCCTGGTCTCGAGTTTGTGTAAACAAAATATTTGTTGAGCGGCCCGGGATGTTTTCATGATAAGAGTCTTATTGTAGTTCTGAACTACAATAATAATAATCCTAGACAATTACTGTTGTAGCTTTCTAGCAGTCTGAATTAAAGACGTGCAGGCCGGCGGTACCGCACGAACACTTGGCATTAAAATAAACAAGACTGTCAATACACATGGTCATGGAAATCTACAAACATTTCATTTTGTGAAGTCGCCAGCTCTATAAAGAACCGCTGAAGATCACGAGAAAATCGTAAAGAAGCGAGGCGTACCGAGTTCTTCTTAGGGGCTGTTTACATGGGAGGCGATATTCCTATTTGGTCAGACAAATAATCCAGCAGGCCTCTTGAGTCGTTCCACAAGAAATTAACAATGACCAACCGGCATGCATTAACTCTTTCCTGTCCGATAAAGATAAATATTCTTTTTTCCTACGATAAGTACATGTCAGTGGTCGCTACCATTAGCAGAAGGACCCATAAATGCCGCCATTTTGAAAGTGAAAATGGGGACACATTTTTGGCCAGCACCCGCAGTCCAGTTATATATATAGGTCAGTGGTTTGCTATAACCCGGGCGATGATCGAGGATGAACATGAAATCTTTTTGGTCAGCAGCCATCAAACGACCAATTAGCCACGTTAGCCTCAATCAAAAGACTGAAAATCCGATAGTTCGTTTTTGCTTTATTACCCGGTTTTTAATTTTAATTACACAGCGGACTAAAAGTATTGACCTTTCTTAACGAGTAAAGACAATATTAGATTTCAAACGTTTCACTCTGATGGGGAACTCTGCTTGAAACGTCAAAACCAACAGTAATTGGTTTTTGTTAATAAAAACCTCGGCAGTTCACCACCTTCTGAAGCCATGCAGCACTCTACTTATTTACACTCTCGAATTAGTCGAACAAGAGTATTACATTTAATTTTTTTTCTTCTGAAAACGCCATGTACCGACCGATTATATTTTATATGGTTACACCGTTAACGTTAACATCCAATAAACGCCAGTGCCCAGCCTTGAAAATTGGCCTTCGACCGGCTTTGAAATTTTAAACAAAAAGCAAATTCTTTGCGATAATAACTCCCAGTCTATTAAAAATTAACCTAGTAATCCCAATGGACGTCTGAATAATATATAAACAAGGCAAATTAAAATTTAGTACACCCCCACCCCCTCCCCCCCCCCCCCCCCCCCCACCTCAATGCAAAAAATAAATAAATAAAAGGATTTAAATACGCTAAATACATAAGACGTGTTGACATGACTAATTGGCGCGCGCGATTTTTTAATTTCGCAATGGCGAACTCGAAGTCGACTGGAAGCCATGAATTACTACAACCTGCAGAGTTAAGCTTTTTAAAGGAAAAACTTGCAGGATTTCTTCAATTAGATGGATACTGCACCGGTTATATATCGATGGAAAGGCAGAAGATGTCGAAGAAGTGCTTGAAAAAATTCCAGGTTTAGTGTATATATAATATTAATTAGCTATATATATGAAGCGAGCGCGCTGGCCCAGACGCTTCCCCCACTTTGTTATGCAAGACTAGAGTTATTATGTCGCGCTGGCACATGAAAAATTTATCATATCAAACCCTTGTGAGACTATAACTTTTCTATCAGAAATGAAAACTAGCGTAGAGCGCGCGATGGCCCCTGGCCTCTCAAATTTCCACAATTTTCCTACGATGTTTCAGCTTCAAACGGAGCTGACGTTAGCAGTAAACAATCAAAGGTCTCAATGAGACAACTCACGGATACGCAAGCAAGCACAGCTAAATTTACCACTAGAAAACGCATTTGTTTGACAATGTAAAGAAATAGTGTTGTTGTAGAATGATATATCATTTTGTTGGGTTATTTTAGTTTGTTTATTTTAATCTTGTTTTGTGATATTGCGAAGTGATGACGGATCACGAACACGCTTTACTTTAACCAATTATTAATGATGGGATTAGCTAATAGTTATCTTTAGGATTGTTAAGCACTCAAAAATGTAGTGTGTGAGAGTCTTTAGGTCTTGTGTGTCTGTGAGTGAGAGAGTATATAGTGATTAAACAAAACTGTGATTTAAAACGTGATTGTGAATTGTTGGGCGACTACAAAAGGGAGGCAATCCCCAACATAGTGGCACCTCCGACGGGATCTACGTCAGTGATACGGAGTGAATACAATGGAAGCGCTTCTGAAAGCGATAAACACGAAAGTACAATTCTTAGAGATTAAGACATCAAAGAGCAAAGAGATTATCGAGAAAAGAAACGTCGAAACAATCGAGCGCCATCGGGATAACCTTAAGGTCCTATCAAAGGAAATAAACGAGCTCAAAATCAAGATAGAACAAGAGAAGCTATTAAAGGACGATCTGTTGAAGATGTTTCGAAATGGAGTGGGGAAATCGAGTCGAAACTTGAGATGATCGATGCCGACATCGCGCACCTTGGTAAGTGTATAAACGAAACTGAACATCACGCGAGCCTGGCGACGAAGGAATCGAAAGAGGCACTTCTAGCAAAGGAAAGACAACGGCAACTTGACTTCGAGCGAGCGCAACTGGAGTTGAAGTTCGAGTACGGACAAGAAAGCTGAGGAATTTAAAGAAGAAAACCAGCAAAGAAACATCCAAGACACCAAGCGCAAAATTACCTAAGCTATCAATTACCAAGTTCGACGGGTCATATGAACGATGGCTTCCTTTTTGGAATAAGTACGTCGCAGAAATCGACTCAACAGACTTAGCTCCTGTTAACGAAATTTGCGGTTATTGAAGGAATTGTTGGTAGCAAAAGTACGATCAGATATCGATGGATTACCCTTCACACAGAAGGGTATGAACGCGCAAAAAACATTTTGGAATCGGAGTATGGCAAAGTGTCAGAAATCGTTCACGCCTATGTAAACAATATCATGGGACTTCCTACAGTCACTGGAACTAATCCAAAGAAGATAGATTGAATTTTATAAAACGCTTCAAAATACAACGTTCAAAGTTTGGAAACCTTGGGAAAGCTAAAAGATGTGGTCGGAAACGTCAGAGCTGTTTTGGATAAAAATTGAAAGGCATTAAAGCCGACCTGGTACGAGGTCACGACAGCTGGCAAGATTGGAACTTCGCACAAACTTCTACAAGCCCTTAAAAGATGGAAAGACATAAACCCAGTTGAGAAAGCGAGAGCTCAAAACCTGCCCACCAAAATCGTCGACTGACGACGGATATCTCCCACCGCGAGTGAAATCCTACCAAACACAACAACAGAGCGTACGAGGGTGTGTTTACTGCGAGAGTACTGAGCACAAGTCCAGCAATTGTCAAAAGTGCACGACGGTGGATGCACGAAAGAAAATCCTTGCCTCGAAGCGCCTGTGTTTTAATTGTACAGGCCCAAAGCACCGAGCAGCTGAGTGCAAAAGCCGCTCGGGATGTCTTACATGTGGGCAACGACACCATACCTCCATATGCAACAACGTCGTCTACTGATGGACTGTTACTGACAGCCCAACCACAGAGTAGGAACAAGGTGATCTACCCAGTAGTAGTCGTCGAAGTTGAGGGCGTCCAGTGCCGAGCTCTTTTAGACACAGGCGCCGGGAGTTCTTATGCGTCAGCGGCTCTACTAGACCTTGTGAAATCTCGTCCACGCCAAAGTCAGTTTGGAAGTCGAGGTCACTCGTGTTGAAAAGCCAAAATTGTTAGAGATTGACAACCCTGGATATAGTGAGATCTTGCGACGTTACTCACACCTGCAAGGAGTCGAGATGGACGATAAGGACACTAAAGTCGAAATTACAGTGCATCTAATTCTTGGTGCAAAAGCGAGTACGCGAAGATCAAGAGAAAGTGTGCGCCACGTCTAGGGAGTCCAGGAGAGCCAGTAGCTGAACTGACCAGTTTCGGATGGACCATTCTATCACCTGGTGAAGAAGCTGAGATATCCAAAGTACTGTTGACCCAGACCATCGCAAACCGATTAACGAGGCTTTAATGCAATATGGACGTCCTGACTAGAAGATCCTCCTGCTGGAGATCAGACAACGGTCTACGCCGAGTTCAAAGAACAGCTCAAAAGAAAGTTCCGAGGGGTGGTATGAGGACCGGACTGCCTTGGAAAGGGGACCGTCCGACCTTGCCTAACAACAAAGCTGGCAGTTTGCGGAGACTTAACAACCTTTTGCGGAAACTAACAAATCAGAGATTGACAGAGAAATACAACAATGTCATACATGTGTCATACAAACCCAACTCCAAGATGGCATCGTCGAACGAGCTACCGATCCACCAGTAGGACCTGAGTTCTACATTCCACACAAGTACGCAGTGGTCAGAGAGTCGGCCGAGAGCACTAAACTTCGAGTGGTCTACGATGCTCAGCGCGGGCTTTTGATCAAGAAGCTCCGTCCTTGAATGATTGTTGATCTGCATACAGGACCACCATTACAAAACCAGCTGTGGGCCGTGTTGGTAAGGGCAAGATTCCATCCCTGTGGCCATCACAGGCGATATCAAAGCAAGCTTTTCTTCAAGTGAGGATTAGAGAAGAGACAGAGATGCTCTGCGGTTTCACTGGATCGCTGATCCTAGAATCTAAACAAACGCGTGGATTGCTCTTTTACGATTTGCCAGGAGTGCTGTTTGGGCTTGGCCCATTACCAATTCCTTCTGGGAGGTGTGGTGCATACAACAACATCTAGAGAGCTGTAGAAACGAGCTACAAAGAGATGGTGGAAGAAATCGAAAGGAGCCTGTATGTCGACGATCTGATTAGTGGAGGGTCTACCGTTGAAGATGCCCGGCAAGTGAAACTAGCGTCGACTGAAATATTCTCTCAAGCCTCATTTGAACTGCACAAGTGGCACTCAAATGCCGCCGAACTGGAGCCATCCAGCGATACGCATCAGAAGAGGAGGCTGGAGACCTTCGCAAAAGAGCAGTTAGGAGGTCCTAGGACGGGGTGGAGGGGAGACTACACTTCTTGGCCTCACGTGGAACAAGAGCAATGACACAATACAAGTCAATTTTCCCACCGAGCAAGCGGAATCTCACCAAACGAAAGGTATCCTGGGAAAAGTGGCAAAAGTTTACGACCCTCTGGGACTGAAAGTTTCTCCAACGACGTTGGCCGGCAAGCTTTCTCTACCGCGAAGGCTTGTGACCTGAAAATCGCCTGGGATCGACCGCTTCCGGAGCAGGTGGCGAAGAGATGGTCGAAGTGGGAATCAAGTCTTCCTAGGGGAGTAGCAGCTGCACAATACGAGATCCATTCCAAAACATCGCGAGCGAATCACGACCATCAATTTACATTGCTTTGGTGACGCCAGTGGAAAAGGGAGTGTCTGCAGCCATGTATGCAGTGGTGTCTCAGCCATCGAGGGGTAGCAGTTGGCCTGGTAACAGCCAAGGCTAGACTGGCTAAGCTGGGCCTTTAGTAAATTCACGCCTGGAGCTAGTCTCTGCTCATATGGCAACAAATCTCATCGTAGAATGCCAGAAATGCGTTTAGAGGGATTTCCAGTGGAGGAGCTGCATTGCTGGCTCAACAGCACCGTGGTGCGCTTCACTGGATCGTGGTAGCAGGAGAGTACAAGCAGTTTGTCAGTAATCGAAAAAGATCAAGGAGCACGAAGAAGTTCAGTGGGCATCACGTTGGTAGTAAAGAAAATCCTGCAGACCTGGGAAGCCGCAGTGGGAGCGTAGAAGAGTCCAGGTTATGGTGGAAGGGACCTGAGTGGTTGGCTGTACCGCGAGCGCTGGCGCTTCACTAATCATTACAACAAGCTCGACAACAGAAACACGAGCTGAAGCTAAAGTGGTTCCGGGAGCTC
The DNA here is from genome assembly GCA_035771165.1 of Paragorgia papillata. Lineage (NCBI taxonomy): Eukaryota > Metazoa > Cnidaria > Anthozoa > Scleralcyonacea > Coralliidae > Paragorgia > Paragorgia papillata. The sequence goes on from JAWNZC010000400.1 coordinate 1,562,746, forward strand.
TTCGCTGCTGCAGTGGTCAAGTCAGCTGACGAGATCGTTCGTGTGCTCCACCAAATTCAACCTGTGGAAAACGCTGAGAATCTGTGGATGGATCTGGCGGTTTGTACAACAACATTAGACTCCCCAAGAAACAAAGAGCCAAAGGATTGCTCACCAGCTGAAGAGATCAACGAGACAAGAGCCTTCTGGAGAGATTGGCGCAAAGAAGCAGCAGCGACACAGAGCAATTTTGAAGAAGACCGATCTGCAGTATAAACCTACAAAGCAAATGCAAAAGGGGATTTCTGGAATGTCGAGGGAGAATTCAAGGGCATTTTCCGATTTACATCCCAGACAGCCACCTATACGCAAGCAAGTTGGTGGAAGACGCGCACTATAGAACCACTCCACGGGGGAGTGAGTCTGATCATGGCCAAGGTACGAGAGCATCACTGGATACCGAGATTACGCAAGCAAGTCTGGTAAAGAAAACCGTGAAAGAATGCCATGGATGTAAGCGATTTCGAGTCAAGGCGTTTGAAAGTCCACCTCCAGGAAACTTGAAAGCCCAGAGATCGGACAGAAGGAAGAGCTGCGTTTCAAGGTGGTCGGGGTTGACTATGCCGGTCCTATGAAGTACAAGAAAACCAATAAAGTTGACGGAAAGGCCTACTTGCTGCTCTACGCCTGCAGTTTGACAAGAGCCCTGTACCTGGAATTACTGCCCAATATGGAAAACCACCGAGTTCCTGAGAAGCCTCAAGAGATTCATCGCCCGCCGAGGTCGTCCCGAAAAGATCTATTCAGATAACGGGAGAGAACATTCGTGTGGAGCGGCCAACTGGTGAAATTAGTCACTCAAGATGAAAGTCTGAATGAATTTCTAGCGCGTCATAGAATAAAAGTGGCAGTTCAATTTGAGCCGTGCCCCTTGGTGGGGTGGGCAATTTGAACGGATGGTGGGTCTGGTCAAAGCCTCTCTGTCCAAGTGTATTGGAAACGGTTCCTTGACCTGGTCAGAGCTCCAAGACGTCATGCTCGACGTGGAGGTAGCTCTGAACAATCGTCCACTCAGTTACATTGAAGACGACATTCAGCTTCCTGTCCTTACGCCTAACACGTTCCTGTTGGATCAGCCGAATGTACTACCAGAGCTGGAACCTCATCTCCAAGAAACCATGGCCAGAAATCGAGGACAACATGGCGGCAAAGCATGCGCACTGAATCCCTTTTTAATTAATTCAATATGGCGTCCTTCAATAGATTTCTTAAGGAAATATAAAGAACAATCATTTTCGGTTATTTACTATTGTAAATTCCGACATGCGAACGTCCAAAACTTCATCAAATTGAACAATCGTTCAGCACTACAATTTCTATTAAGTTTTGGAGCGTCCTAAATAGGTTCCCGAGCCCCCTCACAAACATACCTCTTATTCGCTGTTTAAAGTCTATTAATCTGCTATATCACTTATTTTGGAGCTCCAATTTTGGCTGCTTCTGTGTTGTTTTGTCCACGATGCGAACGTCTGAATTTTGCTCGGGATGAACGTTACTTTGTTTTGCGGATTTTGTTCGTTCCACACTTTTTCGTTGTTTAATAGGTTCCCAAAGACCTTAAAATGTAACGATTTATTGCAGCCGAGTCGTTGTAATTTAATCCATCAAGCGCCGAGATAAATACTGAACTCGGCGTGAAGAAGCAATGGCTGCAATGCATTCCTCGATAATTTCGGGTTCTTGTACGTCCGCCATTTCTTATGGAGCTGTTGCTAGGTTGCCAGGGTCTTAACCGCTGTTATTATTATTAAATGTGACTGTGGATTCAGAAATAATAACCGAAATTTATGCGGCAATTTTTGTGAGTATGAGTGTACAGGCCTGTCTAGACGATTAAACCTTTTGTAATTTGATATTTGGGTCAATAAGACATTTTAGCGAATAACTCTACTTTAATTTATTGCTATAGACTTCTGTTTATAGCCGAAATGATCGATATTTAGCCATCAGAATTTTCAAATTAATATTGCCATCTAAATATGAGCCCACAGGCCACTGCCGCTGAGTGTCCTGGATTTCTAGCCATGCAAAGATCTGCGAAAGCGAGCAAAATACCTGAGACGGTGCAAGGACATGGTTTGGCAACGGTGGACTGGAGAGTATTTGAGAGGGCTTCGCGAGCGTCATCGCCTAAAACATGAGGGAAAACCAGCGTATCTCAACACAGGGGATGTTGTACTAATCAAGTCGGACCAGAAAGATCGTGGAAAATGGAAAATCGGAGTAGTGGAAAGGCTGGTTCCTGGTCGAGATGGTGTCGTGCGAGCGGTCCATTTGCGGGTAGGGAGTTCACGCCTGGAACGACCCGTGCAACATCTCTATCCGTTGGAACTGTCTTGTGACCGCACCGTGGTCAAGCCTGCAGTAACGCTGAATGCTGAAGCGTTAGAGTTTACTCCAAAGAGAGCAGCTGCAACAATCGCCAGAGATCGTATTGCTGCAATTGCAGAAGAACAGCGAGAGTGACTTAAAGAATATAGTCGAACTTTTTTATCTTACTTAGTGAACAATTTGAGTATATAGTTACATTTGTCCTCATGCGAGGCAAATGGGGGGAGAGTGTTGTAGAATGATATATCATTTTGTTGGGTTATTTTAGTTTGTTTATTTTAATCTTGTTTTGTGATATTGCGAAGTGATGACGGATCACGAACACGCTTTACTTTAACCAATTATTAATGATGGGATTAGCTAATAGTTATCTTTAGGATTGTTAAGCACTCAAAAAGGTAGTGTGTGAGAGTCTTTAGGTCTTGTGTGTCTGTGAGTGAGAGAGTATATAGTGATTAAACAAAACTGTGATTTAAAACGTGATTGTGAATTGTTGGGCGACTACAAAAGGGAGGCAATCCCCAACAGTGTAGTTCGAACCGTGAGTGGTTTTTTTTGCCCAATACACTTACAGTTGAGACATAATGAAATTGATTCAAATGACCTAGATGTATAATTTGGGGTATTTTTTTATGATATTGAGGATGATCAACAGTTGTCTCATTGAAATTGACAGCTGACTCAGTAATAGTAATTATACAATTCAAAGCATCAGCAACTGCCTGTACCATAAGAGCATCACACCAAGTGCCTTGAGCTGACATATCCTTAATATAGTTTGCCCAAGACTTATCAGTAACACTGTCAATAAACTGTTCTGGATGAGCTTGAATATAATCAACACCTGCTTTCCTTACATTTAGATGGTAATTAGGATTGTGATATAATTGGTGAGAAACGGCTTTAAAAAAGCAATCACCATTGCCACCAACATCAAGAGGCTTCAGATTTTTCAAAAGGAGCCTAGCTTCCAATGTTGACATAGGAAAGTCTCTTTTTGCTTTTACTATGGAAAGTTTACTCGTGAAACCGTGTACAGGTTTTGTTTTAGAGGTTATGTTTGGAATGAGTACTTGGGAAACATCTTGCACTACATCAAAATGCAGATTATTACTATTCTGAATGTAAATCGCATGGTTATCAATGAGTTCTGGAAAATTTTGCCCACTTGTCATTATTACCAAATTTTGTATATACATAAATGTCTGTGCAAAATATAAAGAAGCTGCAGTTAATATTTCAATATCAGTTCCCCATACACCAACATTCTTCATTTTAGATGCTGTTAAATAATTATCTACAGAAGTACCAATGTGTGGTAATGAAATGAAGCATGAACAAATGTTTGCAATAGAACGAATGATCGACAACAGACTCGTGTAAACCGCAGAAACGGTGATGAAACAACAAGTGGAACTACGAGTTCATCATGAAAACAAAACGGTTAAACTGCAGAAACGGTCAAACTGCAGAGACAGTAAACATCAATACACTGATGGAGCTAGTAATATGCTATTAAACGGCAAAAACACATGAAAAGAAATCAACAAACTCACCCCTCCTAGCTTTCGAAGTACTGTAGTAGATAGAAGTAAGATACCGCAGGCGGACTAAACCGGTTTATCTGGTTTTAGAACAGAGCGCGCAAAGCAGGCTGGAGGATTATATGCAAAAGTCGAGTGATAGCATATACTCCCAATACTCCTACGGAGTATCCGTGAGTCAAAAAAGACTGACGGTAAATAAAAAAATCAGAAATTATTAAAAATAAAAAAAAATCAGAAAAAATCACAAAGAAATTAAAAATTACTAAAAAGATCACAAAAAAAATTAGAAATAGAAGTCACTACTTTTTATCAAAAAAAATCTCGTACACCTCTCTGAAGAGTTATCCGCCCTTCAGTGGTGCCGGCAAGGGGGGGGGGGAGAAAGGCGGCTGCAGCCCCCAATTTTTTTTCAGAATGGTTTCCAGATTCAACCAAATCCGATGAAAAATTGCTGGCGTGGTCAACCATTCTGAAAATCAATATTCGACAGTGTGTATTAACTGTAACGACGTACTTCAACCATGGCATGAAATGCCGTTTCAGACACAAAATTCAAAAATTTCTTTCAGGGGGTACACTACTGGACCTCCTCACTGGCGCCCTTCCATTTATTGCTCGCGTATTTCATTCATTCGGTTAGCACTATTAATAGAAAAAAAACCCAACAATGACCGTACTGGCATAAAAACGTTCAAAAAATTCTATTAATTTTTTGGTTATTTAGTTCGACGTCTTTTGTGCGAGCAGAAAGTCATTCTAAACAGAAAGAACCCACCGCCGATTTTCTAGTTCAGGTAACCCAAAAAAGTTTGAAATGCTCTACATTCACCATTTAATTCTTATCTATATAGACAATAATTATAAGTTGCCTTAATTGTCAGACCGGTTTGGAACACGTGTTGTAGTGACGTGAATCAAGTATTGATCTCACGTCTGCTACATTTGCCCGCTCACACAACATGTAAAGGAAAATAACTACATCTTAAGAACATTCGTTCTGAAGGGTAAATGGTACCTGGGAAGTAGTTATTTTCAGCCCTGGGAACGGGAATTTTTAGAAATCTTCATCACTGGGAATGAAATTGAAATGCCACTGGGAATTTGAAGAAACGAAATTGGCAGGTTTTTGTTAAAAAAAAGACCAACTTAAACCGACACGAAGGTGCTGTGATTTTAAACTGATGAGTATGTCTGGAACAATAATGTATCTTTTATTTATTCCATAATATACGACTGTCCTTCACATACTTAACTCTATGCAAATATAAGACAAATCGGAGAAAAAATGCACGGGCGGTAACAAATTTCGTAAAATGGCTTACTAGGGTATTCTGTAACCTTCAAAAACTCATTAATAATTCATGAGGAAAACACAAAGGAAATCAGTACCATGTCCGTGGTTTTATATCTGATAAAGAATCCTCCTGATTTACATAAACTTTAGCTTTGATTTTCTCGCCTTAGGGGGCGATTACATGGACCGGGCTAGCCCGGTTAACCGGGCTAGCCCGCTTTATATATAAAAACACATGTTATTTTTAACATTTTCGATTACATGGCAAAGCGGGCTAGCCCGGTTTGCCGGATCCCGGTTGTCGCAACCGGGCTAGCCCGGTTAACCGGGATGAAAAATGTCCATGTAATCGTTTTCAGCCCGGCAAACCGGCTGAAAAACTGTTGAACTCGCTTCGATACGCGTTCGCAAATTTGCTTGACTGTGTGAATAAATAGTGCTGAAAGGAACTGAAATAGAACATCAACGTTGTTTGTGTGTTTTGTGATCAAAGCGAAGATTTAATAAATTAATTAGTCTTCGTGAAGACGCTTTCCTGGGTTAGCTAAGACTTTAACAATCTTTTTAGTAACGATGGGCTTACAAAATAAATAATAGAGTGTAAAACTAGTGTAAAACTGAAGTAAAACTAACGTAGCTTTGCCCTTATTTACTTGATAATTGCGAATTTCGGCCTGAAATCATCCCGGCTTACCGGGCTAGCCCGCTCCATGTAATCGTTTTGTAAACTCATCCCGGTTAACCGGGCTAGCCCGGTTAACCGGGCCAGCCCGGTCCATGTAATCGCCCCCTTAGACAACGTTGTTTTTCAAAATTACTACGCCAATGAACTTACCAAATGGGTCGTTTTTGAAGCTATTCAAAACATTCTCAGTACGTGTTTTATCAGATCTAAAACACTCGGCTATCGCCTCGTGTTTTAAATCTGATAAAACACTGCTGCTCATGCTTTAAATATTACTTAAACAAGCTCTAAATATAGGCTATCGTGCAAATAGCCTATATAGGAGCTAAAATCGTTAGTAGTTCCAAGGCTCCTAAAAAGTCAGGCTATAAAAATCAATCAAACAAAAGAACTGTATTTCCTTTCAATTTTATTGCAATAACTCTGGTCACCAAGAAAATTTAATTTAATTGTAGTGTTTAGTTAAGCATTCGTGCTTACACAGTCGTTTCATATTTTCTATATAGCTCCGCCCGTGTTCGAAAGCAAGAAAGGCGATATTCCAATACAGTTTTTCGGAAAACCGTTTTCTCTTGTGAGCAACAAAACAAGACATTGTCTACACGGATCTACAAAGGTGAAAAAATGTATAATAAATGCTGAGATTTCAAGCTAAGTGTAAAATGAATTGCTTTTAGTTTTGCTTACATTCATCTTCTAACTTTTTAAAAAATAGGACTCAAGGGGTACCTGTAAAGCAAATAAATCACAAGAGCACGACTACGCAACCAAGACGCGCATACGTTTGCAGGATACAAAAAAGTTAGATTGTCGCGCAACTTTGCAAATACGGCACGTAAAAGTTTACGAAGATTATTCCATCGACGGAACAAATTTTTTCACACAGAATAGTCTAACAATGGCAAAGAAACAAGTATTTAGAGATATTAAAGCAAAGGCTGAAAGCGATTCCGGTCATCAGTTTCATGTTACCGATCGTTACTACTTGAGGATCCCTCTAAACAACGCACATTCAAACCACGCGATTGGTGCCTCCGCGTCAGTGGGACAGCGAATGGATCCACGACTCGTTGAAAAGATTTATGATTTGGTAAAGCGTAATGTCACTAGAATCCCTGAGGTAAGACGCTCTCTTGATCAGTACGTCGAGGAAACTCTTTTTCCTAGTGACTGTAAAAGTGCGAAGCCAAGGAAAACCAACAAGCGTTATTATCCCAGTCGAAAGGATGTGCGAAACTACGTAGCGAAAGCAGTTAGCTCATTCAAGTACTGCGACGATGATCAAGAATCTCTTCGAATGAAAATTGTGGACTGGCAAAAAGAATCACCAGAAAGCAAGTTTTTTTTTCGAACAAGAGATGATGCCACCAACGCAGGTAAAGATGAACACAAATTTCTCTTTGTTCACCAAGAACCGTGGCAACAGAGACTACTTGACCGGTATGGCGGAGAGTTGTCCTTCATGGATGCTACTTACAAAACAACCAAATATGCAATCCCTCTCTTCTTTGTGTGCGTTCACACAAACGTTGGTTACAAAGTTGTGGCGGAATTCATGTGCCAGTCCGAGGAGCAAGCTGCCATAGAAGAAGCTCTAACCGTGATCAAGCTTTGGAACCCGACATGGAATCCGAAATACTTTATGGTTGACTACTCTCTCGCGGAGATAAGTGCCATAGAGAAGTGTTTTCCCGGTGTTGTAGTGTACATCTGCGATTTCCATCGGATGCAAGCACTTATGAGATGGTCAAGAGCAAGCAAAAACGGATTGTCACCAGCAGAACAGGAAACCTTTCTTTCCTGCATGAAGAAGCTAGCATACGTTAGATCAGAAACAGAATACAAGCAGTTTTGAAGGAATTCAGAGAATCGCGTCTATATCGAAAACACGCTAATGTCAAAGAGTACGTGGAAAGAATATGGTTTCCCTGCGCTTTCCGATGGGCACATGCTTTCCGCAAACAGCAAGTGACCAACATTGTGAATACCAACAACGGAGTGGAGGCACAAAACCGGGTGTTCAAGTACGACTACTTACCACGTACGATAGATAAGTCGCTGTACAGCATTGCTGTGACGTTGGTCGAGTCTTTCATTCCTGATTCCCTCCAACATTACTTAGACGCAAACTTACGACTAAGTACTGCGTACCGAAAGTACAATTAATCTGTTCCTGCCTATTTATACAACAGACCACCCCATTTTGTGAAATGCTGCCTTAAGAATCGTTATTCCGCTGCAGTATACAAAAACTCCGACGTTACATGCACCGGTGAATTTGACAAATGGGACGTTTAACGTCAGAAGCGAGACAAAGGTCGGACATAAACATTTCATCAACATCAACGAGCCAAGTTGTTCCTGCTATGCGTGGCAGAAAACGCAATTCCCGTGCAAGCATTTCTTTGCGGTATTTTTGTTCTATGAAGAATGGGGTTTTGACAGTCTACCAAGCGCTTATAGAAATAGTGTTTTTATCACTCTGGACACCCAACATCTTCAATTCCGAAAGAGCTACAACAGCAACAACCAAATATAATACGCCAGCATCCAGCGATGATACTCTTCCAGCATCCAGCGATATTCTTCCAGCAGCCAGCGACACTCTTCCAGCATCCAGCGACAGTTTCTTCACATGTCAGAGAGGTTTAAAAAGCAAAGAGCCTCCGACATGTGATCCTGGAAAAAACACTGTTCTTCTACCAGAGACAAGTTACGGAAAAATTCGAAAGACTCTGCAGGAGAAACTCGACCTCTTGCGAAACACAACGTTCCTCGTCGACAACGAAGACGTTCTGGAGGAAGCAGTACAACAAGTGGACGCTCTACAGCAGTTATTATCTCAAAGTTGTCCAACTGAGAATGGTCTTCCTCTTCGGCCAAGCCCTGTAAAGAAAAAGTTGAAAGTCATTGGTGTCGAATACCATCAGATCTTTCACAAGCCACTGCCACCTCGACGGCGATGGAAGAGAAAGAAGGAAGAAAAACGAAACAATCCAAAACAAATGCCGATTGTTTTAGATTTAACCAAAGAGGATATGCACGAATTCTCACAAGTAAGATATTATTGAATATTGACATATCTCGCACTCTCTCTCCCTTCTTTCGTTTCTCCCTACCTCCTTTTTTACCTCCCTCACTCTCTCCCTTTCTTCCTAACACCCCTGCTCTCATTCTTGTGACTTTTCTGTATAGAGTGATGAGTATTATTGTGTTTTGACAGAGCACGACGCCAAATTTAACCACCAATAAAGTCCAAGAAGCAAGCAAGATAACCAATTCAGCCCCTCAGTATGATAAAGACTTTAATAGGTACATGCAGGCGAAAATATACTGCATGTGCAATTATAATAATTAAACAAACGCTAACACTATGCCAAATTATTGTATGGCTTGGGTGGTGAAAGATCTCAAAGTGGCTCTCTATATAGGGTTTTTACCGCACACAAGCTGGTTGCTAATTTGGCCAAAAAAATTATTGATATTAATCGAGAAGTTTTATTGTGTCAGCATGCGCATGCAAAACACCCGAAAATGAACGTAAATATAATGCGTTTCTTTGGGTGAATTTGTTTACAAGTTTGCACAGTTCAGGAAGCTTTTTATTTCGTTCTATTTTTATATAAAAAATTATATTAGAGATTTAGACAATCTTTGCTTAATGACAAAAAAATATTAGCTTTGTTGACAAAACCATCTTTGCCAACCCTACAATTATTTTGAAATAATATCACCAAATGAAACTCTTTCAAACAGAAAAACCAAAAGAAGTAATTCGGTTATCTTACTAGAGAACTTTATAAATATAAATCACAAGTCCCTGTTTCTGTAAGCACTTAGTTCATAGTTATACATGATCTGCAAACCTTAGGAACTACAGTACCTCGATGCAGTTTTCTCTGTAAGTGTGCTCGTGTGCGGTGTTATCACACTTTTCCGTGAAGACTTCTCGCTCGGTTAATGAGTTTTTAGTAACCCCCCCCCTGAGTCGACCATTGATATGCGTATATCCAAACGGATATGTTTCTCTTACAGGTATCCCACAACTGATAAATCAACAGGGCAACAAGATAAATGCAATCCAATTGAACGTCTTTTAAAAGCTTGTCAAAAGGGCTTCAAGTTACACGACAACTTCTTGGATTTTGGATCCAACAAAATGACTGTGGACTCTTATTTCTCCGAATGAGATACGAAAATACGCGCCGAAGTTAATTAAGGAAGGAAATGTAATACCTGGATGGCTTACAGACATGGTGAGATGTTAGCTGTATACTAAAATGTGATCATTATGTGGCCTGTACTTTTAACAAGACCAATTAACAGTGCTCCCTGCACAAATCGAGAAACCCATCAAGAAAACCATATTAAAAGCGACGCCCCGCATAGTTCTCATAAAAATTAGAAGTATATTCTAGATTTTTTCAATATGACGAGAGATTTTGTTATAGTAACTTAACTGGGAAAACTTTCAGTAATTTGAATAGTAGTTGCTTACAAGAGGTGGTCGCTCAGGTAGTTTCGACTGTATTTAAATATTTTGGTCAATTAATGCGCAACCTCAACCAATCCAAATACATATATGTAAAAGTTGTTTATTAAGTTAACGTGAGTAACTACGCAGGAGTTTCCTTTGCAGCAAACTTAGTGATTTTGCAGTCCTATCTTCCGGTAATTCTACAAGAAACAATGTTTACTATGCGTAAAGAATTCTGGATAAATGCATGTACAAGTCACTATATTTTTCAATACAGTCAATTGACTCCATCTCCTAGACTAGTCATATCAGTATGCCCGTATGCTTATTGGAAATGTGACATTTTATAGCATATAATGAAAACTTTGAAATTATTCACATCCCTTCGGATGCAGAAACCCTGCTCTTTATGTTTTGTGCAGAAAGTCAGTGAACAAAGAAATCAGTGACAAGATAACTTCTCATTTAAAGTTCCAATGACTTAAAAAGCCATATAAAAATATAATTTAATTATTGATTATCAATTGTCAATCATTGTTCATTGACTATTCATTGCGGAATATTATTTATTAATTATTAATAATTATTATTTAGTAATTATAATAATAATGTGAAAATATATTATAATGATGTGAAAATATTAATATGGAAATTATAATGTGGAAATTACTAATTTTTACTTATTAATTATTCTTAATAATCAATCATTAATTACTAATTAGTATTTATTGATTATTAATTATTAAAATTTATTGGTTTAGATCATAGATTCTTTTATGTGGAAGCTTTCCATTACCTATGATGACGTTTTTGTTGCAAACTCGTACCTGTGCAAATTAGTCCAAAATAGTGCAAGCACACGTAGGCTCTGGTTAAGAGAAAACTTCCAAGCTACCAACAAAATGCTGATTCCACTAAATATCTGTGGAAACCATTGGACACTCCTGGTATGTCATATAATTTCTAAACAGGAGAAAATGTAGGTGGAGATGTTAGTCCAGAATAATTTAAATACTATACTATGTACAATTTGATCCTTATACTGATCCTTACTGAGTGAATCTTTCAACACATTCCAGGTGATTGATAAAGCAAAGAAAACCACATATTATTTTGACCCAATGCAAGGATGTGTCCATGAACTCATCACCAAGGAATCCCACCCAGCACTTGCCAAACTAATAAACGACATAAGGTGAGAACTACACTTCGTCGAAATTTTTAGTACATTAAAATACATTTTAAGTATTATTTAATTTACTTTTCCAAGTTTCGATTAATGGTAGCTACAGTATGAAGTTGCAGAATCAGCTTCAAATAATTGTCCACAAATAATAGTGTGAGAATGTGTGTAAAGTGCAAAGTTAACATTGTTTTACTGGAATTATAATACTACGCCCATGCGCACTAAACTTTATTTCCAACAATAATTTTTCCCATGTGTAGTGACTTGGTTTAAAATTAAAATTAAAATTAAAATTAAAACAAAATCCAAAATTTAGACAGGTTAAAAAAAGACTAAAATTATATAAATAAAACAATATAAAACAGTAAAACAAACTTGGGTATTATTTATAAGATACTTGTTGTAGCTTAGCTTATTCTTGTCAGAAGATTAATTCTCCTCGTTGAGTAGAATGATTTATTATTAGGCAGTCTAAGGTAAAATACTAATGATGCGAGAGTCACATCATCAGGGGAAAATGATGACTTTATAAAGCTAACATATCTTAGAATTTGAAATGCTTGTTGAACACAATAAAATTCTAAGTCATTCATAATCACAATTTTATCTTAATTTTTTTAACTGCAGTACTGTGGTTGACATTAAAACGGGATGGGAATCAAACACATGGCCAATAATACAACCAAAACATTACACACAGACTGATGGATTCAATTGTGGAATAATAATATGCCTTGTAAGTAGCAGTCTGCATGCACATTTATAAGATAATTGTACTGTATACATCATCCATATATCTTTAATGAGTGTAATTATTATACAGTAACTTCATCACGTGTTAAGAAACATTAATTTTTCTCCATTTCTACTATATATTATAATAGTTTGCTAAACACCTCTGCCAAAATCTGCAAGTCAATGGAAACTTTAACATGAGAAATGAGAGGCACAGGGTCACATCTGCTATCTTCGGCTCTTGTTATGATGACATTGAAGAGTAAGTTTCTGCTAGATTTATCACTTAATGTTATATTTATACTGAAAAAATAAATTATTATCCTTTCATGTACTGCATATTATTGATCAGTATTGACATAATACAATAATTACATTCATACTGTATACGTATGCAATCATATTATATATCTAAAAATGCTGGTCTGGGCAAAAAATAATTACATGTATACTGTGTAATTTAATACTAGCTAGAAGTCTAGTTGTTAGGTTGAACTATTTATTTATTATTCATTGCTTTGGGAAGCACGGGTGGTGTGTGGTGTTAGTGAGCTGCCTCTCACAAAAAGGTTAAGCCCACTCAGTCAGATGGGGCTAGTACTAGGATGGGTGACTGCTTGGGAGTCACCCTGTTGTCGAGCTTTGAACTTATATGTGAGTAGAGTATACAAAATTAAGAGGGATATTATAACTATACAAAATTAAAACTATACAATTTGCATAATCAAACAATTGAGTAGTTATGTAATAATTGGCAATTTACAGAGATAAAGTGTTGTCACACATGCACATGTACAGCACTTTAAGCATTACATAGTCATACATTTAAAGAAAGTGCATGGCTCAAAAATAGAAATTAGGTATTCCTAGCTCTGCCATTAATTTTTGTGCTGGTTGTAAAGAATTATTAAACTTACAGTCAAAATGGAAATTCCTTCCCACTAGTTCTGCTTCTGTAGTTTGTTGTGTATTACTGTATTTCTGTAGTATGCTACTGAAGTGCGAGGAAAGTCTATCGATCGTAAAAGTTGCTTATTCTTGATTTACAGGTATATTATTTTATTTGTTGATTACATTGATTTGGGAGAAACATTCATTATATTATGATTAGATTCCATGAAAAGCCAAATCATACTTTTTATTTAGATTTTTCAACAAAAAATTTCTAGTAGCAACTACAGAAATACAGTAATACGCAACAAACTACAGAAGCAGAAGTAGGAAAATATTTCCATTTTGACTATAATATTCAAAATATAAGATAAGTATACTAATAATCTTGTCTAATAATCTATATAAGTTAATTTAGACTTTTAGTGTACATTAACAGTGTATTAATTATAATTAGGAATTGTAATTATGGGACATTGATACAGAGGGAATTGTATTTTTTGTCTCTTTAGAAGAAATTCATCAGTCTGCAAGATATGTAAAGCTGACGACAGTGAAGACTGGCTGGGATGTGATGCATGTGGGCAATTTTTCCATGCAAGTTGTTTAAATGTTGATTTTGGCATTACACTTCAACAGCATTTTGTTTGCCCTTGAACGTGCTAGTCTCTTTAAAACAATTTCTTGACATGCAGGTCTACATTATGCTGATATATATCAAAAATATTAATTTCTTTATTCCATCATAAACTAACAAAATGAATATCCAGTTGTGTTTGTACTATTAAACACACGCTTACAGTATTACTAGTAAGATCATAACAATAATACCGTTTTTGATACTGTAATTACAGTCCAATATACAGACTTATATTTATATCATTAATTATACAATATATATATATATATATATATATATATTTCTAAAACTCACTAATAATTCATGAGGAAAACACAAAGAAAATCCATGTTTAATGAGTGTCGGTATATGTGATACAGATTCCTCTTGATTTACATAAACTTTAGCTTTGATTTTCTCGACTTAGACAACGTTTTTTTAGAAAAATTACTACGCCAATGAACTAACCAAATCAGATCGTTTTAGAAGTCATTTACAGAATTCGTCTCCGTTCTGTATCGGGATACAGGCAATCGGCTTCGCCTCGTGTCTGTATACCCCGATACAGAACGGCCACTCATTCTGTAAATAGTACATATATATATATATATATATATATATATATATAGTTCAATCTACAGACACGGTGTTTCGCTGTACAACAGCTCATCAGTGTAGCTTGGAACAATCTGAATGAATTTCATCAATTACTTATACACATGCAATTGTCGGTGACAACCGCATGTGGGACAGCATCGGTGAAGTACATTCAGATAGCGTGAAGTGCGCATGGGCCCAGAGTGCTCAAACTTCCACAAGGTACATAAACTTCCACAAGGGTATATATGTATATTTATTTATCTAAAAATTGGAATCGGTAGGAATTAATAGAGAAAAAATTTAGTTTGAGAGCTAGTATCAGCATAGTCTTTCTTTTATTAGTCATTTGATGAAATTGCCTAAATTGATGACTGTTGCTTACTAGTTGCTATTAAAATGAAACTGCTAGAGCTATAAATAAAGATTAGTTTATTTACATTTTTACCTCAGTGCGTCTTCTTCTTTCGCATTGTTCGAAACATTTTTAAAATCATCCAGCACATTTTCCATATTTGGCTAGACGTCTCGCTAGATGTTATGCTATATATTCGACTGCTGACCAAAAATATTTCATGCTCATCCTCGATCATCGCCCGGGTTATAGCAAACCCCTATGGCATTTAGTGCTTACCGGGACGCAATGCCACAAGCCAGGCGCCGAGCAAAGAGCCTGGGTACGAGGTTGATCCTCATTCTCGTCCCCAGAGCCTCTCTCGTGCTGGCGCGCGTCAATCTCGTCCCCAGAGCCAAATTGCCCCGGCCGCGCGGGGCAAATATAATGGCTCTGGGCAAATCGATTTCAGACACCCAAAAATTGGGTGTCCCGTGACCTGCGCCGTAGTTATTTCGTACCTAGCCTCTTCTAGAACCTATATACGCGGTTGAAAATTGATTGCAGATCAAGCGCTCAACATTCTTGGAGAGGTTTTCAGAATATTGGCGAAAATATTACTTTAATTCATTATGACAGACGGTGGAGGAGACGGCAATTTCTCGCTCGATGCTGCCATTGATTTTTCTTTGTAAAAAATTGGGAAAAGCGGCTTAAAAGTGAAGCCTCAGCAGAGGACGCTATTCGCATGAACTGGCATACATTATTATCGGTCATACTAATTACCGACAAAAGCCGACAAAAGCCGACAAAAACCGACAAAAAAACAGACAACTACCGACAAAATTTTCTAGCAGTGTGTAGCACACAGACGACATGTATTTAATTTGCTCCGAGAACAATCTAAATCTGAATCGCTAATAATCTGACCGTGAATCGCATTCGCTTCTTGAAAAACATTCAAAATGATTTTTATTGACCGTGAATTCGCTTCTTGAAAAACATTCAAAGTGATTTTTATTGACCGTGAATTCGCTTCTTGAAAAACATTCAAAATGATTTTTATTGACCGTGAATTCGCTTCCTTGAAAAACATTCAAAATGATTTTTATTGACCGTGAATTCGCTTCTTGAAAAACATTCAAAATGATTTTTATTGACCGTGAATCGCATTCGCTTCTTGAAAAACATTCAAAATGATTTTTATTGACCGTGAATTCGCTTCTTGAAAAACATTCAAAATGATTTTTATATATATATGCACATACATCAAGAGATGTTGAAACAACATAAAAATAAGTTCATATCAACGTTTAATAGCCATAGACAGAATAGACACTTAGTTATTTGCACGTTGTTTTTCTTTTGTCGGTATTTGTTTTTCTTTTTGTCGACTTTTGTCGGCTTTTGTCGGCTTTTATCGGTAATTAGTATGACCCATTATTATTAATAACTGGAATTTTAAACTGGCATGTGAACTGGCATTTGAATTGTAACTCCCGAGATGTGCTTGATGCCAACTGGCTTTGGTAAATCCTTAATTTTTCAACTATTGCCTTTCGTGTACGATTTTCTGAAAGGGGAGAGTCAAGGCAGATGTTCCTTAATATGGTGTTAATAGTGGTACCACTTCGTATGATCTGCTGTTGAAGTCTCAACTCATGTTTGCCCATCCAGAAGTATTTGTCGACAATATGAAGGTATGCTTTTCTCATAAGTACTTGTTTTTTAATTACCGTGGTAGTGTGGTTAGATATGTTAAAGTGAGTTAATTGTCTGGCCTAGTATAATGCTAACCAGATCCAATTGTAGGTGTGCATAATTGGCATTTTAAATCTGGTCCAAAGTTCAGTTCATAGTTAATTCCAGTGTGAGATACCATGCATAATGATCAAATAATTTATTGTAATTAACCCTCGCAATTAATCATCCAATCAAATGTCTACATTAGCATCACATGCCAGCCCAATATTTTACGATGTAGGACAACTACATATAATTTGGGCAGCAACCTTTGGACAGGGACAAGGTATATGGTATTTACCCGAATTGCACAATTATTTGTTGGATATAATAAGAATACCTATTGGATTCACCTGATATGGAAAATATTTAAGTCTCAAATTTTAATATTAACAGGCTCGACCTGCGATCTTGCCCAATATTGAATTTTTGACTTAAATATGTTGCCATGTTCGGCTTAGATGAATCCAATAAGTTATATTATCCGCTTACTGACATACTGTACAATTAAAATTTATTGGTTTTCTAAAATAATATAAATTAAAACCAAGCCAAAATATATGTGTGGTTCTAATTTTAGTATATATTTGTTTATTTAAACTCATTTGATTTGATGTGTATTTACCTGTATATTATTTTGGTCTTTTAGGAAAGATTTTCACCATGCTTATGGGAAACTGGGCTTGCTTACTACAAGATTTCCGGATTCATCTAAATTGGCTTTAACTGCAACAGCAACCCAAACCAGAGAAAAGGAGAGTGTGAGTCTTTAGGGCTTACTAATTATCAATGCAAACATTATTGAAGTAAACCCAGAGCAGTGAAATACTGTATATATTTTGCTGTGTCAAGTTGGCCAAACACAGGAGAAGACAAGCCACACCAGATCCTAACCTTTGTTGCTGATGAACTTAGACAGAAGAAAATAAATGCACCAAAGACATTAGTGTATGGTACAATGGAATGGATGTTATGGTGCATACTTGGAACAGATGGATGATGACATTAAGACATTTGACGTGTGACATCATCCAACAGTATATTATTATTAGACTATAATAGCATGATGTGTGGAACATTGCAGAGTTGTTTCTAGTATAACAAGAAATTTAGAATGTTGAGAGAAATAACTTCTAGGATAACATATTATACAGTGTATGTAAACAAAATAGATTTTCTCTAAGATGGATATGTATCTACAATGGACAGAGTGAGTCCTTAAGATTTCTGCTGACAGAGTTCACCCTTATATATTCACTGTAGTTCACAATGTTTGTAAGACATAAAGACAAATCTTAAAGATATGAAAGTATATTTGACCAAAGTGTTGTATCTGTTAATAAAACTGACTGAACATTTTAACAGTAGAGTACACATAATACTAGGTTATTAGACTCAACAATAAATCATTGCCACAATACTATCGGTGACCCAACACAGAACTACTGGGCAGTGGCAGCACTATGTGGGTGTGGGCCTCGGTGTGAGAAAAAAATTTGGGCCCCCCTCCCACAAAGTGACGACATATGTAGGGGGTCCAGGGGGAATCTCCACTGGGAAATTTTTGAATTTAGGGTCTCTGAAATTTCCTGCATTTTGAGAGCACTTTTGAGTAACAACTCTTGAGTGACAACCTGTGCAGTCTGTTAATAGTTTGGGGTTTGGATGGGCCGATGGGCCCCAGTGCGGCGCACAGTTTGCACACCTGTAGTGCCACCACTGCTACTAGGAACCACCTACTAGTTTGGTGGTAAAGACTGCTGATGAGAACTTGGACCATGAAATATTAATGACTCAAACAGTAACAGTACTATCAGGGTTCTGCCCAGGAGCATGTGAGTGCCGGGTACCTACATGCCCGGGGGTTCAACCCCCCCCCCCCCCCCCCCCCGAGAATATGTGAAAATTAATCATTTTCCAAATGTGAGCAAGTGAAATTCATAATCCTTTACATCATGTGTCTCACAATTTTGTCAGACTAAATATTACTATAAGTATTAAGTACTTATTTATTATATATTTATATACATGCTAGGGCATGCTAGAATATACAGCATGAGGAATTATCTACGTAAAGCTAGGGCAAGGTTTCCTGCGTATGTTCTACGACTACCAACACCAGTGTATCATCTTGCAGACATTAATAAACAAAGTGCGAAGTGATTAGAGCCTTACCCAAGTATCAGACAATCCAATCTGGCTTTAAAGGAATATCGTATTTCACCGAATCACAAGTCTGGTAGCTAATATTGTGTGCGTTGTGGTGCTGAATTTCACCAAATAATATTGTTTCAATAAAAAAAAAATTCACCAAGGACAAAAAAATACAAAATGATGTATATTAATTAAAAGATATATAAAAAATACAACACATGGGGTTTTCTTATTGCATATTTCGAGTGCCGGGTGGAAGGGTCCGTTTTGGTGTGAGTGCCGGGCGGCACTGCTGAGTGCTGGGCACCCCCTGTACTATGCCAACACACCACTAGCTTTTTTAAGTCATTTAGTGTTTATTATAATTACAGGCATTGGTAATTTTACACAGTAACACACATGAAAAAACATTTTCATGGGATACATTTCCACTAATTAATTTGAATTGTCACAATTATGAGATCATAGATTGGATGGAGGGCCTCTAACTCTCTGTTTTATGTCTGTTATACCACCAGGTGCCATAAAAAACAATAACAAAAAAAAAAGCTGACCTGTAACTATCATTGAAATAAAGTAGTGTGCTGCGTAGGCAGTGTTGAAATACAAATCGAAATATAAGACTGACTGTTCACTTCATGAATGAATGCCTTACAATTATACCATCTGTCAGTATCATTATTAAATGACATGAGCAGGGGTGGTGGAAGTGTGCCCCATGCGGGGGTGACAAACCATTTTCACCCCCACAAAATTTTTAACTAACTTAACCTAATATATTATAACAATGGGATTGAAATGAAAGCAAAGAAACTACCGTACCATGCATGTATATGCATGATATACAGCCATATACCTATTAGACATGTCCAATAGGCCATTTACAAAACCACATACTGTATATATGGTTCATACATATATTATTCTGGAAGGACAACATTTTATAATGCCATCTATATTGGGGGGGAAATGCTTCAGGATTTGAGTAAACAACAGCTGTATGGGCAAAGCATGATAAACTGATCCTACATCACTTTCTCAATGAGATTGATGCCATATTAAACATTTTGTCCTTCCAGCATAATAATACGTATGAACCATATCATGTGATTTTGAAAATGGCCTATTAAAAAGGCTCAAACAGTCTGACAAAACTTTGAACTGATGCAAGTATATGTTTGTTCACTTAAGTTAGGACAAAAAAGGTTTATCTAGGTGCTTTATTAGTGCATTCCTACCCAGACTGCAAATGAGCCTGAAAATGGTTTGCAGGAAGTCTAAAAATTCAAGCATGCCCGCATACCCCCCAGAGAGGCTACCACAAACAGCATCTTGCCTCCACACTCAAAAACATCTTCTGCAGTCCCCGTCTAAAACAGGACGGTGTAATTTGGCAACTAATGCTTAACCCATTTGGATATAACCATGTAAAATAATACACTTTTCTAATTAACTTTAGACCACTATATAGATTATCACATTATAATTTTAAGAAAGCAATGCCTTCTGCCAGGCAATACTACAATTAAGGAATAGTAATTTTACACATATAAAAGTTATAAACAGTGTCATATCGATAAAATAATATATTTTTGTTAAAATCAGAAGATACATAACATATTACATAAAGTCATATACATGTACCTTTAAACCGGTAAACTCAGATAATTATGAATTGATCTATTAAAGTTATTATTCAAATAGTCATGACAATATTCCAACGGAAACTTTATTGAAATCACTCCCAATGATATTTATTTTTGTACATACAGGCACGGGAATGTGAAATCTGTATATTTCGCCACGAGCAGTTCGCCAGTTCGGTGCCATATCTGTCATACCCAAACGTTCTTTTTCTCCGATGGAAACACGAATTCGGAATTCCAAACATATTACAAAGGCAAAAAAGTATTTCTTGTCTCTTGTCGCACATTTTGTCAGATTTTAGTCCCAAATAAACATGTATTCTACTTCACTCCTTCTCACGAAAACAACAGCAAGACAGAAGACCGCGCTGGGAGCATGGGTGTGAAATTATCTGGGCGTCGAACGTTTAGCCAATCAGAGTCAAGTTTCAAATCGATTGTCCCAGAGCCTTTATTCCGCTCGCGTGCGAGGGGTTTGGCTCTGGGGACGAGATTGGGCGCGCGTTAAAAGGCTCTGGGGGAATCCATAAATCATCGCGATCTGATTGGTTGTTCAAATTCAAAGGCCTATACAACGATGGAGCTTAGTGAATGTTTATAAATAAACAGTATTTGAGACACGAAAACTGACAACGAAGCACAATTCTAATCATAGTTCTAATCCGAACAATTTAATCGAACATTTTTCAAAGCATTCAACCCGTTTCCCCTTATATAATTAAATCAAACACAGAAGACAGACAGCAATTTGAAATCGATAGGCGATAGACGATATTAGACAGCAGTCACAGCACACTGCTGGCTGTTCCGCTTGTTCGTGCATGGTACATATTAATAAGAATCTCATTGAAATATACACGTCAAATATAAACGAACGGTGCAACATATTAAAGAGAACTACCTTCACTAAAAGAAGCCGTAAATACGAAGAAATTCCGACGCGGCTCTAGTATTTGCCAAGCTCTGAAGCGAACTCGTAAATTTTAATGCCTTTTGCCCCACTCGACAAGGACCTTCTTCGAACGGAATATACCACAATCAGAATTGTTCCAAAGTCAAACGAGTCAATACGAGACAGCCAAACCGCCAGAATCGAAAACGAAAGGAAAACTATATTGCAAACCGCCGATGATCTCGTGTCCAACTCCCAAACCACAGAATAAATATTGAGCAGAAGGCCAGTGCTTCCACTCGGCTAAAGCAAAATTTTCTTTTTTTATCCTTCTTTTTAGCAAAATTTCCTTCCCAAAATCTGAAATTTCCTTCCAGTTTTCCCTCCAAAATCTCTTATAAATCCTTCTTCTAATGATTAAAATTTGGCTCGTCGATCGAAATTGTGCATGTGATGGCAAAGCTCGCAACGAGAAAATGTGGTCCGAACATTTCCGACGCTTTCCGAGGTCCAGTAGGACAAGCGCAGATGCAATGCGCGCGATGCTGATATAGGCATAGACAAGTTAGACAACAGCCATTTTCAGTTTTTAAATGTGAAATTCCAATCAACTAACAATTCGCAATTACATTCCCAAACTATATAACTAATAAAGATAAGCTTCAAGTTTGCAAAAATTTTACAAACTCTTTAGTCCTTTGGAAACTAGAATAATTGTCAGATAAAGGTTTGAAACATAACGTCATTATCAATGCACGCTTTGTACCGGTTTGCAGTTGCAAGTGAGGTGGAACTGGAGCCGAGTTACCCGCCATGTATAGAAATTCAATGCTATCCTGGCAGAGTGTTTATATGAGACAGGCGGGTAACTCGGCTAGCCGAGATCTCGGCATGCCGGGATGAAAATATTCCCATAAACACTCTAGCTCTTGCCGGGTAACTCGGCTACTACCCGAGATGAATTCGTCACAACAGCGCACGCGCCACTTATGAAGACAATCGGAAACTACTCATGGAATGTGAAACCATTACAATGCGTGGGCGGCTTTGCCGAGTAACTCGTCACATATAAACACTCATCTTTTTTCAACTCGGCTTGCCGGGTAACTCGCCTAGCCGGGAAACTTGGCTCCATATAAACAGGCCCTTAGCATACATTCAGAAATATAATTGATATATTGTGCTGGTCAGTGACCGCCCAGGGGCCTCCACAGTCCTAAATCCGGCGCTGTGTTAATGGCTAGAAAATATAAATTTCAAACATTGAGCCTGCGCTATTTAGTGTAGCAGTCTTCCGCTTAAAACCCTATTTAACCCCACGCATCCCCGAGGATCATATATTACTACGCGTGTTTTTAATTTATACACGTTTTTGAACCCGAAAGTAAAAAATAAGCAGTTTCATGAACTTTTAATTACTGAAAAAGTTTGAATTTCAAAATTTCCTTCCATTTTCCTTCCATATGACCAAATTTCCTTCCAATTTCCTTCCAAATTTTATTTCCTTTTTTTTTTCCTTCCAAATGCCAAAATTTCCTTTTGGAAGGAAATTTCCTTCCAAGTGGAAGCACTGCAGAAGGCCCACTCTCGTCGGAACCTTTGAAGTTTATGTCCTCGCGCAGGTCACCTCGCGCATGTTGGCCGCCATGTTGAAAGCAAGTAAAAGCAGCTCCTCTCAACAGTAAATAATATGGCGAAAAGTGCGTTCTGATCGTTTAAATGGCTATAACTCAAAATTTTGGTGGTAATATTTCTTGGGACGGATAGTACATTGAAAGTGAAGGTAAGTAATCAAATTTATTGTGGTAAGGAAGATATTTAACGAAATTTGAACGGGAAATTTCCGATTTCATTATCTTGTTAATTGGTCCGGCTATGGTTGGTCATATGTAGCAAAATTCAAGCCAAAAATATATATTCACATTCAAGCACGCTATTCACATTCAAGATTAATATTCATGCACATTCAACACAAACTATTCATGCACATTCAACACAAACTATATTCATGCACATTCAACATAAACTATTCATGCACATTCAACACAAACTATATTCATGCATATTCAAGCAACATATCTGTGCACTAATTCAAGCAAAAAAAAAGACTGTATTCACATTTCATTCAAGCGCACTATTCATTCATATTCAAGTTTTTTATACGCATGCATATTTAAACTAGACTATTCATGCATATTAAAGACAATATACCGCATGCACATTCAAGAAGAAAAACTTGATTGCTTTCAACAAAATCAAAACCATCTAGATATATTCAAGAACCCGGATCTTCAGTCAAAAATCATTCAACAAAAAGTTCCCGGATCTTCAGTCAAAAATCATTCAACAAAAAGTTCCCGGATCTTCAGGCCAGGGGGTCTTCCTCTTCCCGTTCCCAGAGTGCTTTTGGGTCAATGTGTGTTTTCAAGATGGCGGACTATACATGTATAGAAAAGTAAGTCAATATATTTTCTTTTGCCAAGGTATTGCTTGGTATTAAGCGTAGTTTGAGAATATCCTTATATGATATATATATATATATATATATCTTGGTCAGTTTCTAATGCCATAGTCACACTACTGTAGATAAAAAAAAAAATATATATATATATATATCACTAATATCAGTACCTGCTTGGCTACATGTACTTGTTTTTAACATGTAGATTTAAATACACATATATACTTTTTTTATCTACAGTAGTGTGACTATGGCATTAGAAACTGACCAACATGCTTGGGAAGAATACTTTGAGCAATTGTGTGTGCTGACTGTTGATATTGAAAATCGTTCTTTGTCAGAAGAAGAATTAGAAATACTTCTTGAACGAACATATGCAGCTCTGGAAAGCTTGCATCAGTTACTGTTCTGGGTCCACGTTTCCAGGAATGATATTGAACTGGTAATACAACAGTTTCAAAGTTTTGTTCAGATCATCAACAGAGACATTTGTGGAACAAACAACTGCCTATCAACAAGTTTAGCGATTTATCAGTGTGCTCCCAAACAAGAGAAAAAGGGTGTTGGTAGGCCAAAATTTGTGATTTCAGAAGACATATTAATATCCTTCCGTGACCTTGGGTACACATGGAAAGAAATAGCCTCAATGTTGCTTGTGTCTAGATGGACCATAAAAAGACGTGTGGAGGAACTAGGTATAAAAGGCATCACTGGGTATAGTGAAATTTCAGATGAGCAACTTGATCAACTTATAATTGATTTCCGTCAAGCTCATGGTTCCTACACTGGTAGGTCTCTGGTGACAGGACATTTAAGATCTTTGGGTTTGAGAGTACAACAGTGGCGCATAAAGACTGCCCTGGTTAGAGTGGATCCTGCCGATTCTAGGATCAGATGGGCATGCTTGGTGAAAAGGCGAAAATATCAAGTTCCTGGTCCCAATAGCCTATGGCACATGGATGGACATCATAGCCTTATAACATGGGGTTTTGTTATACATGGCATTATAGATGGTTACTCTAGAATGATAGTTGGCTTAAAATGTGCCACGAACAATAGAAAAGAGACTGTTCTCAGATTATTTATAACAGCAACCTCAATGTTTGGTGTTCCCTCCAGGATACGAACTGATAAGGGAGGAGAAAATGTCCTTGTCTGGCAAGAAATGGAAAATCTACGTGGACCCAATCGTGGTAGCTTTTTAGCAAGCACATCTACCAGAAATCAAAGGATTGAACGTCTTTGGCGAGATGTGTGGATGTATGTTTGTCACCTTTTCTACTATACTTTTCAAGGCATGGAGGTTGAAGGTTAGTCACTGTACCTAAATAACTTAAATACTTTCAAGTGATGTTCTTTATTGTACTGTATACTGTACATATATACTGTAATAATGTGAAAGTTACATGATTATTGTATTATGTTGACACATCATTAAAACTAAAAGTATAAGAAACATTGTAACAATACAATGTACTCATGAAAATAACATATTATGTAAATCCTGATGTTATTCCTACCCTCCAGCAGTCATACACCATTGTAATTATGTGCCTATCCTTGCCCTTTTATCATTGTAGTGCCTCTGATTTTAGTCACTTTTAACAGAATGGTTAGGCTCCTTTGACCTAGAAATTTAATTTTCTCTTTGGTGTTGGTGTCCAACCATCAAGTAAATTTTCTACCACCTCTTATTTTGTGCAAGGGGGTTCAAATCCCAATCAGCTGAGCAGCATATTTTATTAACCAGAAGGGGTTTCTCAATACCCAAACTTTTCAAACTATTAAAATAATTATATTTTCTGCTTAATTATTTAAGTATAAAATATTTTCTGTAATATAATATGAAGTTATGCAGTTACATGATTGTACACAATGTGACTGGCCTACCACATGTACAGATACATTTACTATTACCTTTCAGGAATTCTAGATCTTGACAATGAAAGACATATGTACATATTGCACATGGTGTTCTTACCTAGGATTAATCAAGTTATTTCAAGTTTTGTAGCAGGTTGGAACAGACACCCCTTACGTACTGAAGGGAATAAGAGTCCAGATTACCTATGGGCTAATGGAATGATTGATTTGAGGAATCGTCACCAAGTACAAATTTCAGAAGTTGCAGAAGATCAAGCACAACCACTTTTAGAATGGTTTGGCTTCGATCCTGAAGCTCCTTCTCCAATAGATGCTGATGATGGCCTACAACAAGTTGAACTAGAAGATGTTCCTTCACAATTTAGTGATGAACAATTATACCTGCTAAGCCAGATTGATGTTTTACAAGAGTCAAATAACTATGGTATTGATATTTATGTACACGCCTTACAGACAGTTGGGAATCTTTAAAGGGTGTACATTACTTACATGTATAATTATGTTGAGTTTAGTATCTTGCAATGCACCATCTCTCATTATCTCTGATTATAAAAGCCAAGGGGCAGGTTCTCATAAAGATGGGATACTGTATTGTTTAGTCTCCTATGACCTCTTAAAACCCATTGCTGCCTAGGTAAGGATACATTATAATAATATATATTATTAATTATATATTATTATAATATACATTATTAATTATATATTATTATAATATATTATTTATAACAAATAATATAAGGGGCCATTTTTGGTCAGTCCAGGCAGGAATGGGTTAAAAATAAAATACTCTTACAATATTTTAAAATTGGGTTAATATCAGAAAACACTGGTACCACCACTACCACAGTGAAAAAGGTCTTTCTTTTCTGGTATAATATACATTGTACATGTATATTAATAAGGTTGAAATAAAACAACAGCTAAATATCAATGGTACTGGTAGGCAAAATTACAAGAACAAATTGTGATCAGTTTTCCATCTCAGTGGACTAGCATGCCAATAGAACTTTTAACTTCAAAACAAATTATTTTGCTCTGATTATGTATCCAACTTGCTTCATTCCTTTTGGTATACAATATTTTTTTAAACAAAGAACCTAGGTACTGAGCAGTATACTGTATACACTGACAATGTGAAATGAAGACAACACTTGTTTTTAACTCACACCACTGAGAGTCACTTGAGATACATCACAAATCTATAATTGTTGTTACTGTATTATAATATTAATAAAGTGCACAGGTACTAAATTTCCCTATCAATTGCATGATTGCATGCAGAATTTAAAAGTGACTCCAAATGGGTTCAAGAAACAACTTTGTCTTGACTTCAGACTGTTTACAGGTGCATCCATTTCACTATTATTTTTGTAAGTCTGCAAACACATCTCAGAATACATCTGAACAAAATGAAATACGTTTTTGAATATAAAATGTTGGTAACTTGGTATATACTGTATATTATTTATCAGCATGAGTTAGAACAAGATTGGGAATTTGACACAGTTAAACCCTGGCCTGCCTGTATAAACAATAACCTTGACTGATTCAACAGTATTAAATATCAACAAATGTAAAAAACTGCAGTGCAATTTGGGCATTCAAACTGTCAGTATTGTCAGGCTGTCAGTATTGTCATACACTTGTGAATGCCTTACCAGAATCAGATAGAACACAATCAACGCTTGCCACAAAGTCACTGTAAGTTGTGAAACCAACTGGCAGTGTCAAGTGAAATGTACAGGTTGAGGCAAATACTCCAGCATCATTAGCAAACATCACATTAATTTTCTGCATTGGCAGTATTTTGCATCCAGTACAGAAAGTTAGAAACTGCTCAAGCTTCTTACGGTCAGCTTCTTGTAAGAACTGTAACAAATACTGGTGTGTCACCTGATTTTCTTCATTTAGCTCTGGGAAGGTAAGTTTACTCAAAACTAACCCATATGTAAGCTGCTGTTCGCTATAGACAAACAAGGGCTCAAAGAGATCTGAATTAAGTGCTATTACATCTAGGACACCAAGCAACTTCATCCCTTTTCTTATTTGTTCTAAAGCCACAATCCTCTTTCCAATCACATCATGGTAGATAAGACTTTGCATGATGCTTTCTCTCGTGTTAATCTACATAAAAAAATATCCAGACATCAATATCAACAGGTTTAACTTGAATACAGTCTGCCTGTCCAGGACTGTATATCATATTGTTTGTGCAAAAAATATATTTTCGAACAATTCTTTGATGAATTATGGGTTTCTGATTTATAAAATTCTAAAGAATATTTTAAAGTGGGCATCTACTGTATTAAAACTTCTACTTAACAAAACCCTCCTCCATGTCCACATCAATGCACTTACGGTAATTCCTTACAAAACCAGATGCAAGCTATACCATAAGAAAGACCAACAACCAGACCTGAACACGTACCGTGAGGATCTGTGTGACACCGCTTTCACAAAGAAGCTGCTGAAACTCATCTTCTGCATATATGTTTTGTAAGCTGCAGTTGTTGCTTATATCACTCTGAAACACCTGTAATGGATAAAAACAGTGTTTCTTAAAATGCTGTGGTGTACTTAAAAATGCCAATGTAGTAAAATATGCCATGTCAAGTCATTTAATAATTAACTAAACACAGCCATCACAATTACAGAAAAGACAAGTAAAAACCTGCTTCTCATTGGACAAGCAGTAAAATGTGGTGTACCATGTACATGTATTCTATATTAAATACATGTACATTCTTTTAAATGGGAATAATACAAAGTTATTTTTGTATTCAGACATTCAGTGGTGTATTAGATGGTAGTCAGGGTTAGAGCAAGTCCTCAAAGATCCCCCAACCTCAAAGGGCCCCCAGATAGGCAGATAATCTCAGAACCCCAACCTCAAAGAGCCCCCAACCTCTCATACTTTTGCAAGATGATTTCACTTGTCAAGGGATGGCCATCAAGGCATAAAGGGGCATAACAATATTGTTAGTGCCCAAGGTTTCTCTGACTCCCCCTTTAACTACAGTATACTGCTGTACAGTATGTCATACCTCCTAGTGTCTCCATGGTAGACTAAAGGAACATAGGGATTAATTCTGGATGCATGGACAAACCCATGAAACTCCTGCTTTATAGGTGCATGGAGGATTAAATTGATACTCAGTACATGTAGTGTATATTAAATTATAGGGACTCACCATTTCTATGTAATACTTGAGCACTGGACTAACTGCATCCTCTACACTAAGACAAGCAATTGCCTCAGTTAGTTCACCAGTAGCTAAGAATTTAAAGACAGCAGGTGCCAAGCAGCAGAGTCCAATGCCAGCATGTACAATACTATGGGCAATAATTTTTCCAACAAGCTCTAAAACACCAGACAAAACAGTGCCTGCATTGTGAACAGGCAGTTTTCTGATTTCAGATCCTTCAAACAATGGAGGCAAATCAGTTCCACCTGATACCATCTGCCTTAAAACATCAGAAAAGAACTGTCTCAAAACTCCTCCTGTGTCAACAGCAGCTTGTCCTTTATACTGAACTGCCAACTTCGCCTCTGGTTGAAAATCACTTGATTTATGGTATGCAAATGCTTCTTCAAGGGCATATTCTTGCTCTACTCGAAGTCGTTCTCTTACATTACCAAGCTTGCCTTTCAAATATGTCAGTGCACTCTCTAAGGAATCAAATCTGGTAGGCTCTTTTTTCTCCTGTTTGTCAAGCAGTTCATGCACCAAATTTTGTAATTCAGTAATTTGGGTAGATGTACCTTCAGAGGTGCTGCAACAAGGAATTTCTTCCAATGGCACTGTGGCTGATGAGGGCTGCTGTTCCTCATGGCAGTTTATGCTTACAGATGAACAGCCCTGGTCTTCTGAAGAGATGTTAACTCCACAGCTTTCCTGCTTAGACTTGGAAGCACTATTTTTAGCTTCTTGTAGTGTTGATCCCCCACTTGTCGAGGGGCCACCAAGTGGTGATGGTAAATCCCCATCACTATCACTATCAATTGCTGTGATATAGGAATATGGGACATTGAGACGACAGTACAGCTTACCCTGTCCCCAAAGAGTCTTCAATGCAGTAAAGTTCCAAGTGAAATTTGGCCCGGTCATTGGAGTACATATTTTGTTCCTCTCGCGTTTGACATAGTCGTATTGATTGCTGCTGATCAGAGGGAACTTCGTTTTGAACAATGATGTAATATTTTCTTTTATTTCACATGTTTTATCTTCTTGACTGAGGGTGACAAAGCCTTTCAAAAGGACCATTTCGTCCTCAAGAATGTATTCATTTCCACATTCCCCTTTGGAAACAAAATCAAGAAGCCAAACGTAAACTGATTTACCAGGTACTTGTTTCTTTTTGGCAGCTTTGGCAGGTTTGAGCCTCCAAGGATGACCTGGTTGTGTTTTACGTTTCGGGGTGGTTGGTCCAGCTTGGGGAGGCAGGACTCGTGGACTCGATAATTCTGCAGAAGATGGCATCCGTCTCCCTGGCTGACCGAAGTCGCCTTCAACGCCTTGCCTTGCCGGTCTGCTCAGTTCAGTCACTGCACTTCTTGCTGCCCCTCTAATCAACTGCTGCGTTCTGGAATATATGTTCTGTGGGCTGATTCGCACTGGATTGGTTTCAGATCTTGCAAGTTCCTCACGCACGATTTGCCTAACACGTTCTGTGTTCTCATCCGCCATGTTTAGTGTTTACGCGGGAACGCAGAAAGGAACCTGACTTGCCACAGGGAGCCCATCTTGGCAGCGCGTGGGCATCTGTGGCGGACTCGAAAGACGCGCGAGGGACTGTGGCACACTCGATCGTGGTGTGTTTAGGAAAATACTATTTTTTTCCTCTCCCTCCCCCCTTTCCCCCCGTTTTCCGCCTTTTTCTCCGCTTCCGGTAACCGTTTTTCGTTTTTTTAAATCCCCTGCCCCAGTCCCCCGCGCGTCTTTCGAGTCCACCACAGGTGCCCACGCGCTGCGTGCTGCCAAGATGGGCTCCCTGTGGACTAGCCTGGTACCCTGGCCCAATCAAAGAATATAGGCCAGGTAACCACTAAAGACTTCTGCTTTCCTATTGGTTGAAATTTCGCGCGTTTTTAGTGGCTATGAGTAAAACTGCAATCGTCATAAGTGGATTTAGCCCTGATGACGCGAGAATGAAATTAGTGGTTACCTGGCCCATATTTCTTTTGGAATTGGGCCAGGGTACCAGGCTACCTGTGGACTTGCTCCAAGTCTCTCTCTCTGCTTCTGGTGTGGCCCGCAAAAACAAAAACACCGCGGGGGGGGAGAGGGGAGGAGAGAGAGACTTGTTAAACTTGAAGGAAATCGAATCTTATTACGTATTCTTGGCATAAAAAATAAGGACACGTGACGCGAGAGGTCACAGTTTTTATTCAGTAAACAATGTCTGATCTAGTCACAGGCAACAACTAGTCTCTCCTTCGCAGACGTTCTTATGGCTCGCTTATACTCCCCAACTAACGTCTGCTGAAACGACCAATGAAATTACACCATTATCGTGCTAAATAAAGGCTAAATTAAGGCCGTCCTGGGCTAGTGGGGCGAGCGTGAAGAGGCGGCTGTTTTCTCAGGCTAGGGCTAGTGTTGATGTTATGTACAGTATATTTAATTTGTTTAGTCGAAAGCTAATATTTTGAAAAGTTTAGCGTAGAACTTCACGAAATTTACGAGGAATATTGTTTTGACGACTATGTTCTTGCTATGTTTTTTTTTAAATGTTATTAGTCAAAATATTATGCATGGTAGTTTGCTTGCACAATCTGAGAAGGCGTCTTGTTGTACTTAAATCAGACTGTTGATAAATAAAAGAGAATCAGACTTTTTGTACTTGAATCAGTTGGTAAATAAAAAGAATCAGACTTTTTGTACATATTTTAAATAAGCCTCCCTCTCTAATAAGCCCCCCTAATAACCCCTCCCCCCTGGGAATGATACTGAAGATCCGGGAACTTTTTGTTGAATGATTTTTGACTGAAGATCCGGGAACTTTTTGTTGAATGATTTTTGACTGAAGATCCGGGTTCTTGAATATATCTAGATGGTTTTGATTTTGTTGAAAGCAATCAAGTTTTTATTCTTGAATGTGCATGCGGTATATTGTCTTTAATATGCATGAATAGTCTAGTTTAAATATGCATGCGTATAAAAAACTTGAATATGAATGAATAGTGCGCTTGAATGAAATGTGAATACAGTCTTTTTTTTTGCTTGAATTAGTGCACAGATATGTTGCTTGAATATGCATGAATATAGTTTGTGTTGAATGTGCATGAATAGTTTATGTTGAATGTGCATGAATATAGTTTGTGTTGAATGTGCATGAATAGTTTGTGTTGAATGTGCATGAATATTAATCTTGAATGTGAATAGCGTGCTTGAATGTGAATATATATTTTTGGCTTGAATTTTGCTACATATGACCAACCATATCCGGCCGGAGCTACCCGTCCACTTTTGAAGTTGTACTTTCAAGAATAAATAAGTGAGGAAACTCTTTAAAAACAGTTTAAATCTAAAGTATAATGATAAAATTACACGTCTTTGTTGTTCTATCATAATCGGACAAGCAATTTAGAAGAACGAAGCAACTCTATAGCTCTCTATTTGGACTGATTTTAGGCAATTATGATTTGACATATAATATGACAAACAAGTGCCAGTATTTCTCCAATTTCATTTAATATTTGTAAACGTTGCTGCTGATAAAAAGATTAACCTGAAATATCAGGTCCTTAGTGTTGAAGTCTAGATATTTTACTTATTCTACTGTAAAATGAACGAATTTGCACGTTAGCTTGAAATGGCCTACTGTATCTTAATTCTCTAGGTTGGACAGTTCGTCTTGAGTTTTGTTCCCCAAGCTTTTTAAATATTTCATGATTTGTTGCTTAGATGGAGGTTTAGATTATAGATGTGCAACCTTCTGATAGTTTATCTCCTTTTTTTAGCTGAGACAATAGATTTGAAATGAAATATTAAGAAACAATGAACTGTAGAAAATCAAGAGGGGATTCTTCACAGCACTGGCCACTGACACAGGAATAGTGGCAAATGTTCTTCAGCAGCTTCAGTCATACTGAGTGTAAACATTTTAAACAAAAGACTTTCTACTTACTTCATGTTTAAGAACAAAAAGGTGTTAATTTCATGTCTTGATAAATAAGGAGAAAAGGTTTAAGTTTAATTGGTCTACTGGTTAATTTAATTAATAGGGTGTTGGCCAGTAAAAGAATAAAGGACCAGTTTAATACTACTATTTGTCCTTTGTTGGGCAACTGGTAATAATAAATTTTCTTAATTTTGCACCTTGTATACACAGAGCTTGTAACAGTAAAATTTAGTGGTCAAAAGAACTGACCTTTACCTATTTTGTACTGTATATATGAAATAAATGTTTAAAACTTATTGGGTTTGGTTAACATTGTAACTTGTTTGCAAAAACGTTTTGTAGTCAGTGGTAAACACAGTCAGGTATATGGGGTATGCAATACACATTTAAGCATTTGCATTATTTATATACATACCAACAACTCAAATGTACAGTATATCCTCTATTATAGGGTGGATGGTTTATACCTAAATTAATCTACATTAAGAAATTGGAACACATTTCCAACAGCTGTTTCTGTTAACAGCTGTCAACATTTTTGCAATTTATCATCTACACATATTTAAAATAATGCTTTTAAATTAAATGTACACTATGCAAGCCTTTGATACTCTAGCAAATACAGGTGTGGGTTTTTAGACTTTCAGAAACAGATAGTTTTAATATGTACTGCAGTAATATTATATCATCATCACAATCACAACTGACAACACATATACACTTGAATAGTTTTAGGTGGTGTTTATTATCAGTTTTTCTTTTTTTAAATCCAGTAATACAACAATACTCAAATAAAGTTCGACTATTAATGGCACTTTAAAAGTGAAACAATTCAGGCATCAAGCTGTGTCTTTTCTAATGGAAGTTTCTGATTTTCATTCAGTAAGTTGTCATGTCCAAATACACGCACAATCCAAACAAATTATTTACTAAAATTACAAGAAAAAAAACAAAATCAAATCAACATTTCAACAGCTTGTCAAGTGTATCAACTTTAGCCATGGTAGGTTAATGACAAAAATAAATCTTGTTCAATGTCTTCAATCACAATTCACTTAATACAACAGACAAACAATTGGAGTAAGAACGTTACTAGAAGAAGGTAAACAAATACATAAAGATGGAATTCTGCGGAATTGGTATTTTTACCCATTGAACTGAACCAGACTAAAATTCTTCTTCAACTTACATGTAACAAATTTGGAGTGAGAGTGAGCCCTCGTGCGCATATTATATCTTAAAATATTCGTAAAAACAAGAGCACGTTTTACACACTGTGCAATTCTCAATTAAAAATATGTAACTGATGTGAAATGATGTTTAAAAACTCTTGATTAAAGTTCTCTGTAATTTGAAATATGTACCGAGATACCGTACCCGACTGACGCACTTCAGTCATTGAGGAGCGGGCAGATCATCGCTCAAAAGTAGCTAAATTCCACGCGAAAACGTGTTTGTATGCCTTCTAACCTCAAGTAAATTGGTCGCTTACCTTTCATTTGTAAAATATCAAAGTTAAAAGGAAATCGTCCAAAAACTTTTCCTGCTAGAGCCGTTTTGGTGACACGACTTCGTTTTCCGCCATGTTGTTCCCTGTTGATCCGCTGGAGTTTACTTGCTTTCAACATGGCGGCGTGTGACATGCGCACTAAAAAAGTGAGGACACTTCGTACCCCTGAGTGGGCCTTCTGCTTAGTATTTATTCTGTGTCCCAAACCGCGAACTTAAACGCATGCGCTTTAGAAAGAACACCAAAGATTCTTGGTCGGCGTTAGATCATATTGAGTTAACGTACAGTGACGTCAGAATTTTACAGGAGCGGAAGTATCATGATGCTGGATTAGCACTAGATTAATGATGGCAGAACTTTCATATTATGGCGGGAAGTTGCGGGAAAATAAAAAAACAAGAATGGAGGAGGTGGATGACAGCGAAGGACAGTTATTGTTTCTTTCGAGGGACGAATTACTCAATGCTTTCGAAGATTTTAAGAAAGAAACTTGCACCGAAGTTAATTTTGAGTCTAGCGTTTAATAGTTACAGATCAAATTTAAGCATTATAATTTATTTTGTATATACTCTATCGGACTGTACCTTTTCTCACACGGTATGTATTAGTCTGGCCGATCTCAAGCATCTTATTCGACATTCTCTTGTAAAAAACCGCAATCCCATGTGTCCAAAAAAAATGAAGCGCTGTTTGCTACCGTTTGTCTGCGTTCTTCCAGTTCCAGTGTTCCACCTTCTGGGTTCGGCTTTCTGCTTGTCATTAGACATTATTTTGTTTGTCAATCTTCTTTCCATCAATTGATCAACCAGTGAATTGAGTATACGCGTATTTTGAGACGTATCTTGACGGACTTGACAATTAAATTACTTTTAACATACAGTATATTAGGCATGAGAAATCGGCTTGCCTTCCTGCGCCATTTTTAAAGTACAAGTTGAACTCCAAAGTATCGTATCTCAATACTTCCGCTGCTATAAAATTTCTGACGTCACTGTACGTTAACTCAATATGGTGTTCCGGTTTGGATTCCCCCAGAGCCTTTTAACGCGCGCCAGCACGAGAGAGGCTCTGGGGACGAGAATGGGGTTGATCCACCGGCAATCTCGTACCCAGCGCCTGCGATCCTTTTGGCTACTACCAAGAATCAGAGGCTCTGGGAAACTCCGATGAAACTCGTCATTTGATTGGTTAGTTTAAAAACAGTAAAATTTCAAATAGTGTGCACGTTGCTAACTTGTTTAATCGATTTCTCGACGTTCTGTAACACATAATTATACACGACAGACCCAAAATATAATTGAACAGATGAAATAATTCAAAACAGCAAAAATCCCGACAATTTACAAGTTAAAACTATTATTATTGTCGCTTCGTCGCCAAACAAACATCCATCGTCTGACTCGTCTCGTAATTCTTCGCAGTTTCGTCTCAGAACTTTAAAATTATATTAGAGAATACAAGGTCGATGTAGTTTAGCCAAAATTCCGGGCAAAAAGTACAATTTCTTACCTGAGCGACTGAGCCGATTACTGCCGAGTGCTGACGGCGACGCGGACATTTAAAACACACTCGTCAAATCGTCTGGTTGACGATTTTGAGAAAAGCGAAGAAAGGCCATTTGTATCGATTGTATTGACAAGAGCTTTGTAAAACATGTTGGGCCTTTTTTATCGGTAAACAAATATTTTTCCTGGTCTTCGAACAAGCGAACGATCGTCGATGATTGTTACAAATTTATAGGGAACTGGGAACCAGAGGACTGGGAACAAAAACCCAATTTTGGGGTCTTTTTCATCGGAGTTTCCCAGAGCCTCCGTTCCTTGGTAATGACCAAAAGGATCGCAGGCTCTGGGTACGAGATTGATCCACCGGTTGATCTCGGTAAGCACTAAATGCCATACCGTGAGGCCCCTTGAGCCCGCAATACTACGGTCATCTAGGCAAGTGTTGTAGTTAACATCACTGTGCTGCCGATGTCTCCCTTATTAACCTCCGTAGCAACCTACGTTTAAAATTTCACTTATTCGTGAGATGGAAGTCCCGCTTGATGACTGGAAAATCGTTCGATTTCTATAAGAAATCTCAAATTTATCGCAAACCCAACTCGTTGTGAAAAGAATAGCTCTCAAAAAACAACATATAAAAACATATATATTGAATATATATATATATATATATATATATATATATATATATATATATATAATTTATTGGAAACTATCTAATATATATATATACAGGTTGTCATTACAATGTGTTTCATGCTTTAAGCCGATTTTCCACTGGCGAATTTTGTCGCGCGAAGCGACATTTCTATTGTCAAAATTGAATAGATTGGAATAGATTTCTAATTAGGTCCACTCGAGAGTTCATAAGACAAAAGAAAAAGGCCGCTTCGCGTGACAAAATTCGCCAGTGGAAACCAACTTTACGCAATCATCAGAAGACTAACAGACTAACGATGTGTCACTGAATTTAAATTTAAATATGCATGTCTGCGGCGGAAGTGTTAAATAATAATAATAATAATAATAAATGTCTGGTGGTATTTCCTTGAAGTTACACAATAAGTGCTTGTTGACATGGCGACAACTTGATAAAAGTTCATTTCTTTTATTGAGTAAAGGGAAATTCTGAAATATAATATGAAATTTCTCAGTAAGGCAGAGTTCGAATCTTTCTTGTCGTTAGTCTTAGACAGAGCGCCCGTCTTTAAAAACGGATAAAAAAGATGCGAACTCTGCCTTACTGAGAAATTTCATATTATATTTCAGAAATTCCCTTCTCAAATCATTAATAATTCATGAACCGAAAACAAAGGAAATCAGTACCCGGAAGAGTGTTTCATCAGGATTCCAAACACCTCTGTGTTTGGAAATCCTGATGAAACACTCTGTATGATATATCACTTCACTCAATAAAAGAAATGAACTTTTATCAAGTTGTCGCCATGTCAACAAGCACTTATTGTGTAACTTCAAGGAAATACCACCAGACATTTAACACTTCCGCCGCAGACATGCATATTTAAATTTAAATTTAAATTCAGTGATACATCGTTAGTCCGTTAGTCATCTGATGATTGCGTAAGCACGCTGTAGCCTG